>OZ024910.1:21929318-22464318 GCA_964017125.1 Flabesymbios commensalis
TGGTACTTAATGTGCTAATAAAAAGTGAAAACTCGAATATATGGGACACCGGCGGTTAAAGGGTCAATGTGCGATACAATGAATTACATTATAACATTGAATATAATATTATTATGTAATTAATGAAACTTGCGGACATTGCATCCTGTTATTTTTACAAAAATTTAAAACAAAAAGAATGAAAGCTTCATTGTCATCCAACAATGTGTTGGATCTAAGTCTGGTATTCTACCCCCTAATTTAAATAACAACTGAATGACGGCGGTGATTGGCCGATCGCGTCATGTGACAGGCTGAACAGCTCTTCGAATGGTCAGTGGTAAAATGCTTAGTCTTACATGTCTAGGGCGGGGGCCCTAGGGTAGTGGTTAACACCGCTACCTTTCACGCTAGAGTTCGGGGTTCGGTTCCAGGGCTCGGCGGTTTGAAAGAAACAAAAAATGTTTCTTCCCCAATCCACGTGTGAAACTCAGTATTGTGTGGAGCCTCCGTGACCGAGAGGTAGCGTTCTCGGCCTCAAACCGACAGGGCTCGAATTTCGAATCCTGTGTCTGGAGGACAGTGTCATTTCATTCATCTCATCATCCTCAGGAGGTTCTCCTGACCCAGTTTAGCCTATATGTGCACAAAAGTGGCCTAAAGCCCGATTCATTTCATTTCATTTTCCTAGTTCCTAGTTTTCCTAGTCTAGTTCTTCATTTATTTTAATTTATCAAGCAATAACATGTCAGTCTATAAACTAGAGAATATAGTCCCCTAAGAGGTAAAGTGTTGTATGTGTTGCTAGTTTGTGTGGCACATTCACCACTTTTGGTAGTTAGAGACGATAACATTACAGTTTATCTATGTTGTCAAAAATTGCTTACAGAATCGGACACGGATATCAAGATGGCTGCTTCGTCTGTCAATGGTTTTATTGTTTAGTTATATAACGTTTTTTATGTGGGTATTTAATGCACCCCAGTCATAGAATAACATTATATGTATTTATTTTGCATAAACTACTATCTACGTAGATAATTGTAATAAAAATAGCATAAGTTACATGAAATTCTGTGGTCGTTTATGTCTTGATTGGCAAAGGTAAATTGTGAGTCTGTGAGCTAGCTTACCCGATACCCACAATGATTAACCTGCTAAAGTTGGGATTAAGGGAATGGTGGAACCAGACACAGGTAGAGAACAAAAATACCAGATAATTCTACGCACAAATGTACTAAATTTTATATAAGGGAATGAAAAAGTTGATTCTCACCGACTCTGATATCTTGTGAATTGGTGGGTGACGTGAGTGATAATATAGCAATAATAGTAATAAATGCAGCCAGCCAATCACAGCCAGCCAGCGGCTGTGACGACATCTTAGACCTCATCCTAAAATCTGAGATCAACGGGGTTTCCTGCAAAGACAAGAAAAGTAAAAGTATGAAACAAAAGCGTAAAATATGTACTTTTCAGATAGTCAACAGCAACAAATATAAGCGATTACAGTTCTATCAAAAGCGCCGGATCCAAAGCCGCAATTCGAAACTTTAAATGGTTGAAAATTTTAAATATGATGAAAATGTATCATACTTCAAATCATTACATATTAATAATCCAAATAATTTTATTTTAATTGTTTTGAACTGTCCATAATTGTACCGAAAAGTTTAAAACAATGATAACTTTAACAATAATTAAAAGGATAATAATATGTCATTATATCGTTTTCCTGCACGAAAGTGACCATGAGGTTAACATACGTACACATAACATGTTCATTGTTGATATGCAGCAAAATTAATACAAAAATCAAAAAGTGTATACAAATCTTGAGCTCCGAATAGATGTGACAATTCCCACCCACGATATATGAAAATGTCTTGTTTTAATCAAATACCCAAGCGATATAATAATTATTGAAGATCGTACTTTGTGATAGATTATACCAATAATATACCGAGTAGTGCATTGATATAATTAATGTGACATAGATCTTAACGGGTCAAGTGCAAAGCTACTGAGTATAATCCTTTTTATAAAGTTAACAAAATCGTACGTAGCTATGGATCATAGCATGATAGCAAAACAGTTCATTGTTTATTTTTATGTCTACAGTATCTCGCTGGTGTAACACCGTGTTATCATGGTTATATATCCCGTTAACTAAATATACTCAAGCCAAATATAACTTCTCGGACGTGAAAAGTAAACCGGAGCCAATAACATGAGCAATAAAGGTAAATTATTCACAATAATATCCTCATTGTGAACGATAAACGTTCAAGAGTTCAGCGGTTGGGTCCCTCAATGAAACTCAATGAAACCATTAGGCTCGCCACTTGAGCAAATATAATCATACTCAGGTATGTGGATATTGAGTTTAGGTGAGAGGACATATTTCTATAATTTATGAGCTGTCAGAATGTCTGCATATCATCGGTGAGCCTATTTTGTTGTGACCTTCTGTATTTATCTTCATAATCTTTCATCAGCAATTCCCATTTCCAAGAAAAAAAATAATTGACACCTGGTCTTTAATTCTCCTTAAATACGAGAAAAATTATCCAATGCTGTTTCAATGTTGGGCCACCGCCTGCGACGCTGGGCCGCCATTGAAACAACATTTGCTACACGTACACATGAACATGATTCTATTATAATAATACAAGTTTAGAACTTGCTTAAAGTTTTGATGTCCTGTTTATAAACAGTAATACGTCCATTTATTGTCAACGCTCATCATGAAAATGCATTAATCGGACCATTCTAATGGCACTGTATATCTGGAATAAACATATTTGTCGGCTGCATCAGGACTCATAGCGTAATTAATTCACGTAAAACAATATTACTCATTCCGTGTACTTTGAATTAAAAGGGTGTATCTGTCATTTGAAATGAAATGAAATGAATCGGGCTTTAGGCCACCTTTGTGCACATATAGGCTAAACTGGGCCAGGAGAACCTCCTGAGGATGGTGAGATGATTGAGATGACACTGTCCTCCAGACACAGGATTCGAAATTCGAGTCCTGGCGGTCTGAGGCCGAGCACGCTACCTCTCGGTCACGGAGGCTCCCCGCAATACTAACTTTCACACGTGGATGGGGAAGAAACAATTTTGTTTCTTTCAAACCGCCGAGACCGGGAACCGAACCCCGGACTCTGGCGTGAAAGGCAGCGGTGCTAACCACTACCCTAGGGCCCCCGCCCTTGTCATTTGAAACCCTTTTGATTTCAGGAGCCTCGGGAGGGATGACCTCTCAGAATGACTTTTCAGAATACTTCCGTGGATCCCGGAACAACCCGTGGATCACACAATGATTGAGAGTATACTTGGTCAGCAGAGAGATTCAAGGCGTAGGCCTATATATATTTATTGTGGCTATGGCCTTATCTTTCGTCCTAAATGACACTACAATGCGAAATGCAAACAGTTGTAACTGCTCACATGAAATTTAAGCACTTACAACTGTCTGTATTTTCTATGCACAACAGAACCAGGAAGCATATATAACTAGAATGGTAAGTCTAAAATAATTGATTAAAGTCTCCCTCTTGTTAATGTTAGATGTTATTTTACAGCTCTGTGCATCAGTTATATGACATGCGTAGTATTGTTGCAAATTCAATTCCAAGACAAACAACAGTATCTGCTTCTCAAAAAAAACATTCTCTCTTGTTTGCCTTGTACAGAACCGGCAAGCACACATTTCTGGATGTTATTCATACCACTCTGCTTGCTCAGTGGCGTGTGTCAGAGATAGACTTTTTGCGGTTTGATTTTTTATCCTCAGCAACACTGCAAGACAAAGTTAAACTAACAGACTCTGCGAACTGAGAGAGAACTCTGAGAACAATGAGAAGTACCACGGAAGGAAGGGTGCTTATAAATGCCAGGTAGTTGACGGCATAACAGGGTGTCAACTGAAGGTCAAACCAATGTGATCGGCACCCCGCCGACAGCGTGATTAGTCAGCCCAGCTTGACGAGGCGTGAACCCGCGACTTGCGCCGCATTGTAATAAGACGTGAGTTAGCTGTGTGAGCAAATAATCTCAAATATCGATATGGCCGAAGAGGTGTACGTACTCAACTGAAAACCACGCCCACTCCGTGATATAGGTAACGGTTTGTGTAGAACGTTGGGCTATTGTCTGTGGGTTCTGATTGACCGAGGTCCCGATTAAGACGTCGCCCAATCATGGGCCAATGACATGTGTGATTGTGGACCATTTTTGTGCAGATACAGACGAAATTGGTGCATGCGTCCCTTTTTTCAATGATCTATCAAGAAAATCAAATTTCTAACCCGCCAATTAAAGAATGATAATATACTTCGAATCTTGAAATCCATACATGCTCAGAGGAACGCGTGGAATATTTGCTGGATGTATCAAGTTGAGTACGTATTTGCTCAGGGTAAGGGCATAGGAAGTATTTAGGTATTTAAGTAACACAAATAACGATATTTCGTACTTTTACTCCTTACATTATCTGCTAGCTGCAGTGGTGAGTTATCTGTAAAAATTCCCCTCCGGTGACGTTGCAAGGAATTATTTCAGTTATATTATACTGCTAGTTCTGATATATTCGCATAATTTATATTTTTCAAATGATTATAAGCTGGCTGCGGATGTTTATTTGTGATGCTGCTATACAATAGCAGCATAGGTCTGGGTGGATAAACCCTTTCAGTGCGGGGACCGTCATTATACGTCAGAATCTGACGTCTATCGACGTCAGATTCTGATGTATAAAGACGGTCCCCGCACTGAAAAATTGAAATATTTATAAGGGCTGTAAACCCATAACATAAGGCATTCAAATGAATCGGAAAAAAATAAATAATACATTTACGATGATTTCAAATTGGAAAAATACCCTTTGATCTCCATGGTTTGTACACAAATATTCGTGTGTTGTGAGGGTTAATCCCGGCAAAGAAGAGGCGTTGATATATTGTGTATTGCTGTGTCACCGTCATCATAGGCAACATTTAACCAACAATCATAATATACTGCTCTGCAAAGCCAAAAGGCAGTATCTGCTTCCTGGTAAAATAGACTGATACTGCCTGTAGACATTGCACGGCAGTAGAGTTAAACATTTCTTTGAGTTCTGAGAATAAGCGTCACCCAGCTGCATTCAAAGTGTCAGGCAGATTAAAGTGATTACAGACTTGACTAAAATTCCTTCGCTTTGTCCGATGGCCTTGACCAACCCCACATTTATGCGGATAAGACACCACTACACTTTATGTATAAAATGTAAACATACTTTGAGGGGGGGGGGGGGTGAAAGTGAAGAGAGTGCATGGGCAACAGATGATGAACAGGTTAAAATAACCGAAAGAGCTATATTTTCATGCGGCCCAACCTCCCCGGCCCAACCTCCCCCGACTGAGCATACACCCAAATTGGTGATGTTTATTCGAATATATTGTATCTGGTTACAAGCGCACAATGAATCTTCATAATCATGATAATGTATGTTGCTGATGGTGTAGATGAAAGGGTTGCTTCGGTGTGTTAATTGACATTTGCCTCATATCAGCTTTCCATCGCTAAACAACAAGGAGACATTGAAAAAAGTTTGTTTTAATGCTGGCCCATCTCTCTGCGACGCTGGCCCAACATTAAAACAACATTGGTTGAATGTATCGTGTTTCCTGGGCTGCCTCTGAATGTTTCTTTTTTAGCCCGGCGTGTTCCGTGTAGTATATGCCAATGCCTGGACGAGCCTCCTTTTCCTCGGACAAAAAAATACACTTCGAAAGGGTGATCAGGTGATAGGAATTTTAGCAGTAAATCGCATGTATTTCTATAGGCTTGAATGTCATAGTTCTTCTCTGTTGTTCTGCACTTAATGATGCGAAACCTTACAAATATTACAATGTTCTCTATAATTACAGGGTAGTGCTTTTAGATGTAGGATACATTAACTGATAATACCCCGTATAGGTCACTATACAATCCATGTTGAGGCTATAACACCCGAGGCAATGGTTATTTTGCAAATATGGGTCTCATTCATCAAAAAGTGAGAGTTGACGAAAAGGCAGTTCAAATTGTAGATCCTCAATATACGCTAAATGGACTCCGTGGTGTGGGATGAGATCAATTTTGTTTAGTTTTAATTTTCTAATGTTTGATCCACAGATCATGATTTTTTTCACAAAAAGTTCACATTTGTAAAAGTTTTTTTTTGAAAATTTATAGGAATCCAGAGAAAACCTCAACAAACTATTTGTACACGCAATAAAGGATGATTGAATGTAAGCACAGCATTGGGTCACATATTGATGCCGTCGGTCCAGCGTTTGACAGCCAATCGGTGCTGCAGGCGAGTCCTCCCATACCCAAACTTCCAAACTCCAATTAACGTCGGCGTCTTTCATACTCCCTGGGGTGGGCTTTTATCCCACCGTCCGAGACCGTTGATATGTATGGTATGAAGTGTTTATACTGCAGACAGTGTTTTGTTTACATGGCAATATACGACTTAGATATCAAATTAGTTTAGTCTTTTTCAGTGCTTTTACATTTTTGTATGATTTGTCTGTATTTTTACTTAAGATCAGTAGGCTATATAAGTTAATATAAAAACAATTTTCAAAATTGACATGTCAATATATGTTGTCCCTTTAACTGATTTACATATGCATTTAAGTTATCATTGAAAAGACACACGTCTCAAAAACCTGCCGAAGGCCATCAACTTGTCTATACTCAATATAATACTCCCATGTAAAAAAATGAAATAAAATGAATCGGGCATTAGGCCACCTTTGTGCACATATAGGCTAAACTGGGCCAGGAGAACCTCCTGAGGATGGTGAGATGATTGAGATGACACTGTCCTCCAGACACAGGATTCGAAATTCGAGCCCTGGCGGTCTGAGGCCGAGCACGCTACCTCTCGGTCACGGAGGCTCCCCACAATACTGACTACTCCCATGTAAAGGCAAACAAAGGTAACTGATTCCTCATGAGGTACGCAGTTATTGCTACATATATTTACATTACACCATAGATCGATCTAAATAGGCAGATGCAGTGAGTGATAATACGTACTGCTTGTATACTATAGAAAGGAAACGATTTTAATGATATATTCCAAGCGCGAAGCACGCGTCAAAATAAGCAAGCATCAGATAACAAATGTGGGAAGAACGTTGAAACAAGATTGGACCAGCGTCAGAGACGCTGGCCGATGTTGATTAAACGTTCAGCCGTCTTATCTGAGCTGGTCATTGTGAGACACATGTGTTTATCACTGCACCATTCATCAGCGAAGGTCGATCACCAGATGGGAGTGATGTATTTTATGTCAGCTTGTTGCTATAGTAGCACGCACCGGTAAAGACAAATATACGTAGCGTGGAAACTGATCAATAGTCACGATGTATGAATCCGAAACAAGATCGATATTCAAAAAGTATCGAATGACAGGCTGAAGGGCGGTGGTAATCCGTTGTTGACGGGCTTCCCTTTGGTAAAATTAGAAGTCATTCAAGTCGAACACCGCAACAGTGAGGGCTTTTCAGTTGCAAAACCCACAGAACATTCTAAGCGGGGGTTGAGCACCTTGAACGCCACACCCCGCTGAACACACACTGCTTATGTTCACAGCTGATCCTAATAATAGATAAACCCAGTCGACGCCGACGACACACCACAGAATGTCGCCAGTCGTGTCTGAATAAAACCAGCCGTTATTCAAGCATTGTATCAGTGCGGTGCCTCTGTATGGGACGTTGGTATGACATTTACTCGATGCGTAGTCAACATGTTGTAAACTAGAATATTTTATTTAGCTTCACAATTACCACAGTACCAGTGAGGCGGATAGTTATAATCCCAAAAGAAATTAGGAGCAGAGTTGAAGCATTGGAAAGAGCTTCAGTGGCATCATTTCTGTGTAACTCTACATGTAATCCTGCCGCTTACGAAAATGATAAAAGCACGTTGACTTTCCTCATTTGTTTTCCTCTTTAACATGTATCGGAAGGATACGAACACTCAGACCCACTTGTTTAATGCCAACGATCCTCATATGCAAATGAGCTAATTCTGAGAAAGAATGAAAATGAACCACATCCCATGACTAAGTTAAACTGGGTCAATGAATGAATGAATGAATCAATGAATCAATGGATCGATGAATGAATGAATGAATGAATGAATGAATGAATGAATGAATGAATGAATGAATGAATGAATGAATCAATCAATCAATCGATCAACCGATCAATCAATCAATCAATCAATCAATCAACCAATCAATCAATCAATCAATCAATCAATCAATCAATCAATCAATCAATCAGCGACTGCCTTGCGAATGTTATGAAGCTTGCGAATGCTTACAAATGGGCTTGAAACGTTACAAACGTACTCATGAATGCTGCCAGTGCCTTACTAACGTTACCATTGCCTTGCCATTTTCTTACGAATGATCCGAATATTTGATGACGAGGCTGTGATTGGTATAAACAAGGAGCGAATATGGCGCTGGGCTCATTGTTTTCTTGGGTTAAATCATTGTCAGCGGTGGTAAGACATTCGCAAGAAATGGGAAACGGCGAACGTTACAAACGCCTTGCGAATGCCTTACGAACATTGCAAATGCTTCCGAATACCTTACCAACGCTACCAATGGTTTGCGAATAGTTACGAATATTGACGGCAAATGACATCATTCGCAACATTCGCTGAAATTTAGGAGACGCTTCCTAAATTGGTCGATATTTGTAAGCAGGTGGAGAATGACTTTCGAACGTTACGAATTTGTTACCAACGCTTACAAATATTCGACGAGTGTTGTGAATTTTTAGCGAATGTCAAATATTTTCATTCGTAAGCACATTCGCTAGCACATTCGCCTATGTGGGAGAGCGGCAGGTACATATGCACGCGAACAAACACGACAAACAATACCTCTTGCGTCATCATGGTAGGGGTGTTCACATAATTATACACGAATACGAATTATGTGAAACGTAGTGACGTCACCGGAAAACCTTTTGAATGGCTACTCGGTAAAAATAATGTTTTACAATTCCCGCTCCCCCCATACTCCATTGCTACAGTAGAAGATTGCTACGTGAAAACATTGCAGGTCACAGAATATGGCATCCACCAAAACGACATGAGAACAATATTATCATTCAGCAATAAACGAAAATCAGAAAACTATAAAAATCTGATAGACGCTCACCTAGTAATCAGTGTTAAGGGTGACATATCACCCCTTATATAGTATGAATAAATTTGTGACAAATAAATCAAAGTTGCCACAAGATGGGGCAAAAGTGTTTCCTTATATGGGGTGATTGGCTATCATGTAACCCTCTAAGAGGGTCACATAATTATTCATACCATATAAGGGGTGATAGATCACCTTTAAAAGCTATTCACTTGTGCTTGCTACCCACTTGTGCTTTTCATCCACTTGTGCTTTTCTGCTATTTGATAAATATTCTCACCAAGTTATCCCGTGAAGTCAGAACATAGATTCACATTCAATAAACTAATGTTTTCCACGGTAAATATTATTTCGCGACGACCAAAACACCAAATACATTCTGCGAAAGTATGTGTGAGTGTTATCATTCCGGGAGAGTGATGAAATAAATCCAAGTTTCCCATCAATTTGATCGTGCGTGTAAATTCCTCAGTGGTCAGTCATGAACATCTATTGAATGTCAACCTTCCTTCAGATGTTTACGACCATTTATCACGGACATTGTTTAGTGCTGATCCATGTAGATCTGGTAATTTTCTCGTGTTTAAATTTTCCGCGAATTTTTATTTATTTTGGGACTTTTCACAAAGCTTAGGATTCGCGAAGTTGCATTTTTCCCTAGTAGCGCTATTATAATAATAATTTTCGCGAGATTCTTGAATTCGCGGATTTGTCCCTCTCGCGAAATTCGCGAAAAATTACAACCTCGCGAAAATGACCAGATCTACGTATGTGGGACATTGCTACATCGATAAACTATCACACCAAACACGAGGCAATGACCCAATGCTGTTTCAATGCTGGACCAGCGTCGCAGACGGTGGTCCAGCATTGAAACAGCATTGGTTCATCGCCTCGGGTTTGATGGGATACTCCGACTAACTCTTCCTCTTTGAGGTGAATCCTCCCCAGCAGGTACGAGGCATGGTTCAATGTTGGGACAGCGTCGTAGACAGTTGACCAACATTGAAACAACAGTGGCTCAATGCCTCGTGCTTGATGGGATCACATACACAAGTTCATCTACATGTAATAAGTCAGGGGTAATATCATGTAAATTTATTACTGTTATTGCGCACTTGTTATGTTTTATAGGAGACCAATGTCACGACGTCGGTGAAGATGGTCGATGCACACGTCGATGCACACGTGATTACATCTAACATTCTTTTGAAGCTGTATTTTTTAAATTTATTACAGCCAGCGAATGTCATAGATAATTCATGCAACAGCGGAACCGTGCACACATAGCCTCAAGCAGGTTTTAATGGTTTTGCTATATAAGATCAAATCATGTAGGCCCTGGGTTCAGACAGAATATGAATTATATCATCATTATGTGTTTTTGTAAATTCAAGACGGCGTTAAAATGGCTGATTTTACATAAATTTGAGCATATTTTAAAATATTTTCACCAAATGAATGTGGTAATTAATGTGTTAATATATACGCATCAAATCAATTACATCGCCTCAAGTGGTAAAAATAGCCATAGCTAGACGTGTTATAATAAAAATCATTTGAGAAACTAATATGTTAATTATGCAAGTATTTGCTGTGATTTGGTCGTCATCTTGGACGTCATCTTGAATTCACAAAAATGCTCAATGCTACAATGCGGCACATTTTGTACAGGGCATCGCTCAGATCCTGAATCTACGCTACTTCTTCCATCAAAATAAACCATTAACTGCTTGGGAGTGTTTTTGGAAAGGCCGCGCATAAAATGTTACTTTGGCTACAGGACTAATACTACACTAGCTGCCATCTTGGGGTTTGTATCCTTGATTTAAGTACTATTTGTATATTGGTGAAGGCAATGATATTGTACAAGTGAACTGGTCGTGCCACATTGCCAGTGCTCTACGTAGACATAGAGTGGCATGTCATCTAAACGGCCAAACGGTTGTAATTGTCCACTTTTCAAGTAAGCAGTTACTGCCCTTTGGTTTTTCAGAGCTGTACATTGCTAGGGTGGACTGGGATAGATGATTTGCTGGGCCAACATCTGTCAACCATCCAATCACCTTTAAATCAGCCGATGACGGTATAAATGCGTCTGAAGTTTCTATAATAACAATATTACGCGCGCGATGCTTTTCATTGAGGAACCTTTTCTATTTAAAGGTGATCTGTCACCCCTTATATGGTATGAATAATTATGTCCTTATATAGCCAATACATGATAGCCAATCACCCCATATAAGGAAACCACACTTGTGCCCCTTCTTGTGGCAACTTCGATTTATTTGTCACAAATTTATTCATACTATATAAGGGGTGATATGTCACCTTTAAGTAGACACAGATCTGATCAAATACTCTGATCTTTCAGTTGTGGACTACGTGCCATTTGGTAGAGAGCTAAGTAACTGGTTATCACCTCGACGGACGGACGACCAAGTCAAGCTTTCGAAATAAAATGAATCGGGCTTTAGGCCACTTTTGTGCAGATACAGGCTAAATTGGGCCAGGAGAACCACCTGAGGATGGTACAGTGATAGCACGCTACCTCTCGGTTACGGAGGTTCCCCACAACACTGATTTACGAGTGGATGGGGAAGAAACATTTCTGTTTTTTTTTCAAAAACGCCAAACCCCGAACTCCAACGTGAAAGGCAGCGGTGCTAACCACTACCCTGGGGCCCCCGCACTCAATGTTTTGAAGCTTATTGGAAAATCAGTTTTTGTCGGCTATTATCATGATTATCGTGGTTTTGCAAGTGTTGCTATTTGTGTTTAACGTTGGTGTCGTCATGGTTATTGTGAATGTATGTTCATCCATGCTTGCTGATGTTGTTAGCAGACCATTGTGACAAACGAATAACGAATAACGAAAAACAAAACGTGCAGCCGTAGAAGAAAGACGAGAACAAAAAGCAACCCAACAACAATGTTGTTACGTCCTCGGCCTCATACAACCAGCATTTTTTTGGAAGATGGCTTGTTTTGCACTATTATTGGAATGCGTCGTAAGGCTGTGACCGAAGCCTGTGACCGAAACATGGCATCCTTCTTTTCCCAAATAATCATTATTTAGACCATAGTACACGCAGTACTATGCAGCACAGAGCTTCATACTTGTACAGCTTGAATAACATGATGCAGTGGTAGAACATGCTGATCATTTTACATGTTTTAATCTAATTAAATTAAAATTCCAGTTCAAATGTCCCTATAATCACAACCTTACGATAAATCGAATAAAGTGGCTGCTTGTAAACCCTGGATCAATCACAATTGGAGTCGTCCTTAATATTGTTATTAACACTGCATTAATCGGGAGAATGGTATCTTCAATAAGACATATCATATATTTTGAATCGTTTAGAGTTTGACCATACTAAATTAGTTGCACTGACTTTCGATTCAATAAGTAGCGCTAAATATAATTCACACCTGCGGCTGGAATATTGCTGAGCCACAGTTTCACAAATTACTCTTCCCATTCAATGCGATAACCGTCTTCATACGTCAGAATCGGACGAATTTAGACGGCACATTCTAACGTATAAAAACGGTCGTCGCACTGCAATAATTAAAATATTTATAGTGGGCGTAGACCCATAACATAGGTATTCAAACGAGCCAGAAAGAGCTAAATAAGACATTTATGATGATTTCAAATTGAAAAAACTTGTGCTTTTCATGGTTTATGCAAAAATAAAAAGACATTTATGATGATTTGAAATTGAAAAAAAACTTTGCTTTGCACGGGTTGATACAAAATAATTCAACTTTGTAAGGGTTAATAAGCGAACAAGGAATGCTCCACCAGTAAAATCACCACTAGCTAATTTGATGTGATGTTATTTGTTAAATATCCACACCATAATGTTTGAAAAATACAATTGGAATAACGGGTACCATTCTCATACTGGCTTGGCTTGGCTCAAAATATAACTATACATCTAGTAATATTTTGAGCAAAGTCAAGTGACTGCATCTGTTAGTAAAATACATCAACAATAATAAATTGTAACTTGAGCTTGTCACTAATTGTTCAGAGTACCAGGCTACTGGTGGTTTCATATGTTTAACAGAGGTATTTGTCAAAACTAATGAGTTACCATCCTTAGGGCATTCATGTTACATGGCATTCCAATTTGCCGTCGTCAATGCTGACGTGTGTGAAATGGGAAAGTGGGCAAATATGTCACATACGAAGTAATTATATTAATATATTAATCAAGCTAATTAAGCGATTGAGTTTTATTTGTGTAATTTGTGTATTTTTTTGTGTAACTATACAACAATTGATAGTGTTGAGTCGAGTGGGCACATTAGTGAATGGCCGGTGTGTTATATACAATGTGGGACATGGTTTACGTTTCAAGTGTCACATAAACATACACTCTTTCTTGAACATAATAGACATAATTTGACAGTATACTTGTTTAACCTTTCAACTACCATGGCTTACATTGCTGCTGCAATTCTCACCCGAAGTGAATTGAATAAACCATTACAACGTTGAAATGTGTTTGCATAAACCATGGAAACCAAAGGTTTTATTTTCACTTTGAAACCATCACAAATGTCTTAATTAGCTCTTCCCGCTTCTTTTGAAAACCTATGTATTATGGGTCTACGGCAATTATACATATTTTAATTCTTTCAGTGCGGGGGGGCGTCTTTATACGTCATAATCTGACGTCTACAGACGTCAGATTCTGACGTATAAAGATGCGGAAAGATTTAACATACTTTGATCAACCATTCGGGCGGGGGCCCTAGGGTAGTGGTTAGCACCGCTGCCTTTCACGCCAGAGTCCGGGGTTCGGTTCCCGGTCTCGGCGGTTTGAAAGAAACAAAATTGTTTCTTCCCCATCCACGTGTGAAAGTTAGTATTGTGGGGAGCCTCCGTGACCGAGAGGTAGCGTGCTCGGCCTCAGACCGCCAGGGCTCGAATTTCGAATCCTGTGTCTGGAGGACAGTGTCATCTCAATCATCTCACCATCCTCAGGAGGTTCTCCTGGCCCAGTTTAGCCTATATGTGCACAAAGGTGGCCTAAAGCCCGATTCATTTCATTTGATCAACCATTCATCATGTTTATCCGCTACCTCATATTTATAAATTTGAGAACAAACATTGGCAAATCTTGATGTGCAAAAATGAAATGAATCGGGCTTTAGGCCACCTTTGTGCACATATAGGCTAAACTGGGCCAGGAGAACCTCCTGAGGATGGTGATATGATTGAGATGACACTGTCTTCCAGACATAGGATTCGACATTCGAGCCCCGGCGGTCTGAGGCCGAGCACGCTACCTCTCGGTCACGGAGGCTCCCCACAATTCTAACTTTCACACGTGGATGGGGAAGAAACATTTTTGTTTCTTTGAAACCGCCGAGACCGGGAACCGAACCGGAACTCTGGCGTGAAAGGCAGCGGTGCTAACCACTACCCTAGGGCCCCGCCCATCTTGATGTGCAAGCACTCATTTTACTCACAATAACTCTCATTTAGCAGGATAAAAACGATTATAATCGTGGCAGAAAGGGTACATTGATCTTATTTAAAATGTATTACACGGCTCCCCATACCTAAAGGTTACACTGTTGCCGCTGGAGTTGTTAAAACGCTTTGAGCCAGGAGATATATCGCCCTTTGAGGTTTGAATTTCTCTTGATATTTCAGGTCGAAACAGACGGTTCTTGAACATGAATCTTACGCTGATATAATTTTAGGCTGATATCATTGATCAACATGTTAAAATGTTATAGTTTCCAAATATAGTCCGTTATTTACAGTTGTGGGAAACGATGTGAACACTGAATATAGTAAATGGAATAGATAGTAAAATTCTTTAACCACCGGTCCCGATTATACTTGTTTTTCAAATTCTTTTACCAGCACATTAACCCTTCAACCGCCGGTGTCGCATATATGCGGGTTTTCATTTTTTATTAGCACATCAAGTACCACATTTAAAATATGTTAAAGATAAAATGTGACATCAACCAGCAAGATTTGAAAAAAGTTGACCTCTATTTTGCCAAATCTGAATAATTTTCACTCACTTGAAGTTGTGGATCGCGTCAGCGAGACACAACTTCAAGTGGGGGAAAATTCCAATTGAATAATTTGGCGGCTAAAGGGTTAAATAACAGATTTAGATATTAATCAGCACTATTTTAAAATCGTTTACCTCCATTGCGTAAAAGCTGAATTATTCTCATTGTCTCGAATTTGTGAATCGCTTTCGCGAGACATAACTTCAAGTGGGTCGGAATTCAAGTCAAATATCTTGGCGGTTAAAAGGTTTATTGGTTCAGCTACATGTATCTGACGATAACGGGCAACAGGTCTCTGACCTACAAAGACTGTAACGGATGGTAAATGGTAAAAGGTAATAATTATATTCACCTTTAATTTCCTCACAAACTAAATAGCCATACTTTGTATTGACACTTGTTAACCAACCATCACAATCATTATTATGGTGGCGTTTGATATCATTAAATTATTTTTAGAAAACTAAATAAGGTAGGCCTACTCACTCTAGATCGAAGAGAACGTTTCTCAGCTATAGTCGTCAACCTGGCTATTTCCTGGTTTTTGATATCAGATGGTTACATTAATAGTAATGTGATAACAGTGTTGATGCAGACTGAATCAGCGGTGTATGAACACGTGTTCATGTAGAGTAAAGCAGCACATGGCAATGGGCCATGGCTCGCTCAATGCTGGGCAAACGTCAAAGACGTTGGCCCAGCATTGAGCGAGCCATAAGTCGTGTTTCCGGGTCGTGATATCAGATCCTGACCACAGTGACCAGGCATCCGTAAAATTACTCAGGGGGTATAGCTTAATTCACCATATGAGGCCAGGTGTTCGCTGGTTGCTCAACAATTAAATGCTGTCATTTTGTAAACAAATTATCACTACAAGCTTTATGGAAGCAAAGCATGAATATTTTGTTACTCAAGAATAGTTGATCGACTACCACAGTAACAGGCACACTGATGTCAGCAACAGTGAGCGAATAATTATTGAAGAACGCCGCTTTCAGCACATATAGTAGGAAAAAAAAGATTTATATCCTAATCATGTCAATTGAATTCAAGCATTCATTGTAGTCCACAGTACCTTAATAGGCAACAAACATTACTCAAAGCATTTGAACAGCTTGACAAACATCCGACGCGACCTGGATTCAAACCCAATACATCCAGTTTACCATGTTTACGAGCAACAAATGAACGAAATGAACCACCGCTGCTAACATGATGTCATAAACACGACCATCTGTGTATACCATGGGATCACTGCACAAATCCTCCCCTCCACTGACCGGCATTAATGTATGATTCATGTCAATATGACCGGCATTAATGTCTGATTCATGTCAATGTGTCACGCACTTTCAATTTATAAGCCGCGTATTCCATGACATAATTCGTCGCCTCGGAGCTAAATGGCGAGGCGACGATATGATTGTGCATACACGCCAGCATTGTGACTGAACTGGATCGTATGATGAAACATCAACCCTCACAAATGCTATAGAGTATAATGATGCAATTTTAGCAGCAGTTTAACCCTTTAACCGCCGGTGTCGCATATACTCGGGTTTTCTTTTTTTATTAGCACTTTAGGTACCACCTTTTAAACATGTTAAAGATAAAATGTGACATCAACCGGCAATATTTGAAAACAGTTGACCTCCATTTTGTCAAATCTGAATAATTTTCACTCACTTGAAGTTGTGGACCGCGTCAGCGAGACACAACTTCTAGCTGCTTTATAACAAACGGAAAATTTGGTTATTTCTTTGTCATATTCGACATTCTCAAATGCCCTTGAATACAAAAACAACGTCAGTAAACATGGTAAATTGATTCCGAAGTCTAAATTCGATCCTGGCACCAAAAGAGTAATGTATCTATAATGGCCGTAACCCCATAACAGAGGTATTCAAATGAAGCAGAAAGAGCAAACTAAGACATTTATGATGATTTCAAGTTGGAAAACCCCTTTGATCTCCATGGTTTATACAAAAATATTTCATACATTGTGATGGTTAAACACACTTATGGGGCTAGGAGTCAGAGTGTCATTTGTGCCACCTTAATGAGGCCGATATAAGGACAAACGGCTCTTTGGGTCTTTAAGTAAAATATTGAAGCCATACATGACGTCTTTGTATGACATCGATTCAACTTAAATGAGAGAATGTAATTTACGACCCCACACACGATGCGGGTTTCTCCATTCTGACCTCAAAACAATTTATCACCACAAACACCCATATTATATCGAGAAGACCACTCCAACAAAACGATTAAATGTCATGTTAAATGTCTTCAGCTGAAATTAATCTATTTGAAAATAATTACAACACAAATTTAATCGATACGCATACCACTATGCCGTTGTGTCAACGTTGACAAACGACATTACCCCTACAGCACAAACACGGCAATAGTCGCTTTAACCCTTAGGGCCCTCACGATGCATTAAATCACCATTTTAAATCCCTGTGAACAGATTTAATTCTCCCACAACTAAGGGTTTTAGAAGGAAAATTCCATGAAACTGGTTCACCAATACATGGCATTTTTTTTAATTTCCCACCCACTTCAAGTCATCTTCATCCACTACAAGTCCAGAATTGCGACAGCAATTCGCGGCTTGTAGTGGATGAAGATGACAATGGTAAACTCAGGATTGAAAGGGTTAAATCAGTTTGATAAGCCGAGCAAATCACTATTATTGGGAATGAAATGAGTGCTTGAAAATCAAGATTTACAAATGCTTGGTTCCAAATTGAACGAAGATGAGCGATTTTCACCTACTTGAAGTTGTGGGTCGCGGTAGCGACACACAACTTCAAGTGGGTGAAAATTTAAATTGTTTAATTTCGCGCTTGAAGGGTTAGCGTTGATACAGCGGTGTGTGCCCACTGGGGTTGTACATGGTAAAAAGCCTAGTTATCGCTCGACTGATCAGATACCGAGATCGATATGTGGCTGTAGAATGTGATTGATTACTCAAGCATACTACAGGCAGATTGCGACAATGTGAAATGTGTCGATAATTTATATTTTAACCTTTTGGAAACCATTGTTGTTGTAGCATTATTTACAGCGCTAAATAAAATAAATTAAATTTCCACTGACTTCGAGTTGTGTGTCGCTACCGCGACCCACAACTTTAAGTAAGTGAAAATGACTCATATTTATTTAATTTGAGACCGAATATTTTCATATCTTGATGTTTAAACACTCATTTCATTCCCAAATACATTGATTTGATCGGTTGATGAAATGGATTAAAAGCGTCTATAGAGGGTCAAGAGTTAACGGCGAATGAAAAAGAGAAGAAATACAGAAATGTAGATGCTGCCAATTTACTGACATTGTTCTTGTATTCAAGAGCATTCAGATATGTAGCCATACCTCTTAAAAATACCATATCAACCAGTTAATAATAACATGTACTTAAGCATTGTATGAACCAGCTACATTTCTGGCGTAGTCATTACAAATATGTTTTTCTAAAGGCATCCAGGGAACAGTATTGAATATTTGTATGGCATTTTAGTATCGATTAAAAAGAAAATACGAATGTCATTCCATGTGAAGGCATGAGTTCCGGAATAAATGTATGCATCGACAAACCATGACATTAAGTGTAAACTACTTTCTCACTCACCTGTTCCTTGACTACGCGACTGGTCCCAGACGATTTAGGTCATATTAAAAGCGCAGCAACAATAACAATGTACCCTAAGCATCATGATGATGATGATGAGCTATGATGCATAAATACATGGATTAGATCCACAGGTAGGCTGACACTACACGAGTCCTAATCCCCATCCAGTGCTGTGTCCACTACCCAGGCCATCAATGAGGCTGATCCTGATCAACACATATCCCAGCAAACACGAGGCATTTCCACAATGATGGGTCAATTTTGGGCCACCGTCGTAGACGGTGGACCAACATTGGACCCATCATTGTGGAAATGCCTCGTAGTTTCTGAGATTAGGCTTATCCGAGTCTAACACCGAGCAAATGCAAACAGCAGTAACTGCTCACTTGAAAAGTAAGCAGTTACTGCTGTTCGGCTTTGCATTATCGAGGAATACAGTGCTGTCGTGCAAAAGCGAACAGCAGTAACTGCTTGCATTTCATGTAAGCAGTTACTGTTGTTTTTCTTTTCATGTATGCACACTGGCTGAGCCTCCACCCACGCCAATAATAATGTAAATTATTATATCCTCGCGATGCCTTGATTTCCGCGAATTTTGCGTAGCTCACTGTAAACGGCACAAACGCGCAATCAACATTTTCACCTGATCAATGGCGTGAATATTAGTCAATAAGCACGATAAAGTAAACAGTAAAACCTATAAGCTCTCAACAAATTCCGAGCAGATCCGTTATTCCAAAAACGATCCAAAAGATTATATTAATATCGTAATTCCAAGCTTGCATAATTCCCGTCCATGACAGCTATAGACAGCTGCAGGTATTTCCTGACTTGGCCAGTCAGTGTTTGTAGAAAAGGCCCGCAGTCGGAAACCCGGGTCCATGCGCCTGTGGTGCACGCCGGGTCAGAAATGCGGCTTTTTTTCTGAGATCGATCTCTAATCGATACACCACCGCGGCACCTGTTCTTCACCTGGCCTAGCGTTACCATGGAAACGCGCGGCCACCTGAGTTTTGTCACTGTAACCGCCTCGCATGCGATACGCGCCGATGCGTAAGCAGCAAACAGTATGCGTTGACCCAATGCTGCTTTAATGTTGGGCCAGCGTCGTAGATGGGACAACATTGAAACAGCATTGGGTGAACGTCTGATAATGATGTGAAGGTTGATTGGTACAGGTGTCTCTTAGAATGATAGAACCCTTGTGATCCCTTTCTATCATCACAGCGTACATGTATAATATATCGACACCTGCAAGGGATCAACCCGTTAGGCCCCATTGTCGTATTTATGAACCACATGGCGTATTTTGAATCCATCTCACGATGAACCAGTCGCTATGCTATTCGGGTTTTATATTGCACAATATTTATTTTAACCCTTAAAGCGCTGAATATTAAAAAAGACATGTTGTATTAGGTAGTAGAGCTATAAATTATATCATAAAACGGACTTAAAACGCATCTAGTCGCGCTTAGCGGCTAAAAGGTTAATGCCATGGCGTTTTTACTCATCTTCATGTGGGAATAATGTGGAATGAAAATGAGAAAATCTACCTGGATGTGAAACGTTTCAGTGTGGGGACCGTCTTTATACGTCAGAATCTGACGTCTATTGACGTCAGATTCTGACGTATAAAGACGATCCCCACACTGAAAGAATTAAGATATTTATAATGGCCGTGGACCAACATAGCTATTCAAATGAAGCGGAAAGAGCTAAGTAAGATATTCATTAGAATTTCAAATTAAAAAAAACCCTTTGGTCTCCATGGTTTATGCAAAATATTTCAGCGTTGTAGAATTGAAACACCGTTGTCTGCCACCTGGTGAAGTGGCAGAGAAGCGTACGGGATTCGAACGGTCAATTTCTGTCGCATCACAAAAAGTCACGCATGAACTATATAAATGCCAAGCTGTCTAGTTTTAGAATAAAGTCAAGCTTTTGATTCTTATATATATACCACTTCCATTTCACAAAAGTTAAGACAATACAAATAGAGTGAAGGTGTAAGGATCGTATTCTCGAACAAATTACGATAAATCGTAAGCTTCAGAAGACTACGATTTATCGTAACTTTTACGAGATTACGGGCCCAGGTCTATAGTCTACTATCAAGTCTGATGATCCGCAGATAGCATACAGTCCTGCAGTCATTACGGCGTATTGAACTAATCGTACACATTTCCATTACTGTCCTACAAGGTACATTTGCAAATGAAGCATGCGAGAATACTAAAACATCGACAAACATGTCCCAGTATTGAAAACCTGCACCAAGCGGGGCTTAAACCCGCACGACAGCAGCGGCGATTGCGAAGCTCCAAACATTGCGCCATTTCCCTTGCAATAAGCATAACAATTTAACCCTTACAACGCTGAAATATATTTGTATAAACCATGGAGACTAATGGGTTATAAATTTGAAAGCATGATAAATGTTGTTTTTCTTACAGTGCGGGAATCGACTGTGAGAGTAAATGTATCTATAAATTAATTAGAAATAATACCAATGACCAACTGACCATTAAATTGATTGACGATCGGCTATGTTCTGCGACTATGGAAGGTGTCAACCATTATACGTAAAGGGTTAACCGATCTAGACATATAACATAATCGTCAAGGCTGATGAACGGGTGTGAGCTCCGATACACACGCGGTGATGAATGCAACAGTCATGACTGTATACATAAGCTTATGACATTCTATTCTGTAAAGACTGCACTTTAAAACGCTTTATATATCATTCCATTGGTTTGTGGTGCATTAATTAAATAAATAAATTATAGCCCGTTAGAATGAATAAACTTATTGTAAACGTGTTTTTTTTCAATCGAATAATTGAAATTCCCATCTACTTAGTTTTTTACTCGCTATAGATTCTTAGGTATGACACAGACCTGATATGACGCACCCCAACAATTGCTATTATTGACATGACGGTCGCGGCAGCTGCGTGACTTGAATATGCCAAAGGGTGTGTCTGACAGTGGGATTTCAGGAAAATATTTCAAGTGTGCGATAGAATAAAATACCAACAATCTCATTTTAAAAACTAAATATGTCATTCATAACTAATACACCAGTCGCATATTCGTCGTACAATAAATATGATGACGCTCTCTAATCCTAGTTATCGCCTCATTGCGAAATAAAATGATTATAAATTACAAAAATAAAAGAAACATGTTAGAAGATGTAGGACCATTATGACACGAGCTCAATATAATATTATAATGAGTATAGAGCGATGTTCAATTTGCCATAATTGCATTCTTTAAGTCATTATGTATAGTTTACATGGTATATCGGTAACAATACCATACCTATTCCAAAGGGTGTCTTTGAACTCCACATATATACACCAACTGACCTCCAGTAAGAAGGAAGACTTCCATTCTACAGAATACATACAAATAGCAGTAACTCCCTACTTGAACAGTAACCCGTTACTAGTGTTTGTTTTTACAAGACACTTTCCTACCCAGCAAACACGATACATTAAACCAATGTTGGCTCAATGTTGGTCCACCGTCTACGACGGTGGCTCAACATTGAGCCAACATTGGTTCAATGTATCGTGTTTAATGGGTAACATGCCCTGGTGACCCATAGAGTGTTTGGTAATTAAAGCTCCTCAAGCAGAAGGATGTAGATCATGTAGATGGTTGTACTGTCTTGTTCAAGAGTTCATCACCAGAGCCGTTTTATCAACAGGAATCATGTAACGGTATTTACATTTTCTTATAGATAGCTTAGATATTTATTGTCATAAAGAAAAGTCATTACAGACTTATTTGTAGAATATATTTACATAGCCCCCTCTCCCCGATGGGATTTAAACGGCTCGACTATTTTTTAGTATATTCAACATTGAGTTGCAGCAAGTACGATGTGGTATTTGTCACGACTACCTTGTTATTTGGATAATAGACTGTTAACGTTACCTTGAACCAAAGAGGTTCTATAGATATAACCTCTTTACCTGAACGGACACTTCACCCCCCCCCCCCCCTGTTCTACCGAACCACCATACAATTATCATTTATTTTTATCTTTGAACATATTGGAATGTACACAGTCATCTTAAGCTATTCCTTAACTCATTATATCTTTGCCCTTGTTCTTCGTAATTATAATAAATACATAAATACGATGATTGTCTGTATGTCGAAACAAGTATGGAGTTCATGTGTGATCCTTATGAATGCTACTCTGGAAAACCAGAAGGCAGTATCTGCTTACTTTACAGAATATATTTCAAAGACATAAAGAATATTGCAATATTTTGATACTTTTTAGACTTGCCCTTAGACCAAGCCCTTACAGTTCTCAAACTTGCACCCACCGGAAATAGACCAAGCCCTAAAATTTCAGATCAGACATACGACATAAGGACAACAGGAAGTGGGTGTATAATTATTATTTACATGTACATCCACAAGCAGTGATTGTAACTATATGAGCTGTGGTAATCATACGTTAACTCCCTGTCTACCGAGTACAAGACAACTGCTGATATGAAATGTAGGTTATTACCTCTGTTTGATGTGCAAATGCAAACAACAGTAACTGCTTACTTTTCAAGTAAGCAGTTACTGCTGCTTGTCTTTGTATTGTAGATAGTAGACAATGATTGACAATCTCATCCTCTACCTAATAATTATAATCATCACATCCATACGTTCTCTATGCCAGTAGATTATTATCATGCTCGTCTACCTATCAGAAATACATCAGAGGATACAAGTATTACATTCGGCTCTAATTTAAAATAACCGAGTTATGAGAGGGTATTCAGTTAGCTTTCCATGTACACGTATTGCGTTATCCGTATTCAGTATTACATATTGCGTTTCAATCAAGTTCGTAGTAAACTATTGAAAACTATGTGTTAGTATTGCGTATTGCGTATAGCGTAAACCGTCCGTAAACATATCGCTCCTAGGAGCGATTTGTATACGGTAATACGGAGCGTATAGGATGAAAATTTCCATTTCGTGACTTCATCAGAGGGTTGCTAGCTTCCGGGGACCCAGATTTAGGCGTCGTGTCGATTGTATAGAAAGCTAATAAAATCAAATAAAATCACGAGACTTTAAACCAACGTTGTTTTAATCTTGGGCCATCGTCTACGACGCTGGCCCAACATTAAACAACATTGCTTCAAAGTCTCGTGTTTGCTGGGGATGTTTATTGAACTTTTTGACCTTCCACGCACCCCATAATCACAGGTCACGTTGAGAACCTCCTTGGCCAGGGCAAGTGACCCGTCACAGGAATGCGCTCATTATCCTGAACACAAAGCCATCTAATGGACAGATTACGAGCGTCTTTAGTAAATCACATTAACGTCCGCAACGGTATGCCATTAGATTCAGCCCGAAGACATAGCTTTAAAACACAAAACCCCAGAAGTGAGCTTCGGTGCAAAATAAAAGTTTTGGTGCCTTTTTGTGGTATTTTTTATTTTATTTTGTGTCTAATTTATTGGTGTCCAATAATGTCATTGTGCGCAACATGCGGTGGATATCTGTTTGCTTATTTCATATTTTGAGTAAATCCACACCATGAGTGTGCATTCATACAGATTTGTTTGGATGTTTTTATTGCTATGCTAACAATATAGATTTTGACCATTGTCAATACAATTTTATGTAGCAATTTGTCCACTTTTTTACTTGCATTGTTTGTAAACGTAACGTTATTTATTTGAGGATGTAAATTAAATCTAGAAGAAGGCCTACGCGACTGGATCAACGTTGTCCGAGCCAACAAAAGACATTAGCTCGAAGTTGATTTATTGCTATGCCAGCGTCGTAGACTGTGGTCCAACATTAAATCAACTCTGGGTTAATGTCTCATGTTGACTGGGGTGACATTTAATTTGGACATGCTATTTCAGAATCACACAGTATATAAATGTACGTTGAATCTCAGTTGGGCTAGTTTTCTGCTGCGTTGGTCGCTAGTTGGTTGCGAAGGAAATGGATGTAGGCTACTTCACACTAAAATGCCGCATATTGCGTCTGAACTGACCTGCGCTGTAAAAACAAACAGCAGTAACTGCTTACTTTTCAAGTTTGTCTCTGCACCATGTGTGGGTCTATGGAGATACAAAGAGAAGACTGACAGGTTGACGAAAAAGCTAATTGGGGTCATTCACCAGGCCCTCAAATGGACACGCTGGAATGTCCCATTGAATGGCTGACGACCGTGACCCTGTCCAGACACAATAGTCTGTCTTCACTTGAACATGCTGAACGCTGAACGCTGAAATACCAGCGCACCGGGCGGTACTATTTACCAGTTTGACCTCATGGCAAGAAATTCGCAGCCTCTCTATTGCCAGCCTCAGCTTTTGCTTTCGGTGGAGTAATCATCGCCCTGTCTTATTCACTGTAACGAAATGTCCCGTTGTGAATATTATTAAGTGACGTAAATTCGCTTGTGATTAATGTCACCAATTCTTGTTGTTAAAGACAAAGATTTTTTAATTCCAACACAAAACGCAAAAGTGAAATAATAAAGCGTCACAAAATAATGAAGGCTGCAAACATCGTCATCGTTATGGATTGTGGCATAAATAATATTATTATAATTTTATGGTGCATATATTTGACCCGTATGGTTGATTGTATTGATGTTCATTTCGAGGGAATTATTCACCATTTAGAAATGGGAGGAAAAATAATGACCACATTGATATAACCTGGCAAGTTTATCGTATACTTACAAACGAATCAAATCTGGGTCACACTGCATGGTGTAATTCACTTAGTCGTACCTAGGATTATAGAAAATCTTTCTATAATCCTTGCTCGTACCAAAGCTGTGTGGTAAACACTGACTGAGGTATATCTAGGGTATGAAAAGTTCACCACTAGTGGGTATTCATGAGAAGAGCTCTGAGTCTCTGACCCCCGGAACCGCGCCATTACGTTTCAATAAATCCTGACTATGCCAATAATGGTGTTAAAGATCTACCATTTGATGATCAAAGGCGACGCAAAAATCACCCTGTATGCACCAATAGATCGGTTTAACCTTTTAACAGCCGGTGTCGCATATATGCGGGTTTTCATTTTTTATTACCACATTAAGTGCCACCTTTTAAACATGGTCAAGATAAAATGTGAATCAATCAGCAATATTTGATAACAGTTGACCTCCATTTTGTCAAATCTGAATAATTTTCACTCACTTGAAGTTGTGGATCGCGTCAGCGAGACACAACTTCAAGTGGGTGAAAATTCAGATTGAATAATTTGGCGGTTGAAGGGTTAACCCTTGTTTGCCCAAGTTTGCCAACCAAAGTTCGGAATAATGCGATTTTCATACATTTAAAAAATAACTTATTTGACCATGCAATGACTTGTTGTCATCTTACAACTATGCCGCATAAACGTCCTGATGATTATATAGCTAAATGCCAAGTGCTATTATGCTGCGTCTAATGGTTGCTTATGAATGTCTACTTGAAATATTATATCACCATTTAAAAAAAACTAAATTGGATTCCAGGAGAACGCTTTTAGTGGGGAATTTGAGCAAAGAAAATATAAAGATATGGGATTAAAGTTGGATTGCACATGTTGCCATAATGTTGGTCCAAGGTATCGCGACCATCTGCTAGTGCGAGGGACGCGATCATGCCCTGAAAATGAATGTGAAGCGTGCTATATTGAACTTGCCTTGAACATAATTGTGGGTTTGGGTTGCCTTTATTTTGCGGTACCCTTTGTTTGTTGGCATCACGACTTTCGCATTTATCATGACCAGTGACTCATTGATTAGATGGTGTCTGATGGGCAGGCGCGCTAACAATGCACACACAAAAAGAGGCTATCACCCTAAAATCGTGCACCATTTTCTGTCTGTCTCCTATTTTACAAAGATCACCTGCGGCCGTAATTAACCCATATTGACCTATCTTGATAACATGCCTGCCCACAAAAAATCGTTAAATGGGCTATAATGTGAGTCAACTGGGTAGGCCTTTATAATTCAGCATGGCTTATCTAAGACACTGACATGTTTAAAACGACGAACGCTCAAATTAGTATCAAATAGCTACATGTAGGATACATTAATGATTAAATGAATGAATGAATGAAAAAACGAGCGAATGCATTATGAACTTTGTGCTACATTTGTTCAAAACAGGCTAAACTGGACCATACAGGATTTCCTCCTCAGGTTCGTGAGATGATACACATAAGACATTGCACTTGAGAGGATTGGAAAGACATATAATTCTATTCGTTACATCTCGGTCACAGAGGTTCCGCACTATGACTCTTTGGGAATTGTATCTATTAATAGTTATACGAAATCTGAATATCGATCACAGGAAACGAACTCAGAACTCTGGCGTGACCACTATACCGAGGCCACGCTCAGAGTCTTTTCAAAAACTGAAAACTAGAAATCTACGTACGTTGACAGACCGGAACAATGACGTATAACCGATACGTTAGTATTTTAGCACAACAAAGGTAAACAGCACTAACCGTTTACTTTTAAAGTAAGTAGTTACTGCTGTTTGCCTTTGCCCAGCAGGAGACATGTCTTGCTGTGACCCCACAGACAAACATCCACCTTGTTTTGACGCCAACATTTTCGGGAGCAAAATTGGACGGCTCTGTGGAATAAGCTTGACGAGTTGATTACGGGGTGCGTAAGACTTATGTGTTAACCTTTGAAGGCCAATCACGCCAATAGTCCATGGTAACAATTTTAATAAATAAATTATATTGTAATTCAAACGTGACACGTGTCCTAGATCACCTCCGTTCTTAAAATTTTAAATAATTTAAACCTGAATAAAGTCATGGATAGTGTACGCTACACACAAATTCATGGGAGAGCAAAACATGGTTAAAAACAAGTGACTAACTTGACGCTCGGAAGCTAACCCTTTGGAAATGGTGGAGATCTGATGGCATTTTATAAATACCAAACTGTTTGGCATTCAAAAATAGGTTAATATAGGGGACATGATTGTCATTTTAACGGACGGTTCACTCCCACGTGAAGTAGTATGTTTATTCAGCCACCTTAACATAGTTAACACAATCATGTATGTTATTTGTGTCCCCTTGACATTGTACCGATAAAAGTGTCATTTTACAAAAGGTAAAGCTTATATCGCAGTTAGGCCGGTGTAATTACAATTTAATTAGATAATTTAGCAGACGTGCGGTTTTCTTAAGACTATTATTTCCAAACAAATGGAAAAATAAAGACGTTTATGTTGTTTATGTTTATTTGACTTCCAGTTAAAAACATGCAAAAATGGTACATTATAATTATTATTATCATTTTTTGAACACGTTATTAACTTTGGTTGACGGGAACAGGTCGAGACGACCTCTACAATGCCTGTCAACCATATAAGTGAATTAAAATTATAGAATAAAATAATATCCATTGTTTAAAATAGCAATAGCAATTTAAAGATGTACATAGTATAGATTATAAAGTTTACTATTTGTACACATAAAATAAAATAACCGACAATTGTCTGTCATCTGTTTCCCGCACTAAAACCAGAGATAAAATAGCTACACTGTGCTCTACACCGTGTAGCAAAAAAGGACACTCTGGAAAGCGTAGAAACCTAATTAAAACCTTTAAATGCTTTAGTTGTCTATTATATCAAAGGACATACAATTAGGATATGTGAAAAGGAAAAACAGTAAAAATTTATGGCACTCCTAATTTTAACATAGGCCTACATACATCCCTAAAGTAATACTATAAACCTAGAATACATCTACTGACGTCAGCTCATATAGCCGTCGCGCAGCCGAAATATGCTGAGTAGTACCACATATGCAATTTTAGACTGGAGGAAAAACAATCCCAAACTCAAGAAGTAAATCAGTTGATTAGAGATCTTTGAAATTCAGCATAAGGACCCACCTGGTCTTGAAACAAAGGCTACTGAAAAATCACTAAACCTAAAAATAAAACAGAAAAAAACAAATAATAATTTTGAGGGGAACAGCCATCCATGCCATGTGGTAATACTCTAAGTCAGATCATGACAAGCGTGATCATGTAGAGTGATGTCGGTCTGCTCCGAACAGTATCAGAGACTGTCTCCGGCCTGAATTCGAGCCAGGCAGACAACACAATGCAACATTCGCAGATTATTGTTCATAGGTCGATCACTTAAGGTGCCATTTGTGCTAAATATATAGATATATATCCAATACACTAGTATAAGTAAGGCGGGGCGGTTTGTCATCTGCCAACAAATGCGTATCGACAACGGAGCCCTCCGTCCCTAGTCATGAGTGGCTGGTGACAGCTCTCATAGCCGTCTCACAGCCGATTCAAATTGCACAGGTAGTTTAAGACACAAAATATTCCGCTATATTCGACAATTTACACAAGCACAAGCCAGGCTCCAGGTACATCGGTTATTCACATTAAATAAGTTTACCGTGGCGAGATATAATTCATTCAGGTTCTTCTTAAAAATCTGCAAGCTACTAGCATCTCGGATAACAAAAGGTAAAGTGTTCCATAAGCGAGCAGTGCGATAAAAATAAGTACATTGGAACTGAACAGTCTTGCACAGAGGTAATTTGAATAGAACACCCTGTTGAGCATGTCTGAGGCCATTATGCGGACAAGCTAACTCAAAATTACTAGAGTAATCACAAAATAGTTTACCGCCATTTACACCAAGGAATCCTTTCTGATATCGACCGAGTAGTCCCTGAAAATAAAATACATCGTGTGCCAATATTAAAGCAGAATTGCCTCAAACTATTGTGTTTCCAGAGATACAGGCTGTATTACGAATTCCCGAAAAAAGATGCCACCAGTTAATTGCCTAAATCAGACCAGATGTAAAAATATCATAATTATAGTAGTCGACCTGCTGAAGAAAATCGTGTGGTGTCACGCCAAATTTGCTTGTCTCAGTATATCAAGGTTTGTCCCACAAACATTTGCAATAACGTCGGCTAGCAGCATGATTCAGACGACAGATTTTGTATTTTATTTGATATATTTCAGTAAAACAGTTCTGTCAGTTAACTACCTGATCATGATAATCACGGTCACCAGAGCCACCATATATACTTTGAAGCATATCACTTGTTTTAACTCTTTACCTATTAGCCATATTAGTACAATAGCCCCTACAACGCTAAAATATTTTTGTAAAATCCATGTAAACCAAAGGATTTTTTTCAATTTTAAATTATCATAAATGTCTTAGTTGGCTCTTCCCGATTCATTTGATCACCTATGTTATGGGTTTATGGACATTATAATTATTTTTACTCTTACTCTGACATTAGTCGTCAGCATTTGGCGTCTACAGACGCCAGATTCTGGCGACTAGGTCAATCCACGCGCTGTAGGGGTTAACCCTTTTACCTATTATCCCTATTAGCATATTAAATACCAGCTTTTAAAGAAAAAAACGTGACATCAATCAATAAGATTTCAAAATCTCTGCCAAATCTTAATAATTTTGACTCACTTGAAGTTGTGCAATTCCATCAAATGTATTTTTATGTTATTATTGACCTACACATTTGCAATAACGATTTAATATTAAAAGAATATACCTACAAACTATAATTTTACATGTGAATGTATACTATGACCATTATAATAACGCAACTGGTTAAAAATAGAAGAGTAAAATGAATTTGGGCAATGTAAGTTTATCTGTACAAAGTTACACCTTCAGTGACGCACGATTGACATGTTTATCATTCCATTTTGTTTGACACTATAACTAGGAGGTGCGAATTTTACGGTCCTCTCCTTGGTAGTCCTCTTAGAATACGATCACGTTCCTCTATTCATGGAGTATAATACATGAATGTGGTCTCAAAACACATCACTTATACATGGGTCAGCTCAACTATGCTTAGCAAAATAACTAATGATAAAAAGCAGCATAAAATCTGACTGATAAGTAAAACATCTAAATCGGTGAATTTTATTTCCATTTAGGATGAGAATTGCTTCCGCAATTCTCATCTTAAATGGAATTAAAATTATGATACAACACTTTGATTTAAAATACAAGGCGTGATGATTATCCCCGCCATTGAAGCGAGTCAGTAAAATCAGCCATTTAGATTCGGTATTTTGATAAGGAACATTCTGGACATAGTTACCCTTTCTTTGCCCTGCCCTCGCCTATTATACCCATCTGACCTCGTCTGACGTGCTAGTCAATTGTACAAATTCGCCTCCGATAATTGACTTGTTTGTGGGACAAACCTTGATATACTGAGACAAGCAAATTTGGCGTGACACCACACGATTTTCTTCAGTAGGTCGACTACTATAATTATGATATTTTTACATCTGGTCTGATTTAGGCAATTAACTGGTGGCATCTTTTTTCGGGAATTCGCAATACAGACTGTATCTCTGGAAACACAATAGTTTGAGGCAATTCTGCTTTAATATTGGCACATGATGTATTTTTTTTCAGGGACTACTCGGTCGATATCAGAAAGGATTCCTTGGTGTAAATGGCGTTACATTTATAAAATGACAACACAAGCTTTAAAGTTCATGGCAATACGTGTGAGTATTCCAACTAATCAGAGACATTGAAACAATGTTTTTGTTTCGGGGGGGGGGGGTGCAGGGTCGCAGACGGTAGTCCGGCGTTGAAACAACATCAGTTCACTGTCTCATCCTAGTGGGGATGTTGCAAGCATGTAGTTGTAATCATGTGGAACATTCAGAACCATTCAGCTCCATTTTAATTCACATTGATCTCAAGATAGAGTTTTCAAATTTCAGAATCAAATGACGAGAAATATTTGTACTATTTTCACATTTATCATGTTTATATAACCAGCTTCTGGGAATGAAAAAATGTCCCAAATCTATGAAACTGATATTCAATCACACCCAATTCTCCAAATCTGAATAATATTTAGTCACTTGAAGTTGTGGATCGCGGTAGCGAGACACAACTTTAAGTGACTGAACATTTAAATTGAATAATGTATTAAGTGCAAAACACACCAACGCGAAACGCGATTTCACATTGGTTATCCCACTATTTGATCATTACCAAAACACACTAGCGAGTAGGCGAAATCGCGCGCTATGGGTAACGCGATAATTTTCAAAACTGTTACATTCTGGTCGCGCGTCACTACCACAATCTAACCTTGTAACAGGTAAAAACGCCTCGCATTTCGCGTTGGTCGTCGCATTGGTGTGCGGACACTCACGCGATATTCGCGTCTGTCGTCGCGTTACCCGTCGCGTGCATAATCGCTCTCGCGTTCGCAAATATGGATTGAATCAGAATGTACTATGCAATTCTGATTAAATTGATCTGGGAATCAGACGGCGACGAGAAGGTTAAATGCCGTCTCCACCCTGTATATTAAGTGCACCTTTGACTGGTATCATAGTGTTCACTCAATCATGACGAAAGAGATTATTACGATAATAAAAGATGTATCAACAAACTGTTACAATTACCAACAAAGGTGAACAGCAGTAGCTGCTTACTTAAAAAGTGAGCAGTTGCTGCTGTTTGCCTTTGCACTGTATTACTGGTAAGTTTACTTGTGCTTGGAGATCTCCCCAGCATATATTTCCTTTACAAATGCTTAACTGTAACGTTACAGTCATTGCTAACAGTAAATCCATTGAATTTCAAAAAAAACTTATTTTAATATATACCATCCATTATCAATGGCAAGCGAGCTGTTATTTATTTTGTTTAGCATATCCATGATAACGTTCCACCATGGCATAATAAACATAGGCCCTATACATATTTATGTAAAGTAGCGCCAACATTTCGTCTTAGTGTTAACAAGGAGGTTAATTGTATATAACCTCCTTTACTTGGTGTTAAAGGTGTATGCCGGGTCCTAGCCCAATAACTTTCCAAAGTGTCATTTTTGCTACTATTTATAGCAATAACAGTTATTTTATCTCTGGTTTTGGTACGGAAACATATATGCATGAATAGCTTTACTATCTCCATGATCATGATGATCTATCTATTTATCTGTCATCATAAAGCGCTGTAAAACTGTTCAAATGTAGGCCCTGATACAGTAGTACAGTGCTGGCTATGACACTCTCTGCTTCATGGAAAACTATTCATCTTTTGGGAAGAAAAAAAGAGAAAGAGATATCCCGGCTTTGGGCTTCCTCTTGTTGCCATATTGTCACAAAATATACATCGCTATTCTGCCGTACAAAGCCAAAATGTTGCAGAGCAGTGTCACCGGGTGGTCTTCACAGGAGGAAAATATATCGTCGCCTCGGAGCTAAAGGATCCTATCTGCCACTCTGACGAGTGTCAGATAGGATCCTTTAGCTCCGAGGCGACGATATGTTACAGGTATATTTCACATGTTTTTAAGAATAGAGATTTGCTGCTGGGGCTTATTAAAACCCTTATCCCGCTAAGTTAATTTATTAAAATGGTCACCCTTTTTGAAGTTCTATCTCGCTACCGCGACTCACAACTTCAAATGGGTGAAAAATTCTCATATTTGTTTAATTTTAGTCAAAATAATTGAAAATATTGATGTTTAGACACATATTTCATCCCCAATAACAGTGATCTGGTCGACTGGTGATACAGATTTAATACGACAATAGTCGTGATAAGCAGGATGATTTTTTATAAGACAGCTCACACCCGGAAGAGAAATAGCTATTAACACCCCCCCCCCCCCCTCACAATACACGATGCATATGTTTACATCTGGCATAATTACGATTATATATTTCATTCTACTGGATTTTGTAAGAGATGAGATCGTGGCCCGCGTCACGGCATGACAGATGAGAGTGCAATGAATAACAAAGATGAATATTTACGTACGTAATTAGTCAGCCTGCTACGATGTCTAATTTTACGACTAGCCGTAATTAATCAATCTCTAATGATGTAATGCTCACACCTCGTGAGTGAATACGTCCGGGTATACACTGAGTCACAGTTGCACTTGTATGTATCATCTCATAACTTGCGAAGTATTGTATATAATCAAAAATGCATATTGTTATGCATTTCTGATATCATGTATATAACACTCAAATGAGTGGAACATACAGCACATCAAATGGCTGTGACGAGACGATGGATGTCAAATGTGCAGCACCTCGACTCCTAGTCATGTTAACACATGGTTAGCAATCTAACAAGGTCACGTCGAAATGGTGGCAAATTCATTTAGCTTTGATCTCAATTTTCTATTATTTCCATTAGAAACCTTAAGATAGATCTTACTGTATCGATAAGAGAAAGCTAAGAAGAGATCAAGATTGTTGTAACAATCCACATCCTTCTGGTTTGATAGATCTCAAACATGGCATCATATTCAAGACTACACAGCTGCAGAGCCAGAAAAGTTCCTTGATGCGCTCTGGAAATTTTCCGAACTTACTTACCATCTCACCAGCTGTTGTAAGTGTTGTTCGAAGAGAAAGCTCAATGCTCGTGTCTTCGGAGAGCTCAATGCCCAACGTCCGAATATTCTACCTTGTGGCACGCCAGGTACTACATTGATGAATTTGGAGGACGTTTCCTCACCAAAAACCTATTGAACACTATATATTAGAACATTTTTTTTAAATCTTCGAGAGGTCTCTGAGGTGTTCATGACGTCGGCGTGGCCGAGGCTGTCTCTACCGATCAAGGCAGCCTGGCCAAATCACCCACAACACTCGACACGTTGAGCCAATGCTGGCATAAAGCTAGGCCACCGTCGCAAACGGTGGGCCAACATCAAGTCAACATCAACTCACAGTATCGTGTTTGCTAGACAGGCATGTCATCGCTGCTTTCAAGTGCATATATCAGCCCGATGTGGTAATAATTCGTGTTGAAATATGAGCTTTTGCACTTTTATCACCCATAAAATGCACACTCTTGCACAAACCAATAAATAATGGTATTTAACTACATCTGTCATCCACCTTAATTTGGAGTCAACGCACTAGACCTAAGCTGTTTCTTGACATGGTGTGTCAGCTTCCCAGCAATCACAAGACGTCGACCCAATGCTGGTTTAATGTTGGCCCACCGTCTTCGACGCTGGTCCAGCAAACCAGCACTGGGTCAACATTTTCTGAACAGTTGCGATTAGTCAGATATATAGTGTATTGTTAGAAAATGTGAGTGATCATTTCCCAAGGAATAGTGACGTCAAGGCATGTACAATTTACGATATATCGTAGGCGTGGCTTTGGTCGGCATTTATTTATTTCTACCTTGCCTGATTGCTGATTGCTGAGAGTATATAAGTATTTACATATTTATATGCACTTAATAGCGCTGTAGGCGTACACGTATGCGTTGAGCATGGTGAAATAATCATGGATACACCATAGAGTTAATAAATAATATTAACTCTATGGATACACTAAGCCTCCCCACTAGTGTACACATCACATCTTGGTATAAAAACCCTTCATAAATGCATAAATGGATAAAAGATAAGATCAACGGAATCACCTTTGTCCTGTGTAATGACTGTAATCGCGGATTGCGCAGTGATCCTTTCCAGTGACCACAATAACACATGGATGTATCCACGGCTGTTATATTATTTGTGTATCTCTTATAATGCTTAATCCGTTTATGGGTTCTCTTCTGGCGAAACCTGGCCATTCACTCACGGAATTGTGCAGAGGCTTCAGATTTATTCTGTTGATTGTCGACCTTGTCCACAAAAATACGTTAACTCAACGTTTTACTTACGGTATTGCTTTTGGTGTAATCGAGGGCTGTAAGAATCAAAGTGTCAGTCAGTTGGATTCATAAAACTAACAGAAACACAAAACGTGAAACCAATGCTAGTTTAATGTTGATCCATTGTCGCAGACGACGGCAAAACATTGACACTACGTTGGTTTAGCTCGTCTTGTTTGCTCAAAATAACTGGAGGTCGATGGCTGAGATTCAATTACAACTAGTAATAGTAGTAGTAGCGATCGGCCCGTGTCTCATGTTATTTCGGATACATTACAGCTTGGCTTCGATCACCGACCCTGGTCTATGTAAAAAATCTGAAAAGGGATGGGTTTCTGAAGAATGTAGTCTCGATGCTCAGGTGACTTTGAAAATCTTTGAAAGTTGACTCTCTTTGAAAAATCAGTCATACCATGCAGTGTGGCTATTAAAAGTGTTGACCTCTAGATTTATAGATTAATCAAACATGTTAAATAATAGTCCTATCAAGTTGTCATCTAGCACGTTTTGATTGATGAATTTCACATATTGTACATCTCAGAAACATTTCATAAAATATAACGATTTAACCTATGTTGGTATGATGACGGGCCACCACATGCGACGTTGACCCATCAGTAAAAAAATGGTTCAATGTACCATCTTAGTGGGATTACATCAATAGTGATAGGCCTACATGATACATTCCGCATAGTGTCACAAACATACTCCTTATGCCCCTTTCTGATTCATGATTCTCACTCTCCGAGCTTTGTTCGGGAATTACAGTATTTGCGTTCAATCATTTTTGCTACCTGCATGTGACAATGTAATCGTGTTTTGTTGCTCAGCCAGTTTGTTGTAGATTAAAGGGGCGGCACTTGCAGAGACTAGCGCCCCATTGAAAATAAAGTGTCATTTTACACTTACAACGCTGAACTATTCTGTAGTACCCATGGAGACCAATTAAAAATCATCATAAATATCCTAGTTGGCTCTTTCAGCTTCATTTGAATACCAGAAGGTCTACAGCTATTATAAATACTTTAATTCTTTCAGTGCGGGGAACGTCTTTATACGCCAGAATCTGACGTCTACAGACGTCAGATTCTGACATATAAAGACGGGTTGAGAGGGACTTACAACTATTTAAATCCAAGGGCGACGCGGGGAAATAAATGTGAGAGTCAGATTTGTCTTATGTTGTGTAATTGTACGAAATCCCGGAGATGTTAATCACGTGTACTACGAAAACTCATTCGCAGAGAGTGTATTACCGATGTGGGTTCCACAAGTCGCTATATTTTCACAATGTGCAGAAGTGCTACAGACAATCAGATTCATATATTCAGCTGAAGTGTATATGGCAGTACCAGGTAAAATCGCGATAATTAGTAGATGCTTTAGCAAGAAAATTTGAACTAATTTCATACAACATGAAATCAGAATAATTACACAACCATAAATCAGGGTTCCCCACACAAAAAAATCATCTGGTTGTTCTCTCAAAAACCCTTAGTGTGGTTGCCCACTAAGTAATATCTGGCCCGTTTTTTCTTCAAAAAAACATCTGATGAACAAGTGATACTAAAAGACAATAAATTACAAAATAAGTCAGTTAGCCATCTTCAAAACGCAAATGCAAGGACACCACAAAAAAAAAAAAAAAAAAAAAAAAATAGAAATCATCCGGTCGGGCAACCGGCAGTGCCGGCACTGTGGTGAACCCTGCATAAATGTTTAAGATAATTCAGACTCTGTCAAAATATGATAGCCTATTGCATTAAGCAACATAGCTAAATAATGTGGCTGATCTGCACTTCTTGACCTGTAAACTCTGCCCAACCTGGTGAACTCTTTGACCTTGTAAACACACAAGGCCAGGTTGTGATCTCTTAGATAAAGTAGCCATTCCACATGCTCAGACATTGCCCATGAAGAAAACACGTATAATAAGCCGGTTATTGTTCAACCTAAGAATAGCAGCTATAATTATGGCGCCCATACAAGAGATAAAGTACATTGGTATCAGAATCGGTCTTGTCCAAAGCTCAATGCTGGTCCAGCTTACAAGACGCTAAGCCAGCATTGAACTGGCGTAGTTTTCTCGCACGTATTCATAATATTAGCTCATATATTACGATGGATATAATATATATATAGCTGGTACACTTTATTCTGTAATCTTCACTTTCAATACCTGACATTTCCTCACTTCTTTGCATGCGTTGGTAAAACTCTGTTGTGACTGGTCGGCATTGTTTATTAACTGATTATTCGATCAACAAAACTAAATGCATCGAGTTCAGCATGTGCAGAGGCTTGGTAATTTTTGGATTTAGCACTTCACTATAATTTGTAGAATAATATCATTTAATGACAGAGTGTAAAGGCAAAATAGCAGTGACAGCTTACTGTTCTTTGCTCCGGCACCACAAAACACAATGACGGGATACTACAACTGTAAATGTCTGACCCACACACTGTAAATGTCTGACCCACACAACTGTAAATGTCTGACCCACACAACTGTTAAATTAAATCTGACCTACACAACTGTAAATGTCTGATCCACACAACTATAATTGTCTAACCTACACAACTGTAAATGTCTGACCCACACAACTGTAAATGTCTGACCCACACAGCTGTAAATGTCTGACCCACATAACTGTAAAATCTGACCCACACAACTGTAAATGTCTGACCCATACAACTGTAAATGTCTGACCCACACAACTGTAAATGTCTCATCGACACAACTGTAAATGTCTGACTCACACAACTGTAAATGTCTGACCCACACAACTGTAAACGTCTGACCCACACAACTGTAAAATCTGACCCACACAACTGTAAATGTCTGACCCATACAACTGTAAATATCTGATCGACACAACTGTAAATGTCTGACTCACACAACTGTAAATGTCTGACCCACACAACTGTAAATGTCTAACCCACACAACTGTTAAATCTGACCCATACAACTGTAAATGTCTGATCCACACAACTATAAATGTCTGACCCACACAACTGTAAAATCTGATCGACACAACTGTAAATGTCTGACTCACACAACTGTAAATGTCTGACCCACACAACTGTAAATGTCTAACCCACACAACTGTTAAATCTGACCCATACAACTGTAAATGTCTGATCCACACAACTATAAATGTCTGACCCACACAACTGTAAAATCTGCCCCACACAACTGTAAATCTCTGACCCACACACCTGTAAATGTATGATCCACACAACTGTAAATGTCTGACCAGCACAACTGTAAGTGTCTGACTCACATAACTGTAAATGTCTGGCAAACACAACTGTAAATGTCTGACTCACATAACTGTAAGTGTCTGACCCACACAGCTCTAAGTGTGTGGCCCACACAACTGTGAAATCTGACCCACACAACTGTAAAATCTGACCCACACAACAGTAAGTGTATGGCCCACACAAAATATTTTTGAGTAAACGTTTTTTTTACTGATCATGTGTATTCATTTTTTGTCGTGTATTTCTTGGCAACCCCTACATGGTGACCAGCTGAAAAGAGATTTAATTACACAATTTGAAGGGCGATATGGTATTGTTAAAAATCACTGGAATTGTGGTTGCTAACATTATAATTGGAGACGACCACCTAGAATGAAGATGGAATTTACTTCACTAATGGGAAATGGGAAGAGGGACAAGAAAAGCCTCTCTGTAAGCATAAATACATCACTGGACATTAGGTCAAGCACAAAGCACAATATTTCACCTAATCATTACCATATCTCATACGCCTTCAAGTAATTCTAGAATGAAAAGCGCTCAAACACAATCGCTTCTTGATCTTGGAATTTGCGAGGCTCGTCCTCGGCGTTCATTGTGTTGGCTGTGACCGTGACGTATGTAGGCGTCAGGTGCGGGGGCGGATAAAATATTGCTGCTCAAATTGGAAGCAGAGTAAACCCAGACACGTCGGGTCAACGACGGCTGAGCGCTGGGCCAGCGCTCAGCCGCCGTTGAACCGACGTCTGTTGCTGAAATGGGTGATGTTTCACGCTGGATCACATCACGACTCGACCCTAAAATAGGCACACGATCTGTGCATTCAGGGTGGATTTCATTAAAAAGAATGAGTGGGCGTGCTCGTATGTGATATACTACTATGTCAGACCCGTCAAGTCTAGCAGTACATATTCTTTCAGATGCCCCCCCCCCCCCTCAGGTTAATATTTGTCCTACTTTTCCATTGTAAAAACGCCTTGTAATATGATGGTATGCAACTTTGGTTATCCTAGCTATCAGTATTGGTCACAAACAATTCCTGTTACTGAAGGAAAATACTATTTCTGTCAATTAGTAGAGAATAAGTAATATTTTGTGGATACGAGATAAATATAATCTTGATTCCACTATGTTCACTTTTGTCCTGTCCCCGAGGACTAATTTGCATCTCAGACAGCAGTGTTTACAACAACGCATGCTTCTTAATTGGTGGAGTTCCATGTCATGGTCATAGATGTGAAGATAATCTGTATGGCCTACTAAAAACTCCCAAAAAATCTATAAGAGTTAGTATGAGTACATCATAAGAAGGGAACCCCACCGTTCATGATGTGTGGCGATGTTTTCTACATTACCACAGAGTGTGTGCTAGAGAACACAGAATGATTTAAAGCACTGAATAAGTTGAAGGTGAGTAATGATCAAAAGTTTTGGATTGTATAAATGTAGACTCTGTCTAGACTTGCAGTATAAGAAAATATAGGCTCTCGGTTCGAATACCATACAACACTTAGGATATACATGTGTATACGTACTAATCCTCATTCTATCTAAGATGGTACTGTGGCGTATTTGTGCAACACGTTGAATAAAATTATGCCACCTCAATGATGAGTCGATTTTTGATTGCGGAGAAAACATTTAGAAAATGCACATTGCATCAGCTGATCAAGACGTCGATATAGCAAAGAGCGAAAGGTATTTGGATAATCAGATATACCAGGATAACGCAAAAGGTCTGATAAGAAATTACAATATAATCATTACAAAACTAAGAAACCACACCATGAAAGAAATAAAGCAGAACACACACGACATGAACCAGACTAATTTGCATATCCTGGTCAAAGTAATCGTTAAAGTCTAGCCCCCTCTAGAAGCCATTGTACAACAGACAAAAGACTTAACCAGGAGCTATACAGTTTATGGTGAGGGCAGGGCTGATCGCGTGCGTCATCTTACACTTTTACACTTTGACAATTTCGCGCTTTCAACACCTGGATATGCGTCACTACCGGTAAAGTAATATTAGTGTCTTCTCTGCTGAACGCAGCTCTGTACAAATAACAAGTGATTTAACCCTTTAACCGCCGGTGTCGCATATATTCGGGTTTTTATTTTTTATTAACACATTACGTACCACATTTTAAATAAGTTAAAGATAAAATGTGACATCAACCAGCAAGATTTGAAAAGAGTTCACCTCCATTTTGTCAAATCTGAATAATTTTCACTCACTTGAAGTTGTGGATCGCGTCAGCGAGACACAACTTCAAGTGGGTGAAAATTCAAACTGAATAATTTGGCGGTTAAAGGGTTAAAAGGGTAAAGTTATATTATGAATTGAATTCAAGTTGAAATGAAATAAGGTACCATCTATAACTTTTGATTTGATTAATATATATCATGAACATCTATTTACATCAAATGACATAACCATAGGAAGGCTTGACAACGTACTTTGGTTTTCTTGTCGGACCTAAATATGGATAAAACACTCACCTATATAGTAATCTTTCTAATTCACAATGTGCAGTTATCTCAGCTTGCGAACTATATCTCTATGTACTTCCCTTGATCTTGGTTATAGCAGTATCCTTCGGCACATTGCTCATCTAAGTGAGGTCATTGTCTGTGATTCAGGTTTATATTCACTTCTGTACAGTCACCTTGGAGGAAGTAGTCAACTAATCATCACCTGATCACCTAGTGATCCTCATCATGTGTACCAACTTTAAAACCGCACATTACACTTCACCTGGGTTCATTCGTCTTCAGACTGTCATTACTCCATCTTGACATCATACCGAGTGTTGATTATAAGTTGTTGGACATTTGTTATTTGCGCATTACTTTGACTTGCGTTATGACCTGATCAGCTGTTTCCAACTTTGAGTTCTGCTTGCTTGTTCACCCCATGCACAGTGGTGTGGTTGTGACACCACTGTCTGTATTATAAGATAATAACCCGTGCCTCTCAGACCCCCTCTCCGCTGAGTAATGGCCTCAAAACATTTAAAGTGGTCAGGAGAATGCTAGTGGGACAAGCTCGGGTGGTATTGCACGACCCCGTCTGTCCTTATAAGGGTGGCGGGTGACGCTCGAATACCCTCGCCCTCCCAACGATGTACGTGTGCTAGACGTCAAACTATGTGACTGAAAAATGCCGTTTTAATTGGTATGTTTTCCGTGTATTTATTACCATGTCTTAGGTTCTCACTATAAACAAAACGGTGGCCGATCACTGGACCTTATGATCTGATATCTCAGCATGTGAGTCAGTCAATAATATACTTTACTTATCCTTTCATATTATCATGACACCTATATTTATCCAGACCTAAAATAAGATCTGGGAGAGGATTCTGTGTTGTTAAAAACATGACACGATGAATAAATGAATGAATGAATGAACAATCAATCAATCAATCAATCAATCAATCAATCAATCAATCAATCAATCAATCAATCAATCAATCAATCAATCAATCAATCAATCAATCAATCAATCAATCAATCAATCAATCAATCAATCAATCAATCAATCAATCAATCAATCAATAAAAAAAATATAAAAAAAATAAAAATCAGTCGATCAGTCGATCAGTCGATCAGTCGATCAATCAATCAATCAATCAATCAATCAATCAATCAATCCATCAATCAATCAATCAATCAATCAATCAATCAATCAATCAATCAATCAATCAATCAATCAATCAATCAATCAATCAATCAATCAATCAATCAATCAATCAATCAATCAATCAATCAATCAATCAATCAATCAATCAATCAATCAATCAATCAATCAATCAATCAATCAATTTATCAATCAATCAATCAATCAATCAATCAATCAATTAATCAATCAATCAATCAATCAATCAATCAATCAATCAATGGGTCGATAGGCCACATTTGTGCACATACAGAGTGAGAAGAACAGACATAATGAGATGTATGATGAGTATTGATTGACTATCGTACTGATTGCGAAGACTTTAGTCTCAAACAGATACAGTAAAAAAACCTGTTAATGGTGCCGACCGAGTAGAGTACTTCATTCAAACCACCCACAATCAACACGACAAATATAGTTATTATGAGGCAGCATCGATGTATAATCAAAAATGCACCTGCACGATCTCAATAATAAGAAGAAGATACAATCTTCTTATTATTATTGAGATCATCCAGGTGCATTTATAATTATTATGATACTGTTATGACTTAATTTGTCCTGACCAATTATTTACATCTGTCTAATTGTCCCTTTCGATGTTTCGTCTTGGAAAAAAATAAAAACTGCTTGTTTTAAATAAAATGTATGGTTCATTCATATATTTAATAAATTTAGACCCACAATAAAATTGATTATATTCATCTCTTTTATATTTCAGAAGTTGACATTTTCGGTATAATTGAGATCTTCGCTTGTCGAATTGAACATCAGCAAAGCCTCGTGATAAAAGTATTTTTTCGCTCATATAGTGAGTGATTGAAATTGACTTGGATTTATCAAGTTAGGATTCGAACATAACTTTCCTGAAAGGAAACATATTACGAAATAAAAAACGACTTTTCAAGATCTAATTTTTTTTCGCTATTTTTTACGTCGATGTGAAATAACAGTATAATTTGTCAAGTGGACGCGCAAAAGTTCAGCACGTACAAAACGCACCAACGCGAGCGCGATTAGGCACGCGATGTGGGACGCGACGACAGAGTCGACAATCGCGGCGTGACTGTCTACACACCAACGCGACGACCGACGCGATGCCACGAGGCGCGACGACCGGCGCGACGAAAATGTAACAGTTTTGAAAATGATCGCGGTGCTTATCGTGCACATCGTCGCACTGGTATTTTGTCCCAATTATCAAATAGTATGTTTAAAAAACCAACGATTGCGCGCGCCACGTCGCGTTGATGTGTTTTACTCTATATGTTACCGTTTTTTTAATGACTACGCTGCCCAAATGCGAGAATGGTGTTTGAAATGTTAAAGGGAAATAGAGATTCCAAAAGAACATAATCGCAATCAAGATTATGTCAAGCGTAGTAAACAGCTGCCACAACTGACTTAATGATGGCATAACGACTGACCTGCCGGCCCAGCAGTGGGCCAAGTATATTGGGCCACAGAATGATAGTGCCAAATAGTGCAGTGATGACACATGCATAATCATGATAATAACCCAAATAATCCAAATTGCGCCACTACGAGTAATCCTTAAATGTGTAGTGTAAAGCAATAAAATAACATAGTGGTCACGACTGTGAGTCATGTCAAATTTAAAATACGCCAACGAATGTTATTATAGCCATTCCGAATAAGATTGATTTGAAATGAATTTGTATCAGATGCAAAATTGTTAAATACCTTTAGACTGCTCAAAGTATAATTAATTAATTTAAGTATAATTAATGAACAGGATAATGGCCATATAGGCCTGCTATATTTATATTGTGTCTGGTAGAGATGAGTAAGAATTCAGAGAATGATACAAGTTGAGATCATCACCAGTAAGAAATTTATTTTGGCTCACCTTAGACAAAGTTAATTGAATGACTGCTTATGATATGCTATGCTATAATGTAGAAAAATGTGACCATAACTTGTATGTCATTGATTATTATGTACGAAGTTCTACGTCTAGTTTTTTTCAATCTGACACTATAATGCTTGTCAAGATCTTCCTTTGAGGCTCTGGTTGGCTAATATTTATTATAAAAACAATTCGTGTGAGGTAAAAAAATATGAATACACATGCAGGGTTTCCGCCAGGGGGGTTCGTTGCGGGTCCGGACCCCGCCCCCCCCCCCCTCCCAGCACCACAGGGGGTATCCCCCCTTGTTGGCAATGAAAATGGGAATATATTGCACATTTTGCTGTAATTTCAGCTAAAATAGGCCATTTTAAGCACTCAAACTTAAAACTCTGAATTTGTTTCTCCTGGGGGAGGGCTCGCAGACCCCCCACACCTTTTAGACTCCCCACCTCTCAAACATTCCTGGCGGAGACCCTGCACATGTAAGCTAAACGAAAAATATATTTACGTATATATCTACACAATCTATACAAATTACTAAAAATAACGTATCCATTGACTACTACTGGTAGTTGTAATATTTTATAGAATTGTACATAAATTGTATATTTGTGAAATTTATTTATATGTATATTCCAGTGAAATACTCAACCAATTTTAACTGGTTAATGTTTAACAGCAACTCCTTTGTCTTAACAGTCTAGCAAGTACTGCCCAAGACAGCGTGTACTGAAGAGATGAATGGTTCTATTGCGCATGACCCTTCTGCGGTTCCGGTTAGTTACTACAGCATTGCTGGGGTAACCATGGAGGCACGTGTGCGCATGCTCAACAATCTGATCGACCATTTCACAGTGAAGTCAGTCGTCATCCAGCTAGGGATTGACCCAATGCTGGGTCGTTGTTATGCCATCGTCGTAGACGGTGGGCCAACAATGACCCAGCATTGGGTTAATTTAGATGGTCATGTATTTGGGGTTTTGTACTTTACAATTTGTTTACATTTGATTGTACTTGAGTATCGTATCACACATAATAATAGTACTATGGCATAGATTACATCACTATTTGTGTATACTTCACATGTGTGTACATGGCGTGAGAATCATTTACAAATTGTGTAAGCTGGACATCAATTTTGATTTAACTATGGTAGAGCAAACTGTACACACTTTACAACATCAGTGATAATTATTTGCCAGTAATTTGTTTTGAAAATGAAAAAGTCTTTGAAATGCAATCATGCACAATCCGAAACAGACGTCACATTTATCATAGTAGAAATGTAAAAAAGCCCTCTTTCAAAGTTTTGAACTCCACATTTCAAAGATATCAATATCATCGTTAAATGCTGAGAGCCCATAAATCAAAGGAGCAGAAACCCCACGATGAAACCCTACTCCACTAAAACAACCAGAATACCTGAGGTTCCAAGTTCAGAGTATGAGTAATGTCTTCATTAACATGATTACAACACTGGAATATTTTTTCATACAAATCATAGAGACCAAAGGTTTTTCCTAATTTGAAATAATCATAAATGGCTTAGTTAGCCTTTTCCGCTTCATTTGAATACCTATGTTATGGATCAACGGCCGCTATAAATATTTTACTCTTTCAGTGCGGAACCGACTTTATACGTCAGAATCTGACGTCCACAGACGTCAGATTTCGACGTCTAAAGTCGGTCCCCGCACTGAAAGCGTTAAAAGACGTCCGGAGTGAGGGAAAAGTATTATTATGCTGAAAGTAAAGCATGCATTGATATATCTGATATATCTGATATCAGAGTATCTGATAATAATAAATAAATTATCAACAGCCCTTTCCACGTAGATCCATACAGTTCAACCAATGCTATTTAAATGTTGAGTCACCGTAGTCTTGCATGTCTAATATATGTATAATTATTTCGGAGAGTCTAAAGATTTAATTGTGTCACGTTTCTGTAGGTGTGTCTGATCAGTATTTTAAACAACCAACAAGCGATTTATAAAACGTATCCAAAAACTTGTGAACACATATTCTTGTGAGTCACTGGTACCTCTTTCTTTTCATAAAACTGGCAAGAGATAATAACAGGGTACTATTTCAATTTACTTTGCGCGTCAATTCTTTAACAAAGATAAATTGCCTCAATGAATACATTTTGTAAAAAAAACGTCGGTCTGCCACACACATACACCCATTTGGGCGTATACAAGCAGTCATGCAGTACTGATTATAAAACCAGCATCAGTAGTTACACTTCTAAAGATTTTTTTCAAAAAATCATACAGTTTTTGTAGCCTATCATCATAGTCTTGCAGTGGGTTACTTTTATAAAGACATGGTCACAATAGTCATAACCACTTCACTCTCGCTGATACACTGGGAGTGAAAAAACAAGACACGTGCTCCTTGTCAACAGGTATACTGCAACCACCAAATGTTGACCAATGTTGTTTTAATGTTGGGCCGACGTCGAATACGGCGGCCCAACAATAAAACAACATTGGGTGAGCACCTCGTGTCGACTGGGTAGGCCTGAATGATAAAAACGCTGTGGATTTTTACAGAGTGATTCGCTTTGGATGAAAACGTTTCTTTTGCAGCAAAACTTCATACATGTGACTACATTTATTATCCAATACGACCCCTTAGTCCCTATGGGTGCGATATATATCACGTAAAGACGCGTGTTTTTGCTGTTCTCACACATGGTTTCCCTCCAGCTATGTGCCTCTCGTCTACGCCGGCTCATCCTGGAATGGCGCCCGGCTCACGTCTACCCGGATAATTCGTGATGCTGATCAAATGCTTATTTAATTCTGGGCCAACGCTGTAGACACTGGCCCAGTATGTAATCAGCGCTTGTTTATGTTCAGGTGGCTGCTCGGCTAATGTGTTGTTAAATCAGGGATCGCTCCAGGGGATACACACGACGAAAACTTAACCAGGTTCATGTTTCACAACACCCGTCATCAGCTGACAATAACACCAGTAGAGAATTCCACCTTATATGTCTCGAACTCATCGAATTCATTGTCCCTCATCTCATACAAATGCGCATGATTTGACGTTATGGATTATCGTGAAGGTTACCTCTAGGTTATTACGTGTATTCATTATTATTAAATAAAATAACATGTAAACGTTCAACAACATTTGAACATGGAATAACATTTAAATTTCAAACTTGCCAGATATTCTAATGTTAACAAAGCCGTGGAGTGTTTCTATGTGTAGCCTTGTAGTTCTGTCGAATTAAATTTTTCAGTGCGGGGACCGTCTTTATACGTCAGAATTTGACGTCTTTATACGTCAGAATCTGACGTCTGTTGACGTCAAATTCTGACGTATAAAGACGGTCCCCCACTGAAATAATTAAAATATTTCTAATACCAATAGACCCATAACATAGGTATTCAAAGGAAGCGAAACAGCTAACAAAGACATTTATGGTGATTTAAAATTGAAAATACCCCTTTAGTCTCCATTGGTTTTTACACAAATATTTCAGTGTTGTAAGGGTTAAGATGGATCCGAGCAAACACTACACATCTACCAAATGTTTAACCAATGTTGGCTCACCGTCTACGACGTTGGCCCAGCATTGGTGAAACATCGGGTAGATGTGGCGTGTTTGCTGGGCGTGTTCTGTGGACTTGTTTATCTAGCAGTCGACTCTTCGTCTGCCTCTTTTCGTGGTTTTGCTTTCTGAGAACGACACCACAGACAACAGAGAAAAACGAGCTTCAAATTCCTTTCACCAAACAGATCGAGTGACTGTTGTCTGAAGACCACATTGTCGATTTACGCGATGCACATTATAGAACCGCAATTGTCTTCACGAAATTTACTGTGCTGTGGTTAATCAAGTCCTATACCGAAAAACATTCACTTGGAATGAGACAATGCAAACAAATAAGTGATTTTATATATTTTACGTATTTAAACAAATTGCAGATTCCATTGCCTGACTGTCCCTACGGCAGAATATCCATAATCCATGATCTATTCGTTTTCGCTGTATTTTCGCCTACTTAGGCTATGCATGGTAATTGGATATAGATCTCTTTTTAGGATTACGATATTATGCTCGCATATGACATCTTTACTAAGTAGTTGATTCACGGATGTTATCCAACATTCAAAGTCTCCCAAACAATATTCCCAACAAAAAGAAGACATTGAACCAGCGTCGGCCTAATGTTGGCGACGCTGGCCCAACATTAGGTCAACATAAGCTGAATGTGTTGTGTTTGCTGACCAGTGACGGACTGTGTGATTTATAGGAGGTGATTCAACATTTTAAGCGCGGGGACCGTCTTTATACGTCTTAATCTGACGTCTTAACGTCAGATTCTGACGTATAAAGACGGTCGCCGCACTGAAAGAATTCAAATATTTATAATGGCCGTAGACCCATAACATAGGTATTATAATGAACCGGAAAGAGGTAACTAAGACAGTTATGATGATTTCATATTGAAAAAAAATTTCGGTCTCTATGGTTTATACAAAAATATTTCAGCGTTGTAAGGGTTAAGGGTGTGATATAATATGGAGACTGCTGGTGAGACTGCTTTTCAAGAAACTGGAATAGCCCTTGGACAAAGCTCCCCGTTATAAAATTTAGGTTTTATCTACTTGAAGTTGTGTCTCGTTATCGCGACCCAAAACTTCAAGTGGTTAAAAACTACTTACCCCATTTGAATCAAAACTACCAAATTTATTGCCAACTACCCTCTTCACATTTTCTTGTTTGAGAGAGGAATAAAAAAACTAAAAGCGGCGATGGACGTGATTAGCACTTTAAGGGTTAACCCTTTAACCTCAGGTGCCGCATCTATTCGGGTTTTCATATTTTATTAGCACATTACCACCTTTTAAACATGTTAAATAAGTTGAAGTTGTGGATCGCGTCAGCGAGACACAACTTCAAGTGGGTGAAAATTCAGATTCAATAATTTGGCGGTTAAAGGGTTATGGCACATATCTAAAAATGTTAAGGTCTTAAACCAAGACATAAACTATCATACGTATATGATATTGAGCATTTCTGAACAAAAATGTATGTAAAGTAAGATCTCAATTTAAATAAATTGATTTACATAATCATGTGAATTTCGCAAACAATTGAAAACTGGAAAAGCTGGTCGTTTTCGCTTCGATATAGACAAAAGCAAATGATCGACGAAAAAGGCAAAAGGTGACGAAATACGCTAAGACTTGTTGATTAAGAAAATTTGCACAAATGTAATCTATTTTCCCCATTATTTGCTCAGTGTCCTTTTAAAACAATTCTAGATAACATTCTAATCTCATTCAAAATTAAATTTGGGAATGTAGTCTGACATAACTTACGTTTACATAATTAGGTGCATCAAATGCTATAATCGCCAAGCCAAAGCTTGTCATATTGAATTCATTTGATACGATAAACGTCTCCTTGGCATAATTAGGTACGTAAAATTTTATTGCGAATATAATGAAAGCTATATTACCTGATTACTTTCTATGGAATGTACAGCTGCCTCTTCACATTCACCACATATTTGTTGAGGTTGTTCCCTCAAAAACGATGAAATTATAATACCATTGATATGTAGACCAAATACACCTTTTTCATTTAATATGGACGAAAAGAAACATTCCAAGACCTATGATTATCACTGTCACGAATAAGCGCACTTAATTACCCTAACTCTCAGTTAGAATGACGAGAGCAGCAACTAAACTTATAATATACACTCAACCACCGCACTCAAACACCGCACTCACTCACTCACTCAACCACCGCACTCACTCACTCACTCACTCACTCACTCACTCACTCACTCACTCACTCACTCACTCACTCACTCACTCACTCACTCACTCACTCACTCACTCACTCACTCACTCACTCACTCACTCACTCACTCACTCACTCACTCACTCACTCACTCACTCACTCACTCACTCACTCACTCACTCACTCACTCACTCACTCACTCACTCACTCACTCACTCACTCACTCACTCACTCACTCACTCACTCACTCACTCACTCACTCACTCACTCACTCACTCACTCACTCACTCACTCACTCACTCACTCACTCACTCACTCACTCACTCACTCACTCACTCACTCACTCACTCACTCACTCACTCACTCACTCACTCACTCACTCACTCACTCACTCACTCACTCACTCACTCACTCACTTACTCACTCACTTACTCACTTACTCACTCACTCACTCACTCACTCACTCACTCCATTGCAACCTAAGCTAATATGTTTTATAAAGAGCTGCTATACGTGACTTAGCGTTGTCATGAGAACACTGATGTCTTTGTAAAATGGTAATATATTTTTTATCGAATCACAGTCTATAAACCAGTTTCTGGTATCATGGTAGAGAAATAAACTGCTCGCTATTGATTTGTATTTAATAAAACATACCATCCCGAATGATTACCCACTTTGAATTACATTATCATGAACACATGGTGTGATTGTAGTGTGTCAAACAATAGATCTAAAAAACATTTGATATAGCATTTGTATAAGGATATCCTTGCGAAGGAATCAATTGCATATTTTAAAAACAAAACTATTTTTTGATATAGTAATATATAGAAAGGTTGCACATACACATACACCATTTTGTTCTAACATACACCTCCATTGTTCTCATGACACCGTTTGATTATAGTTATTATCAATGATTATCAATGTTATCTGGTTTGCTCTCTGAGAACGACACCGCAGACACCAGAAAAACGAGCTTCGAATTCCTTTCACCAAACAGATCGAGTGACTGTTGTCTGAAGACCACATTGACGATTTACGCGTTGCACATAAAACCGCAATAATTGTCTTCACGAAATTTACTCTACTGCGGTTAATCAAGACCCAGAGACCAAGAACTATGCTGTCGCAATACTTGACTTGACGATGGATATGAATTGAAGTGTGTGGCAAATGATAAAAAATAGTTCTTATTAAAACAATCCCATGGAAATTATCGTTCAAAAACCCCTAGATGTAACAAATTAGGTCATTCTTCAGAGATGCAAAATGATGTTTTGATTTATCGTGCGGATTGAGAGGATTAAATACCGATATTCAATTTATATTTAATATTAGCATATAGAGCTGATATATGACAGTATTTGTGATGCATATCAACTTAGCAGTTAATTAGTGTGATACGACACTTGGTCGACGGATGTTTAAATAAAATTAATGATGCGTTTTATACATAGACATAAATGCTGTCATGACAATATTAATGGGTGCACGTGTCAGCAACCTATATCCCATCCCAGGTCACACGCTGGTAAACTATTAGGTATCTTGTCTCAGCAATGTAAATGAATCCATTTTGTATCAAAATATATTTTGTATCCTGAATTTAGGCCGAATCTCTCAAATGATGAAACATCAACCCTGGTATGTAGCTGAAGTGTTGTAAGTGCCACTCAGATGAGTAGCACTTACAACACTCCAGCTGCTACGGGACGATGGCATACAATCCAATAAGCTATTAACCCATTAACCGCCGGTAACGCATATATTTGGTTTTTCATTTTTTATTAGCACATTAAGTACCACATTTTAAATATGGTAAAGATAAATGTGACATCAACCAGCAAGATTTGAAAAGAGTTGACCTCCATTTTGTCAAATCTGAAATTATTATGGTAGAGAAATTGAATAATTTGGGGGTGAAAGGGTCAAGCACAGTGTGAGGAGCGCGCAGCGCGTGGCCCTGCGCGAAATTAACGTCGATACACTGGTCTCAACCTTAACTCGACGAGGCCCCCATTAACGGGATCGCCCAGTCACATTGAGCAAGAAGAAACATTGCTGTGTCTCTGAAAACCCCACACGGGACAAGTGGAGTTCGAACCCGGGACGCATGCATGACTGGCGAGGCAGTCAGGCGCGCTAGCCATTGCACGTCCCCTTCTCTTATTAAACACAGCACGTGAATACGGTCTCTTATACCAGTATGTTGATGAAGTGACAGCCGCATTATGTGTCCTAATGGGTCGTATTGTATGTTGTCAGCACCTGAAAGGTTTATATACAATGTGAGCAATAAATAGAGAGGTCATCCTCGTGCGTAATATCACAGTCTCTGATATAGGCGTCATCTTCAATGTGGTATCTACATTTATCGAGATGCGTTTCGTCTGGAATTTAAACAACCTCTCTATGGCCGGTCTCAGTCCTCTGATTGACTGATCTAAAACATTATCTAGTGAATATTCAATCATGAGTTGTGACCTAATTTCAACGAGTCTGGAAATAAAGGTCAGCAAAGATCATGTTTGATCCAGCATGACCAGATGACGGGACATCTGTCTAGAGTGCATATGAATCAGAACACCAAGGACAGACGTTTATGTAAACCTACTCCCAAATTCTAGACAGGTTTGGGGGTACCCCCATATAAGCGGTCAAAATATAAATGTCGTCTTAATTTTTTTACTAGCCCATGGATTGCTGTGTTATTTAGTGTCAATCAGTAACAATTCTGCTTTTGGAGGATTAAGTTTTGGCTTTGAATTTGTCATCTATTCCTAAACGTTCACTAGAAATAATTGCAGTTGTTACATCTTGCATTGATCAAGTTGATATGTATATATGGGTGTCATCTGCGTACAGTTGCTGGTTCACCGATGAGCGGGTTTGATTATTGACGATAATGGTGTGGTATATAACGTGAAACGAATAGGTCGAAGTATAAATCCCTGAGGGACACCTAACTTTATGGTCCAATTATCGGACAGAATCTCACCTATTTTTACCTAATTGTTCGCTGCCTGTTCCATATGCGCCTATATTTATCAGCCTTTAAAAAACGTCATATCATATCGTCTTTCTTCACTCGTACGCAGCGACTCTCATGCGAGCTCACACACGAGTGAATTCCTCCCTGGAATGCGGGACATAAATAACCGTCACTCGCCATGGCAGAGACCTCTCTTTGATGACAGTATGTGAACCTGGGCGGAATATAAAAGTGCCAGAATATCCCCATAAACTCCACACTTTGGCACAGCATTTTTTCGATGCTCGCCCAACGCTTGGGAGACTGGATAAACATAGACCCAATGCTGGTTTAATACATTACATATCAGGTGTGCCGTCACGGGATTCGAGGGCTTTAATTAATGGCGGCCACAGTGGGACATTGTAGATTAGGTTCTGCGCCGCTGGCGCTAACATGTACTTAGAACTCAGATTACTTCAAGTCTATGTATCATATCGACCCATAGCATTGAGAGTGTCACATGAACCACACAAATGAGTGATACATGTGACACTCTGGATGCTAGGAGTTAACATAGATATAGTACTTGAAAACACGGTGGTTCGTAAACTGCGATCGTGTTTTATCAGTCCAAACTACTTTTTTTATGCGAAATGTACCCACCATACTGTGGGCCAGGTCTCTGTGAAGTGATTCCGTGGGAATTAAACTGTGTTGAGTATCACTTCACATAATGTCACCTAACACTTTAATTAAGGGACGAAAATTGCTGCCGACAATCACTTATGTTATATACAAATTATTTGCGAGAGAAGACTTGTATTACGTTATAAGCTATATCATGGTAGTAAGTATTTTATCCTGTTAAAGTATTTTTTTTTTAATTTTCACCCACTCGAGTTTGTGTCTCGCTATCGCGATCCACAACCTCAAGTGGTTGAAAATTACTCATATTTGTTTACCTTGGGTCCAAACATTTACAAATCTTGATGTCTAAACACCCATTTTATTCCCTGGGCGGGGCTCTAGGGTAGTACGCGGTTAGCACCGCTGCCTTTCACTCTGGAGTTAGGGGTTCGTTTCGCGGTCTCGGCGGGTTTAAAAAAAACAAAACATATTTCTTCCTCATTCACTCGTAAAACTCTGTGTGTGGAGGGCAGTGTCATCTCACTCATCTCACCATCCTCAGGAGGTTCTCCTGGCCCAATTTAGCCTGAATGTGCACAAAAGTGGCCTAAAGCCCGATTCATTTCATTTCATCTTTATTTCTTCCCCAATATCTGTGATTTGATCGACTTATAAGGTGAAAAACGATAATAGTCGTGATCGATCAGCAGTCAAATCGTTAAACTGACGTTTTCGTATTTTACTAGCCATCTAGAAAGCCTTTAACCCTTTAAGCCCTCACGATGCATTAAATGATAATTTCACATCCCTGAAAACAGAGTGAATTTTCCTACAACCAAGAGTTTCAGAACGAAAATTTCCATGAAACTGGTTTACCAATACATGGTAAATTTCTTTAATTTTTAAACCACTACAAGTCGTGAATTGCGACAGCAATTCGCGGCTTGTAGTGGATGAAGATGACAATTGTAAACTCGGGATTGAAAGGGTTAAATACCATAATACAAATCTGAAACGTTGCATAAAAAACTTCCAGTTTGGAGATGGAACATATTGGTGATAAATATCTGAAGCAATACAATATGTTGATAGGAATTTTGTGGGTCATGCGTAGTATTCTTCCACACCAGATCACGTATCGCTTCTGTGATCCTTGACTTGAGCTCGTATACTGTGAATTTTCGGAATCTAGCATCCACAGGGTTTAGCTCTGTATTTCTGCAGTCATGCGTGAGGTATTGATTAATCACATAGCCAATATAAAGTGTCGTGATGATGAATACCAATATAATTATCACTGACACTTTACACCCAAGTGATGCTTATTTTGAAAGAAAGTATAATAATCTATTCCTGACCAATTGATAGTGGCACAGCGTGTCATATGATGGGGTCAGCTAATAAGCGTCCATCATTCTGTTAACAGTTTTTTTCAGCCTTTGTACTTAACCTTAGAACCAGCAAATCTGTACCAGTTAGGCTAGACATAGAGACGAAATTTCCGCATTTCCTATTTTTGACATGGTTGTCAATAATTGGAAATCAGGAATTTCGTCTCTATATCTATCCTAACTGGTGAACGTGCAGCACAAAAATTAAAAATCTCTTGCAGTTCTAGTCTATGGAGATGTCTACATCATATGGTCATATTAAGAAGCTAAAATAAAATCACAGTTTTTTCATGATTTTAGCCTGGGCCTGTCCCTTTAAGTAATTGTGAGTCGCGGTAGCTCCGCACAACTACTTAAAGTGGATGAAAAAATATATACTTTAACTTAGCCTTTTAAAGCTAAATTTCGGGATACACGGAATAAGTATAAAATAACTGTTTTACGGGTATGATAGGCAAAATGAGCTTTATAACATCGCAATAGAAAACAATAAATACACATCGGGCTAGATCAACGGAATTCCTCGAGTATATGTACGTAAGAATGTAGCATATGTCTTTAAACTACAATTATATTTACTTCAAAGAGTGGATACATGAAACATGAGTACAAGACTATAGTGTTAATTTATTGACAGTCCGCCGTGTGCGACGTTGGCCCGGCATCAAACGAACATTGGGTGAACGTCCCGTTTTATTTTGGTGGTGATTATTAGCTGTAATGTGTCGGACACGAAGCAGCAACATTACATGTATCTGTTGATATGTGATATGGTATTAAAGGAGTAGTCAGCTGCGTAGGAACAGCGGAACACATCTGTACCCAGAGATCACCACGCTGATTACAGAGATAGAGGCAACTAGGGTACAACTAAAAACCGAAAACGCATATAGAGTGGCCTATAGCTTTAAAGTTAACTGGTTAACACCACGGATAAAGTGCTAGAGACCCCACACTCTGCGAACATAAGTATGCACAAGCATGCATAATGATTGATAATGACTCCACGGTGCTTACTGTCTTACGTGAGGAATCGTCATTCAACTCTTTGACCGCCAAGTTATTCAATTGGAATTTTCACCCACTTTAAGTTGTGTCTCGCTGACGCGACCCACAACTTCCAGCGGGTGAAAATTATTCAGATTTGACAGAACATAGGTCAACGATTTTGAAATCTTGCTGATTGATGTCACGTTCTATCTTTATCATGTGGGATTTTACATTTAAAGTTACATTATTAAAGATTGAAAAAAAGCCCAGGAATATATTGTGACTGATGGTTAACCCTTTAACCGCCAAATTATTCAATTTTAAATTTCACCCACTTGAAGCTGTGTCTCGCTGACGCGATCCACAACTTCAAGTGAGTGAAAATTATTCAGATTTGACAAAATAGAGGTCCACTTTTTTCAAATCTTGCTGGTTGATGTCACATTTTATCTTTAACATATTTAAAATGTGGTACTTGATGTGCTAATAAAGAATGAAACCCCGAATATATGCGGCACCGGCGGTTAAGGGTTAAAGGGCTAAACCATCATGTTGCCTCAACTAATTATTTCGCATTGCTAGAAAGAGCCTTAACCCTTAAAGCGCTAAAATACTTTCATATAAATCATGGAGACGCAAGGGTTTATTCAATTTGAAATCGTCATACATGTCGTGAATGGTCGTGGACACATAACATAGGTATTCAAATGAATCGGAAAGAGCTAACTCGGACATTTAAGATGATTTCAAGGTGAGAAAAACCCTTTGGTTGCAATGTTTTTTTACAAATTAATTCAGCGCTTTAAATGTTTAAGGGTTGAATTTAGTTTTGAAATGGTTAATTAAAGACTATATGTAAGTTTGTCCGGAGTCTGACTTAGATGGAGTGATAAAGCGCATGTCTTGACATGAAAAATAGGGTAATTAGTAGATTCTCAGCTTGTGCCGTCAGATTTAAACAACTGTTCATTAATCTCTCCGTCTACATGGTCTACATGCCTGATTATAATGTTTAAAAGACGTGAACGTGCACCCCGGTGATCAACCCTCTGATCATCTATATCACATTTATACACCAGAAAACAGATTTAATAACATTCATATAACAATAGTAGTATAATACATGTGCATAAAGAGTGACATTCTCAGCTTTCATTTAACCTTAAAATGCTGAAATATTTTTGTATAAATCATGAAGATCAGAAGGGTTTATTTCAAATTGAAATCACTGTAAATGTCTCAACTAGCTCTTTCCGCTTCATTTGAATACTTATGTTGTGGTATAAATGTTATGACGTATATAGACGGTCCTCGCGCTGAAAGGGTTAATAAAATGATTATTCATTTCATAAAAGTTTATAAAATGTGGCGACTATTTCGTTGTGATATGGGGATTACTGCGACAAGGCACAGATCAACACCACTGAGGATAACATGTCAGTGTATTAACCCTTGAAGTCCATAGTCGTTTTTAATCCGTTTTATTAGCCGATTAAATCACTGTCATTGGGAATGAAATGACAGGTTAAACATCAAGATTTGTAAATGTTTTGTCTCAACTTAAACAGATAAGAGTAATTAATTGTCAACCACTTGAGGTGGTGGATCGCGGTAGCGAGACACAACCTCAAGTGGTTGACAATTGTAATAAATGAACTTAGTAATAAGAAGGGTTAACCCTTAGAGTGCAAAATGAGTAATTTATTTGCTAGACTGGCATATGTTTTGGTTAAACTTATTTATATTTAAGTAATTTTACTCACTTGAGATTGTGGATCGCGGTAGCGAGACACAACCTCAAGTGAATTAAAATATAAATTTTCAAATTTAGCACTTTAAGGGTTGAGAGGATTAAATAGAGGACACCCTTTCATGGGAATGTTATAATACCATGCTTAGTAACAACATTAAACCACATACTGTACATGTAATCTCACACGTCAATATGGCGATAACTAATGTAATTATCTAAATGAATGACTGAAGAGACAACTTGGTTAATTACTATATCTTTTCCTCGACATATTTCACCCAATTTTATCACAACGATATATTTATGTTAAGTACTAACATGAGGTTCGGCATTCATCGTCTCTTAGGACTCAAAGTGTTTCACGTGCAACACAAATGAGTGGCATATTATATATAACACTTCGAGTGCTAGGATACTATATAAAAGAGTCAGACCTCGAAACGTTATCTATCGCGGCAATGCATTTCGTCCACTGGGAGCTAAAGTGTCCTATCTGTACGCAATCGTTTCCTAGATAGATTTTGTGATTCTATATTGCACTTCCTATAAGTAATAGACAAGTTTATTTGTATCGGGATTAATATTTCTGAACATTGTGGTACATGTAACATCGCGACAGAAGGACGCCCTGAATCCATCATGATGGTGCCCTTTTTTTTAAAGCGCTGAAATATTTTTTTGTATAAAGCATGGGTAAGTAAAGTTTTTTTCAACTTGAAATCTTTCATAAATGGCCTAGTTAGCTCTTTCATTTTTCATTTGAATACACATGTGTTATCTGGATATGGGGTCTACGGCCATTATAAATATGTTCAGTGGGCCTACTCTTACAGGGCGGGGGTTGTCCTTAGAAGACAGATTTTGACTCTAAAGATGGTCCACGCGCTGTAAGGCCTAATTAACTAGGAGATTTCCTCAGTGTACAATACCATAGGTAACACTGCAAACTCCATTCATTTGAAAAAAATGTAACACTGCAAATGCAAAATGAAATGAAATGAAATGAATCGGGCTTTAGGCCACTTTTGTGCACATAAAGGCTAAATTCAGGAGAATCTCCTGAGGATGGGGAGATGAGTGAGATGACACTGCCCTCCAGACACAGAATTCGAAATTCAAACCCTGGGGTCTGAGACCGAGCATGCTACCTCTCGGTCACGGAGGTTCCCCACAATACTGAACACTGCAAAAGCAAAACGACTATGACAAGCATCGGGCCAGGTCTGGAATCGAATATGTCTTTGTGTAAGGCCTAGCACTCGTGTGATTGTCTTCCAGCTCAATAAACCATGTTGAACTAATCACTGCTAATGGTGGCTAAATATTGGTCCAGTATTGCATATAGCCAGCATGGGTCAACGTTTTCGCTTTTGTTGGGTATGTGGAAAAAGTGGCCAATACGCCTACTTGATCAAATGTGACCATATCGCGATGGTAGGAAGCCTCAACACCACTCGGTCACACAAACACAATCACGATGAAAATATGGGGCCGGTTGATGATGCGAACCCAACACCTGCATAGTAAGAGTCCATAGCCGAACTGATCAAGTCAGCGCGGAAAGCCTCGGTGCATGTGGACTGTCTGCTCTGACGAAGAAAGGGAACTAGTCTGCTTCCAGTTTCTTTCATCGAAGTGACGTTTGAGACCAACAGACCACAACAATACCAATGACAACACATGGGGAGAATGACATACAATCCAAGAGTAGTCCCAACTCTCTGCCAACGTTGGTAAAGTGTAGGTCCATGCCCACCAAACACGAAACATTGCACTAATGCTGTTTTCATGATGGCCATCGTCTTCGACGCTGATCCAACATAAATAGGGCATTAGTTCAATGCCTCGTGTTTGCTGGGTAGTCAAAGGGCAGCTACGTCATGAGGAGGGGCATTCCATGCATTCCACACATTTCATGAGAAGCAAACACGAGACGTGTAACTAATGTTGTTTTAATGTTGTACCACCGTCGCACAACAACAACATTGGGACCAGGTGTGTGTTATAATTGTGTGATCCACTAACCATTATAAGATACATGGATCGTTCGTTCTATTCAATGAACCAGATATTCAAATACGTTGTATAGATCTATTAACCTTATCAATCGGCACATAACAGGTATGGATGTACAGGATATTAATATTATATTATATGATCCTTTTTCGCATACAACAATTGTTATAATACTGCTATTTTTTTAGCCTAATCATAGTAAAAGGAAAAGGTGCGGGTTTATAGTCTGATATCAAGTCTGAAGATATATCAGCCGACTTTACATATTACCCCCTGGTCGCTGGACCTGTTTATTCGTGTGCCATTTCAACTCCACTCAGAGCATACAGTCCTGCAGCCTTTTCGGCGCATTAAACTTTTCGTACACATTGCCATCCCTACCAGGTACTCATCTACACCTGATTCAAGTGAAGCTAAAGTGCCTTGCTGGATATGAAACTTCACAGCGGCAGCGACAATGGCAAAACGCCACGCTCTAACCATTACGTCACGTCCATCTCTGATAGTGTAGATTATCAGCCGAATACATATTACGGATCAAACTATATAACTCTTCAATATTATTCCTTGACCGAACGAATTCATCGTGTGTCCCCTTGGATATGAAAGCCTTTTAGGGTGTCTCGGCCACTGTGTAAAGTAGCACATATATATACACTGTTAATTTCAAATAAAGATAACAAGAGTTTGGGTCCCCAGACTCATTTTGTGGGAGCAAATAAAGTATTTAACAATTATCCGGCCGACACTCAGTCGGACGATTAGACGCTACTTGTGTCTTAGGTACTCCCAGATTTACCACGTGATCACTAGGACCAATCACCTGCGCTGATATCTGACCTATTTTCAGCCATCTCTTTTCCTCATACATGCGACGAGACTGAAATTATTACTCTCGCGTTTTACAGAAGTTTTTAAAACATTACAAATCAGATTCAACACCAACAACGGTAGTATTTTATAGTTTAGGAAACATACACTTATCTGACACAAGTATTTTTCATCGAATTTAACGTAAAAGATGGTAAATCGAGGAAAAGATCTTGGTCTCACAGCCGCGGTGATCGGGCAAAGCTTTATCTCTGGGCTACTTGCCCATCTCAGTGGCCGCCATGACACTATTTCACATCATCAGGTCGCACGCAAATTAAGATTGCACGACCTCGTAAGCACCTTGCATCTGATTGGGGAAAGGGGTGTAAAAGTCACAGACAATAGTTTTCGTTTGCCATTAGAAGATCTCAACAATGTCAATCCCGAGATCTTGGTCATGAATTACGGAACAAATGACTTAGCTTCAGGGGTGGCCTCGATCAACGTTGCCGTGAAAGTAGTTGACTTGGCACAATTACTTTACAATGAGATTACAAGTATCAAAACTATCACCATATGCTCCGCCATTCCACGAGCTGGGAATTATCACATGAGTGAGCATAACATGGAGTCAGCTATTTTTGACTTCAACAAATATTTGTCAAATTTGTGGGAAGTAGAGGACAACATTAATTATCAAGTTCAGACAGGTTACTGGAGGGTCCCTATACAGGTCTGGTCCAGGGATAGAATTCACCCTAACACTCTGGAGGGCAGGCTGAAAATGAGAAGTAATCTGAGAAGTGCCATTTTTAAAGCAGTTGATTGCATAATGCAATCCAACTGAACAAGGTATGAAGTTTTTCCGAAACTATCCAGGCCTTATAACTTACAGCCCCTACATGACCACTAGTCCAGGTAGCATTAGAAATCAAAAATAATATTATATTGATTTTTACATTGAAATAACACATTGATGTTATTTTTGTATCCACCTGACCTGTACAATTACATCTTTTACTACATATATGTGACAAGTTTTCTTTAGCTGCCATACCGCAGCACTTTATATATTTTTATTAGACTACATTTAGTCTAATTTTATGTGTCTTGTACTACATATATGTGACAAGTTTTCTTTAGCTGCCATACCGCAGCACTTTATATATTTTTATTAGACTACATTTAGTCTAATTTTATGTGAAAATCATTCTTTGCAATTCTGCAGAAATATCAGAACAACAATTACTCATTTACGGGAATATTCGCAATTTCATGCAAGTGAAAACATTGTTTTCACATGTATTCACTGCCAAACCACAGTTTCAGCTATTGTGCTATCTATTCTTACTTTCATTTGATTTTACTGCCAAACCGCAGTGCAACAATGGTGCTAATTATATCTACTTTCATTTGATTTTACTGCCAAACCGCAGTGCTGATGAGTTTTACAAAAAAAATCATCAACAACTTTATTGCTGGTGTAAATATATATTGCACATTTATTTCCTGCCTTATCGCAGTTATAAGTCTGTATCGACTTACCTTATTAATCTACATAAGCAGCATAGTGAATTTACTTTACTGGTTATAAGAATTTTCTGTGTTACAGAATATGCCACCAAAGAGAAAAAGGAGCAAACATGCCCCGGAAGGAGGGAATCATCCGCCTACTCAAAGAACATCGACACGGAAAAAACAAGCAAACAAAAAATTTAGAGAACAACCTTCTGACAACCCCTCCTCCTCTACAACCTCTACAGATACCTTTGACCCTAATGCAGTACTTAAACAGATTCAAAAAGAGCAGGAAGAAATCATTAAAAAAACTACAGAACAAGACAAAATAATAAAGCAGCAAGCTGAAATCATCAAATCCATGAAAACTCCAACCCCACTCCAACCCCACTCTTCCGAGTCAACAGCACCAGACTCGGAGAGTGAAGATTCTGACAGCAACTCAATATCAGACTCAGAAAGTGAGGGTAAGTGTAGTATGCAATACACACAACACAAACCTGTGTTTTCCGGTGGTCTTTCAGTAGGACACTCAACTCCACACAAGTTACGGAAAAAATTATGGAAACAAAAGTACATAGATTTTAGTGATCTATTAAACCCACATACAAGCCACAATACTTATTCTCTTTCTCTCAGCACATCTTCCTTCACAAACAAACCAGACATCAATTTCATCTCAAGAAATAAAAAAGTCCTGAGCGAAATACAATGGGGAATGGCATGGGACATATATATGGCCATATATCTGGAAAAATATCAAGACCAGCTCCAGCAGATGATAACTTACCACCACAACATCATGAAGCTTATGAACGGTGGCGCCAACTGGCGTACATATGACTTCCAATTTCGAGTGGACAGAGAGTACCAACAATGTCCCTGGGACACAGTGAGGGTAGACCTGGAAAGGGATGCCTACTTAGGCCTAGGAGTGGCACGCACCAGCACTCTTTCCTTTCGTGGCAACAACTACAAAACTTCACCTCAAATCCCAAGGGGATATTGTTATGCATACCGCACACATGGCCAAAGATGCGACAACATATACACATGCAAACACAAACACACATGCCCAACATGTAACGAGCGACATCCATTATTTCGACATGGATACACATACACCAAGCCTTCCCCAACAACACAACCAAAAAAACAAGACAACAACGCCACTCACACACATCAACGTAGAGTTGCTAAGTAATTACTTAGAAGGTTACAAAGATGCCGATTACATAGTGTCAGGGTTTAGAGAAGGTTTCAAATTACAATTTGATGGCCCAGAATTGTCTCTAAATTCTTCGAATTCCATGTCGGCTCTTGATAGACCAGAGGTCGTAAAGGAAAAAAATATTAGCGAAATCAAATTACAACGTTTAGCTGGACCATTTCACTCCCCCCCTTTCCAAAATTTTAAAATATCACCTTTAGATTTGCGGGAAAAACAGTCATCAGGAAAATTTAGATTACTTCATAATTTGTCTTACCCTTATGATGAAAGGTCAGTAAATCAAAACATACCAAAAGATGCTTCAACTGTAAAATATGCCACAATACAAGATGCCATTAAAATTATACAAGAATGTTCGCCAAATGCTCATATGGCTAAAAGTGATATCGCTGATGCTTTTCGCATAATACCTTTACACCCCAGTCAATACCACCTCACTGGGTTTTCATGGGAGGGGAAATACTATTATGATAAGCGACTACCTCAAGGTTGTTCTTCATCTTGCAAAATATTTGAATCCTTTTCTTCTGCATTATATTGGATTTTAGAAAATAATAAGAAAGTACGCAACACCGTTAAGGTGATTGACGATTTTCTTTTTATAGCAAAGGAAAAAGGAACATGTCAACACTACCTCTCAAAACTTCTAGAACTTGCTGCAGAACTGGGCATTCCTATTGCACCACAAAAGACTGTATTACCCTGCACAAAATTGGTATTTTTAGGCATAGAGCTTCATTCAATTATCATGTTGGCATCCTTACCTAGTGATAAAATAATTTCATATGCTGGTGATTTACTAAAAATCATTGAACAGGAAAAAATTACACTTAGAGACCTCAAATCATTAATCGGCAAATTACAGTTTGCCACTTGCGTAATCCTTCCAGGCAGAGCCTTTCTGAGACGCATGTATGATCTGACAATGGGCATTAAAAAACCTCACTATTTCATAAGGTTGACAAAAGATGTAAAACAGGATATTCTCCTCTGGCATTCTTTTCTCATTGAATACAATGGGAAGACAATCATAAGACCCCCATCACTCAGTGATTCGGAATGTTTGCATTTATTTTCTGATGCAGCAAAAATTGGGTTTGGAGGGACTTACGGTTCTAACTGGATTCAAGGAAAGTGGCCTCAAAATTGGGCATCATTAAATATCACCATACTAGAGATTCACCCAGTACTGATACTTGCCTTTCTTTTTGCAAACAAAATAAAAAAATTCAAAAATAATTTATCACTGTGATAATGAAGCCGTGGTGGCCATTATAAACAAACAAACATCAAAAGAGAAGCAAGTGATGTTCATAGTCAGGAGTTTAGTCCTAGTCGTGCTTCAAAATAACATTTATATGACAGCAAGACATATCCCTGGTGTTCATAATGTATTAAATGATGCAATTTCTCGCTATCAGGTATCAGAAGACATGCTGCTACAATATGGGATGAAAAAGACCCCAGTAACTATTCCACAACAACTGCTCCCCCAAAACTTCAATTTGAGTTGACGAAACTTTTAAAGGCATCTATTCAAAAAACTACTAGTAAAACATACCATATCACTGGAAACGATTCAAAAAATGTATGATAAGTGAAATCAAATTCAAGACAAAGTTACCAATATCCTCTCATCACATTGCCCTTTTTATAGCACACTTACACACAAACAAACTTCAAATCAGCACAATAGGAACATATATGTCAGCTATTTCCTTTGTACATAAAATGCAAGGGCATCAAGACAACACATTTTCCTTTATTGTGCACAAAGCATTAAAAGGGGTTGAGAAGCTCAAAGTAAATACAACAACATCACTCCTGCCTATTACTAAACACATACTTAATTCCCTACTAGACGCTATCCCATATGCTACTACAGATAATTATTCAAGACATATGTACAAAGCACTTTTCCTTTTATGCTTTCACGCCTGTCTTAGGGCAGGCAAAGTGGTCCATTCAAACAAATCGACACACACATTACAGAAACACCAAGTTGTCAAAACAAAAAGCGGTTACAAAATTAACTTCCACTCATATAAGCACAGTTCTGGAAGAACCCTTACCATGCAGCTTGAAGCCTCTAATGCTAAATATTGTGCAGTCAAAGAACTGAGAGCCTTTTTAAAACTTCGGGGAAATGTATGTGGCGCACTCTTCACAAAACATAACGAAAAGCCTTTAAGTCGCCAAGAATTTAGCAGGTTTCTGCGGGATTGCCTGGAGCTTCAAGGTGACCCCTCTGCAAGCTACAACACCCATTCCTTCAGGATTGGCAGAGCCACTCAGCTATCCATGGACAATGCCACAGATGCAGAAATCAGTAGCACCGGAAGATGGAAAAGTGCTGCATTTAAGCAATACATACGTCCTGCATATTTCACCCTCCCCAAGTGAAGTGAACTATGCCAGCAGCTCCAAAGTACGATATGGACATAACTCCCAAAAATATTCGGGTTTAGAAGCGTATATTATATATATCTCTCTCTCTATATATATATTTATATATATATTTTTTTTCTCTCTCTAATCTGCATACGCAGGCAGATTCTAAGCTTCAGCGTTCAGTAGTTTTAAGGTGGGCTGCCAGTCCCGCTGCTTGTATATATTTAACTGGACAGGAAATTATCTCAACGCACCGGTCCTTATGGCGGTCTAACGATGGCATATTTAGATCTGAAACCACTCTCTGTCACTGGAGGATTTAAGCAAGATTTCTGTACATAATAGCCTTTCCAAATTCACCGAAACAAAGTTTGAAAGACAGAACAGGCTCTATGATATCCCAACATATCTATGGTGCGATTCCGTAAAATGTATTATCATACTCTCGACAAAATATCGTTATTGAATATACCAGAAAATATCCTCACAGTCAGAATTATTTTGACATACAGCGGCAAGCCTTCAGTCTCGTCTAGGTATACTTATCAGTGCGAATCGCAGTAAGACTACAGCAGAAATGAACAAATAAATTACAAATTTGGGAAGTATGATTATTTTCATAACACAAACAATATCATACTCGTTGTACTTGAAAACTAAAGCGTATATTTTTTGTTCATGTGAATGAGTTATGTAAGTTCTACCAGCTACGGCTTGGTACACGTCGTCTACTTGATATGACACCAAATACTTAAGATTAAGCGATTTAGGTGCCTCAGACGTTCAAAGCGGAGTTCCAGGTAATGGAAATTGAAGTTTTGCCCATCATAGTTAAGTTGTGTCGTGTGGCTCAGGTTAATCTCATATTTCCGTTAAACAATGAGTTAAAGAAAGTCCTAACAGCTTAAGTTGTCTCTTAAATTTTATTAGCACCCCGAATTGTGAGTTATCACTGGCACGTATGACAAAACTCAACTTTATATAAGCCGTGATCGACCAGAGAAGGGCGTGGCGCATTGGCTAACCAACTGCCACGCCAGTCACTTGGGCGTCCCGGGTTCGATCCCAACTGATCTACGCCAGAGAAACATCTTTGTTTATTCCCATAGCACAACAAGACTCAACTTAGGAAAGGCATTTCGTCCTCGTGTATCTCACTTCACCAGGTGTAAATGAGTACCTGGCTAGACAGAGGTTGCAATATGTACGATTAGTTACTAGCGCTAAATGGTTGCAGTGGTGCATGCTCACCGAGGAGTTGAAATGGTACATTCCAGAACAAGTCAAGTGACCAGTGGCCAAATATGAGCGCCATACAAATACTGACATCATGCAAACCAATCAAAGATAGGCCTTAAGTTCAGTCCCCCAAAAATGGTGACACCCGGATTTTCAGCTCCGATGACTCAGCGGCGGGGTATCACTGAAACACTGAAACACGAACCCAATGCTGGCCCAGCGTCGCAGACGATGGGCCAACATTGCTTGGTCAGCATTGCTTGGTCATGGCGTGTGTACTGGGTTGTCACGGCAAGTACCACCACGCATCTTGTAATGACGGGCAAACCGACGTAATTACGATCAATCTGTTCTGGCAACAATCCGTGAATTGAGTCATACCTAAACGTTTCCAGCCCTGAGACTATATGTTTGTGGGAATAAAACAATGCGCAAAAAAATTAAATGTGGCTTTGTAAAGAAATATTTCCATGCATGTTTCGCACAATTTTGTACGCAGTATCTTTTTTTCACACCCTCACTTCCATTAGAACCAATATCTAGATCTAATTGAAAAAATCTAAATTTTCCGTGTCAGCGATTTACTTCCCTATTGTTCAATATTTAACATTTATTTTTAATTTGTTTAAGGAAAGAATGCTAAATATTGCACCATGTAAATTCTCACTAAATGTGCTAATTACAATCATTTCCATCACCTTGAACTCGAAAAGGTGTATCTGCCACTTTTTAAGGTGGTGTATACACTTTTCAATCCAAGGGGGACTAATGTCGCGACAAGTGAAACATCATTGTATGGAAAGGGTTTCGCGGCGGTAACACTAACTGATGGGAATGGATGTCGTTTACCAGTTTACATTCAGCACTGGGGCATGGCGGGGGTTAGAAAGTGGTCTACATTATCAGGTTGTTTGAGGTGATGACTGTTTAGTCATTGTGTACTACTTTACGTGTTGAATAGAGAAGGGGATAATAAGCTGTATGAATTATTATTCCCGGAAGTACACGCAAAAACTAGTTTCTAAAAACAGGTCAAGTTGATATTTTGTCATCGGCGTACGTACCATCAATCGCTTTGTTACTATGGCAAACAGACAATGAATGAATCAATGAATGAGTCAAAAAATCAGTAAATGGATTAATCAATAAATCGATCAATCGATCAATCGATCAATCAATCAATCAATCAATCAATCAATCAATCAATCAATCAATCAATCAATCAATCAATCAATCAATCAATCAATCAATCAATCAATCAATCAATCAATCAATCAATCAATCAATCAATCAATCAATCAATCAATCAATCAATCAATCAATCAAACAAACAAACAAACAAACAAACAAACAAACAAACACAATAACAATATTAGCCACTTTTTGATTCTGTAAGTCAGTGAATTATTCGATATTTTATTCAGCCTTATGTCCTCACAGAGCTCTGAAGCGCGATAATATGCCAAACTATGTAGGGACATGTGAAGGCACTAGAAGGGGCTGTCAGGTCTGAGATAGGCATGCATGTATCGTGTGTATAAATAGATGCATTAACGTTGTTTTATGTGGGTAACCAGATAATAATGACAGTTATTACCAACACTAATAGGTATACGTTACAGCACGTCACCAGTAAACGCTACAGTTACCTGGTTACTGTATAAAATAGCTAAGACTATGTAAGACAAAGGAAAATAAAGATGTATAGTCTTAGGACATTACCATGGAGTCTCACCAAATCAAATCAGTAAACACGAAATGTTAACATTAAACCATCATTGGTACAATGTCTTGTCTTTGCTAGGCTAACAGTGGTTAATGAAGATTATTATCACAATAAAAATAATGTGGTGAGAAGGTATTTTGTGTCAGCCATTGCCACATGCATGTAAGTTAAAGATAAAAACATTGTGCTTTACCTGGCTACATTGCGGAATATCGGAATATTTCTCCATTCACAGTTCACAAATTTCCGTGCTTTTCCAGTTTGTAATAACTTGATTGTTCAATCAGGAGTCGATGAATTAGGCTTCACGACATTTTATGCACACAATCATATGTACTAAATGGGCCAGACAGAGACTGAGATGTCTTCCTGCTTAAAAAATAGTAGCCCAGCAAACACAAAACATTTGTATAACATTCGTACAACGTCGGCCCAGCGTCTTCGACGTTGGTCTAACATCGTACAAATATTATACAAATGTTTGCTGGACGATCAGCAAAGTTAACGGTAATAATCAACAAGTATGAAAATTGCATAATACCATGGTAACTAAAGACGGGTCATACCGTGATGGCGCCGCAGTAATGACTGATGAGGGAAAAATTTCAAGGATGATACGATGTGCCTGACAAGGATTTATTAACTCGCGCCAGGACAAACAGCAGCAACTGTTTACTTGATAAGTAAACAGTTGCTGTTGGCAGGGCAGAGTTACAGCGCCTTTGGAATTTTCGCAAATAACTATACATTACACGATATGCGGTCATTAAAATATCGGATGACACCCCGTGGGCCTTGGCCAATACACATCCATATAACTGTCACGATTAGAAAATCATCGCTTATTTTGGTTGTGGCCAGGACTGGTATGCGGTGTTGAAATACGGTATGCCAATTTTGTTTAAAAAAAGTGGAAATTACCGTCGAAACTTTGCGAATGTTTTGTAAACAGTAAAATATTAAATGCTACGTGAAAAAATAATCAAAGCCTTTGCCCGTCATTACGTTGTAATTTAAATACAACTTTTACAAAAAAAAATTGTCTGGTTCACGGTACCACAGTGATGCCCCATGCCGTGATAACCTCTTGCGCACAGGGTCATCTCTTGTGGTTTATAATATTAACCCTATGTCTGCTAAAGCGACACAATCAGGCTAAAATCATCATGTTGATGATTTTAGCCTGATTGTGACACTTTAATCACGACAATAGTCTTTTTAATAAGTTTTTTATAAGCCGAATAAATCACTGTCATCTTGGTTATTGGGAATGAAATTACAGTTTAAACGACAACATTTGTAAACGTTTGGTCTCAAGTTAAACAAATATGAATAATTTCTAGACCTATGACAGCAATAAAAGTGGTATGATTTATACAAAAATACTTCAGTGTTGTGAGGGTTAAATTAGTGTTAATGGGAATGAAATCACTATAAACATCAAGCTTTGAAAATGTTTGGTATCAAATTAAACAAATATGAATAATTTTTAACCACTTGAGGTTGTGGATCGCGGTAGCGAGACACAACCTCAAGTGGTTGACAATTTAAATATTTTAACTTGATAGGATTAGGGTTAAAGACTAAATGTCTTCATCCCTATAATTGGTTCCCAATCGCCCCCACAGCCCATCTAGACAATCATAATAATGGTAACGGATTGGGGAAGTCCACCACTACACTTATGTACCAGTCTGTGGGTCGAGTTATATGCATACTTCTTAAAATTAAACATTTGATTATGCATACCAATCATCCCAAACTAATAAGAGATGTTGGCTCAATGTTGTCGCATTATTGTGCCAGCATCTGCAATGCTATGCCAACATTGAGAAAGCGTTGAAATGTCTCCCGTGTTGACACGGCATTATCGATGGTAATTATATCAATTAAGCTGCATAACATCCTTTGGGAATTTTTCATCATAAAATAAATAGGCCTAATTATTAAGATGCTGGTATGTTAAGCTGGGAAATGTGATTTGATAACACGTCTTGCAGGCTTTAAAACGTCGGGTTAGAATAATAATAACGAACAAGAAAAGAACTGTCAAAGCAGCTAGATCAATAATCTAAGGACACTGTAACATGCTAGTGAACGTTGGTGTAGGGATCACTCTTTGGGACTCTGAGGGTTAAATACCAGGTGTCGTGACACCATGGTGCTGATAATGTCATATTAATAAGCGGTGTGTCCAATTTAACCAATTAAAAAATAGCGTAACCACGTTTCTGCCACATCCACAGACTTAGACCCAATGTCGGACTAATTTTGGACCACCGTCTACGACGCTGGTCCAACATTAGTCCAAAATTGGGTGGATGTGTCGTGTTTGCTGGGATGTACTCATTTGATCTTGTTAGGTGACGGGTACATGTAACCTTAAAGGCGATCTATCACTCCTTATATAGTATGAATTGATTTGTGACAAATAAATCAAAGTTGCCACAAGATGGAGCACAAGTGTTTCCTTATATGGGGTAATTGGCTATCATGTGACCCTCTGAGAGGGTCACATGATAGCCAATCACCCCATATAAGGACATAATTATTCATACCATATAAGGGGTGATAGATCACCTTTAATATTCACCCCTTAAATTCACCGTTTACTATGGGAGGTAGGAGATCGGAGCTTTCGAATTCAAATTTTCAGGCATTTAAACATGCATAATTTAAATCACAACATACACAGGTAAGTTTTAAACATATTTCGCATTTAAAATATAGCTGCATTAAACACAAATAATTATCTCATGATGCAAAATTCAAATGCAAACAACAGTAACCGCTGTTTGAATAAATTGAACGGAAGTATGCTATTCGCAATGAGTACTCTAGGGGAGCAAACAGGTCTGAAAAGAGCGAAATGTATGTATCGCCCAAGTAAACATTACACCAGCAGGGATCTAAGTAACGACAAACGTTCACCCGGCATCTATCCAATACCGTGCCAATGAGAGGTGTTTGCTGGGACATTGTGAAAACCTGTCTACAATCACATGATGTAATTGATGGAATATACAGAATTAAAAGGGATATTTTACTTCCTCATATAAAGCTGAAAAATATTCAATTTTATATGATATACAAAAGGGGAGATTAATTCATATCACAAGGGATGAGTCCATCATGTTTCACATCAGTGATCCGCGATGCTAGTTAACAACGTACACGTGAATTAAACCTGTGTGTACAATAAATAGCAATTTAACTTACTTTATACACGTTTTTTAAATCATACAATTAAACCGTTAAAAGCGAAAACGCATTGCTTCAATAGTGTAATTTATAAGGGCTTTGATTATTAGGGTTTTTTAATAGCCTACTTATGTCATATTGTATTTTAATACGCTTTTCTGTATGTCACAGGATAATTTTCAGAACAAATAATTTGCTTTAAAATACATTACAAACATCAACTAAATGAAAATGAATGGGGTTTTAGGACACCTTTGTGCACATGTAGGCTAAACTGTGTCAGGAGAACCTCCTTAGGATGCAAACAACAACTAAAACCGATATGACTTAATATGTGAATAAGATTGTGTATATAGCCATATATCATGTGGAATATGATCATATTAAGCAGCATGGTGATAGATTCAAACATCATAATTTGAGGTTTACGATGAGTGCGCATGCAAACTATCCATATAAATCATTATCACATTCCTTCTAAATATACTACTGACTAACCAGCAAACATGAGACGCTCACCAATGTTGGGTTAATGCTGGGCCAGCGTCGCAGCCGGTGGCCCAGCAATAAACCAACATTGGATGTACGTTTCATTTTGGTTGGGTAATGATGGATAATCCACCACGACGGTCACGCTGACTGACTGACTGACTGACTGTCGGACTGACTGACTGACTGACTGACTGACTGACTGAATGAATGAATGAATGAATGAATGAATGAATGAATGAGTTAATTAATTAATTAATTAATTAATTAATTATTTAAATAATTAATTAATTAATTAATTAATTAATTAATTAATTAATTAATTATTTAATAAATTAATTAATTAATTAATTAATTAATTAATTAATTAATTAATTAATTAATTAATTAATTAATTAATTAATTAATTAATTAATTAATTAATTAATTAATTAATTAATTAATTAATTAATTAATTATTTAATTAATTAATTAATTAATTAATTAATTAATTATTTAATTAATTGATTAATTAATTTATTTATTTATTAATTAATTCAATGATTAATTAATTAATCAAGGACAAATCATATATTACCAATAACAATGCATGTCCACAAGTGTGATTTGTCCGATAACTTGAAGCCAATGAGATATATTTTTAAGTGAGGGGTCAAATCAACTAAAATTAGTACATAATCAGAAAATAAAGTATATTTTCGAATAGCATTGTATGTTTCCTTCATTTGAGCCTGTCTGTAGTACTATATTGAAAACACTGACATACCACGTGCAATCAGCAAGATCTAATTGACTAAAAACATGATGCATTAAAGTGGAGCGAGAAAATAATTTTACATAATTTTACAGCATCAAGCATCATTGTGTATGCATAGTATTTGTTTTTCTAATTGACATGTTTTTTATAATAAATAACAACTACGTAACCAGAGTGGGTTTATCTGAATTTGACACATGAGAATATATGGATAAGTAGGAGGTTAATTTCGTCATAGAGTATAGCAAATAAAAATGAAATGAATCGGGCTTTAGGCCTCTTTGTGCACATATAGGGTAAACTGGGCCAGGAGAACCTCCCGAGGATGGTGAGATGATTAAGATGACACTGTCCTCCAGACACAGGATTCGAAATTCGAGCCCTGGCGGTCTGAGGCCGAGCACGCTACCTCTCGGTCACGGAGGCTCCCCACAATACTGACTTTCACACGTGGATGGGGAAGAAACATTTTTGTTTCTTTTAAACCGCCGAGACCGGGAACCGAACCCCTAACTCTGGCGTGAAAGGCAGCGGTGCTAACCACTACCCTAGGGCCCCCGCCCGTATAGCAAATGCATGGACCCATAACTTTTTGTGTCGTTTCCCTTCAAACACAATGGAGATATATATGAGAACATTGTCTGCACAATACTCAGCAATATGACATTTTAAGTAAAATGTTAAAGTTTAGTAATGCAGCATTGTAAGTCGTAAAATTATTATATTTAACATTTTAAAAACAATATAGCTATCACTATTAACATGCTTAAAGTCACCGAGATAATGTTATCATTACTAGCGCTTCCATCTGTATATTACCCACATTGAACTTTAGAATCAAAATCATTATTGCAATCTCAAATGCCAGAGAAAAGTTTTAATCTCCGGAGCCCTTCGGAAATACTCCAAAGTAGCTTTTCAATGGTGATGACATGGGGGAAATGAAGTTTGGAGCAAATGTTGTAAATATTGAGCCCTCAGCGGCATGCATTCAACACGCAGCAGACATGACTATGCTGGGGATCGCAAATATACGGTTCAAAAGGTGTTCACAAAGTATTGAAGCATCTACCTCTAGGCATGTGTGCAGCAGCAAAAGATGGGGCAACTCTGCCTCAACGCTGGCCCAACGTCTGCGACGTTGTGCCAGCGTTGAGCCAGAGCTGCGGTGTGTGAAAAATGGGTGTGAACCTCGCATACTGTTGACAGGAAAATCATAGATTAGAATCGTTAATCGATCTTATGGGTTGATTGACTGTGGCAACTGAAGGTGTTTTTGGTGAACACTTCGCGACCAAGGAGTGCAGAATCAAATAATGTTTTCATCCTTACCGTACCCAACACTTAATGTAGCCCTAATAACTGTTCACAAGTACACTTTCCCACCAGTCACTTATGTCTAATATAAGAGCAGAGGTGCTGGTCTACTACCTGTGACTTGTTTATTAAAATGCCTTGTTTACAACTCCCCAGACAGCATAGATCATAAACATCTGCACGCCGTCAACCGAAAAGGAATGCAGTGAATTTACACACCCATGCATCGTGGTTTGAACCAGACGTGGCGAACGTACGTGGTGATAAATGAAGCAATGTGGAATATCAAAAACATTCACGAAATGGCATATTTGCAAATAAAAAGAGCTCGTTCAATGACCACCATAATCATGGTATCGTTTCTTAGGTGATATGTTATCGTGCTTGCACAGATACTCAAGAAAGCATCAGCATTGGGTATATCATGTATATCAGTCTAGGTGGAAAAGTCATTTATTTTGTAAAATTCTTGAGGCGTATGGACAAGACGGGGACCCTCCCTCTCAACCTGATAAAATTATTATTCTTATTCTCGTGGAAAAAAGGCAATATAAGTGAATATTGCTTTCAGCACAATCATGGCAATATTGCGACAGAAGGAAGCCAGAAGTCAGGGCAATGTCCTACTCTTATCGAATGACCTCAAGGGTTCTTCACACTGCACAGTACCATTGACAGCATTGCACATTCCAGGCCTTTGAACAGTTTGGAGTACTGCGTATGCACAACCCCGATAACAAACATCCAGTATCTGAGTTTCGAGCTGCAACGGTACCCAAAAAAAAATTAGCAATGTGTCGATATCTCCTGTTTGCTGGGTGGGCCAACGTGATAACCGGCGTTATCTTGAATTGCCTTTTATTATAATAATATCCATATAATGTTGAAGGTTGTATTTGTATTCGTCATATTAGACTAGGTGGATTACGTTACTCAGCTGTACTATGCCTACCTGCAACCTGGTTAATAATTAACTTATCAACACTTTTGCCAATGTTGTCAACTAAATTTAATTAATGTCCCAGGTGAGATTGTCGACAGTGATCGATTTAAGATCCCGCCAATTGTTTATCTATGTCTGTAGGCCCAGTGTATATAATAATACCATCATAAATGCGTTATGTCTTTCTGATGCCAAGTGTACTGTCGTGCATAGACAGATAGCAGTACCTTCCTATACGTTTCATGAAAGCTATTATTGGACCCACAGGAAATCCACAGAAAGCCTTCTGTTTGCAATCACTCACATGTTCAGATGTTGGAGCGGCCAGACGGATTATCTGTTCATATATCAAGGAAATATCAACAACATTAACCCTTAACCCTTTAACCGCCGGTGCCGCATATATTCGGGTTTTCATTTTTTATTAGCACATTATGTACCACCTTTTTAACATGTTAAAGATAAATGTGACATCAATCAGCAATATTTGAAAACAGTTTACCTCCATTTGGTCAAATCTGAATAATTTTCACTCACTTGAAGTTGTGGATCGCGTCAGCAAGACACAGCTTCAAGTGGGTGAAAATTCAGATTGAATAAGTTGGCGGTTAAAGGGTTAAACAGATGAGCACGACTATAGCCGTTTTTAATCCGTTTGAGCAGTTTAAATCGCAGTTTTCGGGAACGAAATGACAAAAGATTTGCACATTTTTAGTCTCAAATTAAACAAATATGACAAACTTGACACTTGAATTGTGGGTAGCGGTAGCGTAACACAACTGCAAGTGGGTAGAGCATATAATTTTTAATGTAGAGCTTCAAGGGTTTAAATCGACGGATGGCCCTCCTACCAAATCCTCTCCGTTGGCTTCACATAACGACAGTTGGACTTAATACCGGAATTGAATCGGTAGTGAGCCCAATTCCAACTGAAATTCCTGGAATTGGATTGGAATTAAAAAAAGGAAGTGGAATGGAATTGAAAAAAACGCCCGGAATTGAAAATGGATTGACTTTTTATCGAGCATGATACCGATTCATGTTAGTTTCGAAGCACGGGGACTCATGTTTGCCTGTTGCTGTTTCTATTTGCATTTCATATTTGTACTGTTATCATGTTTATATGATACACTTACTATTATTAAAAGTATTGATATAAGTAGGCATATATATGTAGAAATAGCCGCCTATGTGATAAGTATAAACAGTGATTTATAACACATTGTAAAATAACGAAAGAAAATGACACAAATTATATGTACGCGAGTTAGTGTCTACACACTGTACGTGGCCATAGTACACAGGGGGTCTGATTATCCACGGAGTCATCTGATCAATCATAAAGATCCAGATGACCCTGTCATTATTCCTTTATTACAATAGACAGCAGTCCAGAAGGTTAATCTGGATCAGGATCCAGAAAATCTGTGACGCCTCAACCAATCACAAGAGAGTAAAAATCGTAGTGATTGTCGTTAAAGTACCATAAATAGACTACACGTGAAGAATTATTTGTATACCTAAAATTCAATGGTGTCGCTTCAGGGTCGGATCGAGAAGGGGAGTAGGGGGCATCCCCCTATTCTGCCAAATTCTTAAAAAACAACATACATTGGCCTGAATATGCTAAAAAAATTGGGAACCGTTTTGCAATCACAAACCTGACCAAAACGTGTCATCGTCATCTAAGTGATCCTCGAATTTTAATGTAATTATAATAGCCTACACTGCTTGTTTTATTAATTTCTACGAAGTCGCAGACATAATATATCTTGAGAAATGTTGTGTTAGTGGCAGGTCCCTCCAGGCAAACACAAAATGTTGAATCAGTGCTGGTTTGATGTTGGCCCACCGTCTACGACGCTGAACCAACATTGGTTGAGCGTTGTGTGTTTGCTGGGATCCTCCTCCTGGTTATTGCGCACCTTCCTGGAGAAGACTTGACGTGTGTAGGAGAGAGGATGCGTTATTGTCAAGCTACCAAGGTCAAGCTGGTTGAGGCACAGGGAAATGAGACCCCCTGTTGAAGTGAAGCAACTTCATAGTCAAGAGAGTCATATGACTCTTTTGACTATGAAGGGCTGTGTCATTTCAACAGGGGGGGGGGGGCAGGGCATTACTATTGAAGTGAAACAGCCCTTCATAGTCAAAATAGTCATATGATTCTTCTGACTATGAAGGGCTGTTCCATTTCAACAGGGGGTCTTATGTCCCTCACCTTCAGCTATCTTCCTGTCTGATCAGACTGGGCAGGATGCATGTCCCTGTGTCACAGACGCTCAAACCCAAATAATCAATGTTCAACTCACTATAATACTGTTTTACTTAATCATGTTTATAGAAGGCTAATCCTATGGAGTACACTGTCTAACTTAGCTATTATGGTTAGCATTTTATAATGTATACACAAGACGTAGAATCAAAGAATCAATATTGGTTTAAAGTTAGTCTAACGTCGTAGACGGCAGACGAACGTTAAACCAACGTTGCTTTGTGCAACTGTAATGAGTCATTGTTAATAATTAAACAGTTTATTTTTGACCACCTTGCCCTGTTTCAAATCATCACATTATATGAACATAAACTTGTCATATGCTATGTATATATGATAACAAGAGTGATCATTTGATCGATTAAGGCAAGCCTTGTGCCATAAATGCAAGTTTTGCGTTTTAAGTTCACCCATTGACCCCTTTAATGACAGATATTTCGGCTATATGAATTTACCGTAAGCATGTCGAGATGTGGTTGTAGTCGCATTTCTAACATCAAAATGAAGACAAATGATCAGATTTTACAAAAAGACCCAACTCTAAAATAAAATTTCATAACGTATATATTTTTGGACGGATTATACCATTCCATTGTCACGTGACTGAATTGTAACATTAACAATGAAGCTACCTATATGATTGTGTTTCTCCACCTATGACGGTATGCGGTGTGGTCATCAATGGGGCTTAGAATCTTGCCCAGGAACGGTGGGGTGCATTATGCCCCCGCATTTATTACAGCGCACGAGAATAATAATAACTGACGGTACCTTATTCCTGCATGGATCCGGTGGTGTATCCGTCTACCTCGCGTATGAGTGTCTAGTTTATCCTTTGCGCACCCGGCGTGTGTCACCCTCGTTGTCACCTCACTGTATATGCCTGTGTGAGGTACAGGGGGCTTCACGAGGGGTAAGACCCCGGCCTCACCCCTCTCCCCGATACGCCCTGTGATCACCGCCGTCACCACAAAACCGCAGACAGTGCTGGTTTAATGCTGGGCCAGCGTCGCAGAAGCTGGAGCCAGCATTGGGTGAATGCCTAAGATTCGGGCGGGTGCGGTACAGATAATGCACTGTGAGATCTTATTGATTAAAATTCGACAAAACACCCTCCAGGCCATTCCAGATATTACAATATTGATAGTTGTAGGCCTTCTCCGTAAATAATTTATTTATTAAGGTGACTTAGTAAGGCATAGTAGGCATATAATTAGGCTGGGGGAAATTAGGTGATCATAATTTATTTTATTTCCTTTATGTAATTGGCTATCGTTCTGTGCACCACCCACACACGTCAAACACATTTTGACAGTTTTAGCAATGAGGAATATTATAATCACATGTGATTCTATTGTCTTTGTTTTTAACAAATCAACCACACGAAATTAGCGATGCAATATATGTATACATATATTTCTCATGATGAAATGTTAGCCATGTTGAACGATTGATTTAGAAAAGAACATAACTTCTGATGCTATCTTCTGCTGGAGATGTGTATGGGAATTTCATCCACAGAGGGTGAATATGTTGAAAGCTGTACATTTCGTCCAGACACGATATTTAAAATCCACTGATCAAACACAGGACGTAGACGGAAGTAAATCTGACACTTGAAAAATATTTAAAATTCTTTAAGATTTAATTAGGTATTTTCAATTGAAAGAATAATGCGTTTATATATAATAGATTTGTTTATACCTAGATCTTTAAAGAATGTGTGAGGTACTATTAAATAATGTGGTGGTAGAATAGCTCATTGGTAGCGTGGTTGACTCAGAGCCCGGGGGTACCGGGTTTCAGTCCCGCTGCCGCCGTTATCTTTCCTTGATGCACACATATGCAGTGACCTAAACAGTTCAAATTCGTGGGATAATGACAACCGAAAGTGTAACCTTTTCGCGCCGCATCAAAAAAAACATACAATTAGTAAATAAAAAAATGACCGATATGTCAAAAGTGACATATCGGTCATATTATTAATACTAGAGTGAAAATATATATACTTAGGATTTGAAGGGAACAATGTTTTTGGTCGTCATCATCATGTGGCGGTGTTGTAAGTTTCCCTTCCTGCTTTGGGATAGAATCACACATATACATTATATTCTGATGTTGAGATGTCGTCAAAATTCAAGATTTCTTTGGATAGTATAATAAACCCTAGAAGCGCTGGATTTTTTGTAAAATTCATGGAGACCAAAGGGTTTTTTTCGTTTTGAAATCATCATAAATGTCTTAGTTAGCTCTTTACGATTCATTTGAATACCTATGTTATGGGTCATTAGAAATATTTTTATTCTTACAGCTCGCTGGATAGACTTTAGTCGTCAGAATCTGACGTCTGTAGACGTCAGATTCTGACGACTAAAGTCTATCCCCGAGCTGTAAGGGTTAAATAGGGAATTAATTCTATTCGAAATACTAGCAGTGAAATGGCTAAAATACCACTTTGAATATGCTGTAAATTTGAAATTAAAGCGACTGAACCAAATGACTTCTGGGGGTTACGGCTGAAAGCGATCAGCTCAAATCTCATGTCTCAAGTCTCGACCAATCACATTCATAATATATGGGTCATTCGCATTGAAAATACCGGCCCAGGCTCTTTCACGTGCGATATAGAGATATCACTATATAAATTTAAACAGCTCTAATTATTGCTTATTTGAAAAGTTGATGAAAACTTTATTCAGATTCAAACATTTGGTTTGAGAATAATAATTGTCCGACGCACGACACTGTGCTTTGTTTACAGTGCATACCATATAAACACTATGATAAAATATGTTCATTTATCTTATTTCACCCTGAAAAAATGTGAATGTAATGACAAAACAAAGTAGCTGTGTTTTTATCATGTTTTGACAGCGATATTTCTTCACTCTGTCAATGACTAATTAGCCTACAATGTACGATATGTTTCTTTTGCTACATACAATTTTTTGCATATGCTTATAATTATGTGTTCTCGTTGTTATAGAGCTTATGACGTCATGGCTGTATATAAGGTGTGTCAACGAGAATGTTGCCATCTGCTTTCTAATAATGCCAGCCCTCATTTCAGGCCCTGGGCTTGTGAGGTGGAGCAGTAGGGTGGCCCATCATTTAACCCTTTAACCGCCAAATTATTCAATTTGAATTTTTACCCACTTGAAGTTGTGTCTCGCTGACGCGATCCACAACTTCAAGTGAGTGAAAATTATTCATATCTGACAAAATGGAGTTCAAATCTTTTCAAATCTTGCTGGTTGATGTCACATTTTATCCTTAACATATTTAAAATGTGCTACTTAATGTAATAAGAAAAAATGAAAACCCGAATATATGCGACACCGGCGATTAAAGGGTTAAACAACGTCGGGTCAACGACTCATGTTTGCTGGGAATACATTATACCGCCTCTCTATTCAATTCTGAATACAATTTAAAAAATACACTATCTATATAAAGTGACTAGCCTTTTGCCAGTTTATTTCCATTAAATGTGTAAGCTTGTTAACAGGATTCCTATGGTTGTTCTCGGTAAGTGTCAAGATTGATGATGGCCGCTTCCCAGCTCTGTCTGAATAGCGTGCCTTTGGAATAAAATATGAACCTTGACATGACAATCAGTTATTTTGGCCAAGCATTTCCATCCTATTTCTGCATGCTCCATAGACGTGACGGAACGGTATTAGGCTATGATTATTAACATGTTTAGGATTTGCCGCTCGGCTCTTAGCTCAGGAGAACATTCAGAAAACATTACTAGAAGTACGTTAATTCAATCAATTGAAAATATTGATGTAAATATACTTGAAAACATATATTCGGGCTCAGTATATTTATGCAAGTACAAGTAGAGTCAAAATAATGTGTTCGAGTTCAGAAATTATTCAAGCAAGTATGATTGAAAACAAGTTTACAATTCACGGAAGTGCAATTGAAAGGAACAATGCAAGTCCTGAAATTATTCATGCAGGTACGATTCCAAATTCCAACTTCCCAGTTCTAACTCCGGACTGAGATAATCTTGCACCGATTTCCGACCTCCGAGTGTAAAATTACGCGTTCGATTAACAGATTTATGGAGAAACAGTAGGATCCTCAAGACCATTTATTTGAATGAGTGCTTGAAAAACCAGTGACTAATTCTTTAGAATAACAAGGATTTGGCGACGTCCCAATCTGCTGGTAATCCAGAATATCAACAGCCCCCAGCACCACGAAAGCCGGAACAGTCACTTGACCCAGCGTGTGTCCTATTACCTCTTTCAACGCGGGGACCGTCTTAAGACGTCAGAACCTTGTATTGCCAATACTTTGTTTCGAAACATTACTTTTATAACGCTTCATCTTGTTTATACACCCGTGCACAGACAGGGTTAATGGACATAATGGACGTACGATTTACCTTATATCGCCATTAAACAGGTAAACAGCGTGTGGAATGTCCATGACTGGGACCAATGCTTCACAAGTAACGAAGTAACAATGCTGCATTATTATTTGGCTGACGTTAAAGACATTGGTCAAAAACGATGTCGTTAGAGGCTTCGTGTATATTAGACCCACCTCCAAGGATCAATAGAGAAATTACTATACTTATCTGCTTTATATGTTTTCCATCTTTAGGTTTAATATTGTTGGTCATTTAATATAAGTTTAGCATGTTTTAGTATTTTATATAAATCACACTCGATTGCTAATAAAAATGCACTATGAGCTTTGAAATGTGGCTGCAAAGAAAGATCACCTCTACTCCCTTTGCTTTGCTTTTAATGCTAGAAACCACACTTTCCGATTCGTTGTGTTTACAAAGGACATGAATCACAGTGATTAACTACTAAGATGTGATACCTAACAAGCGTTTCTTGACTCTAGTAGGGATTTATCATATTTTGGCCTAGTTTCAAATTCTACCTCTCGAAGACAAACAACAGTAACTACTCACATTAGACGTAAAACTTACTGCTGCTTGACTTTGCAGGGTGGATTAGAATTTGTGTCCTTCCCCATTTTGACTCTGGAATGCCAGACATATCTCCAAATCTTATCAGTCATTATAAAGCAGACAAGATGTCAATTTAACCTCAATTAATCAAATCTCGTCATTATGTACTCTTGTAATTAATAGCAATCTCATTACAGCCTTGATATAAGGCGTGACAGCTGATTAATGTACTGTCAGATGAGGTATCATTTAATCCTCTGCTTTAGAATAATAATCAGATATCATCCTCAAAGGGTGACGTTCACCTTGGACACACCAAAATAAGATTAACCCTTACAGCGCAGGGATCGACTTTAGTCGTCAGAATCTGACGTCTCTAGACGTCAGATTCTGAAGTCTAAAGTCGATCTCCACGCTGTAAGAGTACAAATATTTCTAATGGCCGTAGATCCATAACATAGGTCATCAAAATCAGAAAGAGCTAACTAAGACAATTGGATAATTTCAAATTGAAAAAAATCGTCTGATCTCCATGGTTTATACCAGGATAGCGCCAGGATAGCTCATTGGTAGCGTGGTCGACTCAGAGCCTGGGGGTACCGGGTTCAAGTCCCGCTGCGGCCGATATCTTTCCTTGGTGCACACATATGCAGTGACCCAAACTGTTCAAATGCATGGGATAGTAATGACAACCGAACGCATAAACGAATCGCACCGCATAAAAAACGTACAAAAAAATAAAGAAATAAAAATGACCAATATGTCAATGTTGACATGTAAACGGTCAATAAAACCTTTACAAAAATAATTCAGCGCTTCATGGGTTAAAACCTCAGCAAATACGAAATGTTACCTCTGGCCTATGGTGGCTTAATGTTGGCAGCTTCGCAGACGGTGGAACAACATTAAACTAACATTGGGTTGAAGTATCGTGTCTGCTCTTTTAATGTTGGGCCAGTTTTGCAGACGGTGGAACAACGTTAAACCAACATTGGGTCAGAGTATCGTGTTTGCTGGTTTACATGACACACCAGGTTTTAACACTAGTTCTGCTAGGACCGTATATATATACGGTTTTAAACATTCTAGATCAATAAAAATATCATTAAATTCGATGCTTAGTAAATCCAATAATTCAATATTGGAGATCTCTATATTTTTCCTAAATATAAATATATCTTGTAATTTAAAGCTGGAAATTGCAAGTCAAATGTTAATTTAGATTGACGTCTTCATGGGGGAAAGTCGAGTTATCGCGTATACGCTGTACTTGCACACACGTTTTAGTAGCATTCACGTTTTGAACTATTAGGTTTACAGTGACCTTTTAAATATTGTATTATTATTCATGCTCATTGTTGATTAATCCATACAGTTTTGCTCGACGAATTGTCAGCACTATGCAAAGTTTAATATTATGTGGACCATCAGCTTCGGGTGACTAGACATCGGAACGAACGTCCCTTAGCTGTGGCTGACCATTCAACGGAAGCTATCAAGTCACCTATGACCAATATGTAAGACATTTAAAATAATTCTGTGAGAAATAAGAAGTATATGGGCCTCCACCATGAACACTATTAATGCCTCCAGCAGAAAATAAATCACAAGACACCCACCCAACACAGCCAAAATATGATTGGGTTGAAATTACTAAAGAACATCAGTCCTTAAGATGGACCAAACTGGCTGACCGGTTTCACTAACCGACTTAAGTCAGATTTAAATCCTCAGTATAAATATCAAGTCAGCCTGATTGGTTGACACCTGATCACGTGCTGATATTTAGGAGGAAACCTTGTCCTAAGTTTGATGGTGAAATAGGGTCCATATTATTTCACTGAGCACATTAGTAGCATAGATTAACCATGTAGTTATTCTTTGGTAGCTAAGTGTAGTCTAATATTGAATATTGCAATACGCCTAAGGGTCGGTGACTGACCTTGAATTATCATATTATATGAACATAAAGAGATCACAGCAATGTATGAATGATGTATGTGTGTGTTAGGCGTATAGTATGTTTAATGCAAAGTCAAACAGCAGTAACTGCTTACTTGAAACGTAACAGTTACTGTACGTCTTTGCACGGATACGTTACGGGCATGCAGTTTGTTGTCATGCTATCATAAATTTTAATCTTTACTAGTTTAAATCTAGACAAATATAAATCAATTGGCTCTAATTTACCAGTTTACATATACTATGAGCGATAAGAGGATTCTGGATTACATATGACACTGTCCCTGTATCGCATAGAATGCGACAAACGTAACTTTGTAAACATCCAAGGCGCCTGGTCGTATGTATGAACCACATGGCACAGTAGAGAATTAACATTGAATAAAGCAAGTTACCGTCCTTTAAAATATGACGTAATCCGCTTTCATTTGTGATATTTAATCAAATCAGGCTATTTTAATCTATTTTGAGGGGGAAATTGCAACTCAATCATGTCGTTTTGGAATGTAAATATCTGGGTATTAGTAAGTTTGAACCTTTTAAGCCCTCCTGGTGCATCTAAGCATCATTTGATATTCCTCAACACAGATTTACTTTCCCTACAAATAAGGGGCTTTAGAAGGAAATTCTACATGAAACTGTCTTGCCAATACATGGCAATGTTCTTTAATTTTTCATCCACTTCAAGTCATGGATGAAGAATGATGACAATGTTAAATTCAGAACTAATATAATAGTCGCCATGGCGAACTCTATGCAACTAAATGTACACTGCGTTACGAATTACACTTCTTTTTACGTCGATCGAAAAAAAACATTCGCCAATTTAAAATTTGAAACGAAAATCAAATAATTTGATGTTGTTTAATTTTATTCTTCTATTCTCGGATGGAAATTTAAATATTTTTAGTGGAGTTTGTTATCTTGACATCGAATGGATTTATAATCGGATTTATCCATTTTATTATTATTTTATTCATTATAGCTAGAACTGAATTACCATGCAGTATTTATTATATTTCAAAATGTCAGTGACATATGACAACAAATGTTATAAACACATTTGAAAGCAATTAATGGATATGAACAATATACATGTACATAAACATTGAGCGATGTACAGTCACAGTGATCAAAGGCTCACATCATAATACTCTATCATGGCAAGCGATGGATGACCTCTGGTCACTGAGGGCATCGTGTGGTCAAGCTAATAACCAGCCTGTGATCTGTGGAACGACATTTTTGTACCTCGATCAAGTTCAATGGACTATTACATCAACTGCACCTGGGCTTTACACGTGAAACATTGTGCCAATAACGTCTCAATGGGGCCCAATGTTGACCCCACATCGAGAAGCTATTGGCACATTGTGTCATTGAAACGCTGTCAACTCGTGCATACTTGGCCATGTATCAGGTAAACTATTATCGATATTTAATCAATTATTGTGTACATTTCTGGCGTGCACTCAGGCGTATCATATCATGTCCTAATCAAAGCTGATGTGACAAGATTGTTGTTTGCTCCACACTGAGAGATCGTGACGAATATTATGTGATGAATTTTAGGTGTTAAAAATGCAGGCCCACTGAACGTTTCGTTGGACAAAGTCACTAGTTTATTTAGCATTCTTTAAGGTTTCAGGGGGCTTTATTCATGTTTGTTAAAATACATATATTTTTGGATCGAGACAAACAAAACGCGGGTTATTTCTGCACTGCTTGTCAGGTTGTGTAGCCACGCGAGAGATCAGCAAACATTGCATGTCTGGTTACAAAATCATGCAATTTTTGGGGGAGGAGAGGCATGTAGTTTTTATCAACATATTGGAATAGTAGCGGATTATTTATTTATTTATTTATTCAAGACCAAATTCTGCATAATGTTTGGTCATAACAAACTGTCGAATATCGCATAATTAGGCTTACTGTATCCATAAAATTTATCACGATGTGTCAAACACCTTTGGCCGCCGTTCAGCAGTGGTGCTAATACACTGTACTTGATCTTCCGACAGTAGAGGATTTGTCATACGTCAAGCATTGTAACTGTCAATGGGGTTAATTTTCCATATTTAATAATAAAAGGTTTTAAAAGGTTTTATTGACAGTTTACATGTCAACTTTGACATATTGGTCATTTTTACTTCTTTATTTTTTTGTACGTTTTTTATGCGGTGCGAATCGGTTATGCGTTCGGTTGACATTATAATCCCATGCATTTGAACAGTTTGGGTCACTGCATATGTGTGCACCGAAGAAAGATATCGGCCGCAGCCGGACTCGAACCCGGTATCCCCAGTCTCCGAGTCAACCACGCGACCGCCAGGGATCGAATTTCGAATCATGTGTCTGGAGGACAGTGTCATCTCAATCATCTCACCATCCTCAGGAGGTTCTCCTGGCCCAGTTTAGCCTATATGTGCACAAAGGTGGCCTAAAGCCCGATTCATTTCATTTTTTGTCAACCACGCGACCAATGAGCTATCCTTGCGCCACACAATAACACTCAGGGCTTGTATTATCGTGCAAGTTACGATATATCGTAGGCTTCTAATTGGTTGAGATGGCCATCTCGACCAATCAGAAGCCTACGATATATCGTAACTTGTACGAGAATACAGGCGCTGTACTGCAGATTTCAGAACCGAGAAAGATAATCCTTAAATGAGAGATCAGTCGATATTTTTCTGCATTGGCTCATGGGTACAACCGCAAAGGGAAAACGCCCTCAGTACAGACCTCTTTTTATCGGGTCAGCTAAAAACACCATAGAAAAAAATACGATACCCACTTATCCCACACTCGTATTGTGTGTACATCATACTATTTCCTATCGGCTCAAATCTTCACTAATTTTCCATTTACATAAATTTTTAATTCATTGGCCGTTTCGGTCAAAAGTACTAAATATTATCTAAAAGTGGGATATACACTGTTTGCACGATTTTGCGCATAAGCAGGACTCCCAACTAAATAGTTCACCTTTAATCACTGTTTGGCGCGTTGTAATAGAAAAGAGTGTGGCAGGACTCCCAACTAAATAGTTCAGCTTTTAGTCACTGTGTGGCGTGTTGCTATTGGGAAAGGTGTATTGATGTAGGCATAAGTAGTAATTATTATGTAACAATAAGTATGTCGCGTATTTTCAAAAAAGTAGAAACAGTTGACTAAAACTAAGAAGTTGGATATAAAAGTACAGCTTTTGGTTGTTGTAATTTGTACAATACTTCCTATTAATCATCTCTATCAGCACCATTTTACCAAGCATTATGCAGGCCAGTATATCAATGTCGTAATGAGCAATGCCAGTTTTACATTGATGATATATTTTAGTTATATAAGTAGGTTTATTTTTTTATAATATATGTTAGTTATATAAGTAAATACATTCTGAATAATATATTTTAGTTATATAAGTAAATACATTCTGAATATATATTTCAGTTATATAAGTAAATAGATTTGGCTTGAAATTATGTACTACTTAGAATTAACTTTTTTGTTTAAAAAAACACATATCAATTTAAAAACAAATATATATTTTACGTTATTTGTTTACTCCCGTATTATTTTGATGCCAGGGGTCAGAATGTACTGAGGACTAATTATACCTGGGGGGTACCTGTTGTGGGCGTTACAAACTCTACCATGACACTGATCTCTATAATACCATGACATTGATATGATGCGGTAAAAGGTTTTCTAGTGATTATAGAATCCAAAGAGTAAAAAAAGATTGAGCTGGGCGGTAAAAAAACCGTGTATTTGCTATGTTTATTTAGCAAGCATATTGCACGGAATATCTCAGATTCGTAATGTTATAGTGAGATTCCTGTGATGATATAGATGTTTAATAGGAAGCTGGTGTTCCCCTTCATTTCAGAAAAAACAATGTTTTTGGAAGTTAAAGTTGTTTTTAGGCTTTTAAATCGCATTAAAAATAATATTTGTTTTAGATAAAAAATTACTTAACCTTACGGAGTATTCCACCTCGCTATTTAAGGTGCCAGGAATAGTCTTCCTCGCGGCCAGTACACCAGCCACATGAGACTGACGACGGGGCGTCTGTGATGCCATTGACGCGTTGCTTGAAAGTGATTTGAAGTTGGTGATAATCATCTATTTTCTTACTTTGGGCTGCGATTGTTTAAATGATCACTCCTGGAATAAATTTATAAGATTATTTATGGAATAACTCTGGTATTGTGACAACCGAATTAAGATATCGCGTATTTATCACACGGTTCAGCCATCCCGCTTACTTGTTAGCTGCCCAGCATACACAAAACATTTGTACAACATTTACACAACGTCGGCCAACGTTTACATTGTACAAATGTTATACAAATGTTTTGTGTTTAGTGGGTAATCCTAACAAGCAGTGGAACTTGGTGAAATCGGCCATCTCACCTAGATTTTTGCTAAGTGTCACTTATATGTCAGAGTAGGCCTATAGTGGAACTTTCGGTATGAAGTACAAGGAGAAACATGGGCTGAGCTCATCATGAGTTCTGCTTTTGACGATCCTGGCAACTGCCACATGTGCATTCGATATTTTTTTTACTTCAGCTAATATTTTTATTGTGAAAAGAAAAAAATTAGAGACGCATATTATTATTGGGTGATAATTTTTTTATTTTACACTTGATCACCAGTTACTCTGGTTTTCAGGTTTCAAAGAAATAAATGTTTATTTCCAGCTCACTCTTCAGATGTAGTGTTTTGGGGAGCCTCTGTGACTGATAGCTAGTATAGCGTGCTCGGTCCAGACCGCCATGGCTGGAGTTTCGGATAATGTGTCTGGAGCGCAGTGTCATCTGAGTCATTTCGCCATCCTCAGGACATTCTACTGTACTGGCCCAGTTTATCCTATAGGGCCCAATTTAAAAAGCTGGTCTAAAGCCTCGCTCATTCATCTTTTTTTGCATTCGGTCGGTTCAATAATCGAAAAAATGTAGGCCTATGTTATTCGCACTCATAGAACTAGGCGATGTTTGTCAAATTTTTAACATAACACGATAAGTCTTTGTCTGATCATAATTTTAGCACCTAGCAACCGTCAGCAGGCCTTGACATTCTGGTATTTCTGAGTGAAGGGGATGAATGGTTCTGACTCACAGCTGAATAAAATAATCATTCAGTCGACTGCACATGTACATACCTCACTTTGTTGATATCTTTATGCTCAATGAAACCCATCCGTCATCTTCTATTGAACATCAGTCATGATTAATGATCGAGAAATGTCTGGCAATTTGAGGAGTAGTCGACCACCTTCCGCCATAACAATACATGCAGAAACAGGCGCACGCTTCACAATTGTCAAAGGAGGTATTTTCATCAACCCATCATTTTTTGAATAAACGAACTTTAACTGAATCTGAAAAAAGACTTTTCATTCCCCCACCCCAGCCCGCATAATTGCATAATTTTCAGATGTCCAGCATAATGCGAATATATGCCCCGCGTTCATTGTGGATTCTAATAGTCAGCAGCCAGTGGCCGATACTAAAAGTGTATTATTATTCTTCAAGATATAGAATGAAAAAATCTAAATTAAGCTACCGTTACGTGTGTCTTCGTTTATTTACAAAAGACGCATTTTTATATAGTCAAACCTGGCAAAAAAATAATTCCGGTTCCGTTGTTTGACTTGTTAGTTAGTATGTTAAGTATTTACTTTAATGATTATGACGACAATGATTAACACAATTATAGCCGAATTTGCATTAGTTCAGTGCAGTGAACAGTTTTAAACAACAAAATCATGTAATTTTATCAAATGTACGGGTGTGGATTAAACAGCAATTATTGTAAATTACAACACGTGTAGTTTAAGCATAACACTATGTGTTTTCAAAATAACATGTATTTAAAAGTTAAAATCTAAATTAATAAAAAGTACCGCTTTTAAGGAAAACAACAGAACAATCAATCATGAACACGGACTATAATATAAACACGTGAGAAAATTTATTGAAATGACACACAAATATACAGGTATAATATATATACAAATTCATTAAAACCGAAATTAATTGTATTCCTATAAAAATGGTATTATGGACGACACAGAACAGACCAGCAATAAGCCAATTATCACATTATCAGATCAATAAGATCAACGAAGCAAGTTTAATCATTCTGCATAATATCACTGTGTTAAATCATGAGAAATTAAAATACATTTTAATTCAACACAACACATTTTGTATCCACGTAACAGAAAATGCGGATTTTCAGTCCCACTACTGCCGTTATCAGCGATTTACAACAATTAAGTGACAAATAATAAACAATCTGATATGTCGTTGTGTTTGAAGGCGTTTAAATTAGCACGCCAACCCACCTGTCTGCACTGCAGTCTGGGCGCTGATCTCACGTCTACGTTAATCCAGGTGATGGTGCAGGTCATGTTTTGTTCATTTATAAACAGAAAAAAATGTTGACTAGTTTTAAACCACACTCTGACTAGTTGATCACAATAAGTACGCGGATGATGGGAGATATCGTCCTCTAGCAGTTAAACTGTCGTGTGCGACTCACTAGAGTGGCACATACGACCCTCTAGCTGCTAGGGGAGATCAATTATCACAGATAAATGCATTAACAAATCATAAGTCTGGAAAAGGGACAGTTATTGCAAAATAATGATATCGAGTTATATTCACACGCATAATTAGGGTTTAATAACATTTTTCATAATGTATCTACAGCAGCTCTACAATAATTATTGTCTATATGATGACAAAAGTCACAGTAAATGGATTTTGTTATGCCAATGTGTGAATATGTTTGCATTGGTAGGATTTTTCTGTAAACATAGAATTGCTGTAAATATGCCAGGTGATCAATTTATATATGCAAGAAAGCAACGATCAACATGAACATTTTGGGCCAAGTACAGAAGTCTAACCCTGATCAATTGAGGAGTGGCTCAATCGATCCCATGATCAGCTAATCACTGACAGGCATGTAGTTGTATTTTAATAGGGGTAGAATACCATAATTGGGCCAATGTCTGTACAAAAAAACAAGAAAAATGGATGGAAACATAACAATATAATACCATTTCAATTGCATTTAAAGCAATGATAGGATTGTTCAGCACGCGATTAAGTGAAATAATATAACTTCAGATACATTAACCGACTATACTCTGTGTAAATTGAAAGGCACTCAGTAAATAAGGACTAAAGCATAGTAGTGATAACAATAATAACATAACTTAATGTTGTATGCAATAACAAGGCAGGCTTGTACTAATATTCCACATTTAATTGCGTTAAAAATACCTACTTGCATGTCATTCCTATATTGGGCATATATGTCTAATTATCACACACTGTCCATTTACACAAAATAGAGTTTTTGTGGCAATATTAGTTATAACTATGTTCAATTGTTTGTTACAATGATTGATCCAAATATTTCGCTCTAGTGTTACTCTTGTCAATTAAAGGAATCATGCAACCACGTTATATGTGTTTCAAATAGTGGGCGTGGTGTGGACTAGAGTACTGTATTTGGGGTCCAATAATTCATCACAAAAAACGTGGAGAAACAATAAATGAGCATGTCGCTGAGCAAAAATACATATTAAGAGAAAATAGAAACACAATACAACAGATCAATACATAAAATATAACAACGTATTTAAAAATAGTGATGATTATGACATATTATGATCAGTCGAGAAATCATAATGAAATCAGAATGAAATGATGATTCAGTGCTAATTAATAGCTTACTGGATAAAGCAGATCTGAATGTTTTTTTAATCCTCCATTAATCGCCCCTCCACAATCCAATAATCAAAAATATATTGATACACACATCAAACATAATATAGTCCGTAGTATAAAAAGTGTGTATCTCGTTTAGGGGATCTTCTGTGATGCAAATTAATACTCTCAAATCCGTCTATGTAAAATAACTATGGAAAGGTCTGTCATTATATCAACTGTTAATGTGAAATGAAACAATTTCATCACAGGTGTGTATGAGTCGGTGAAGACGAAAACGGTCTATATTTACATTAAATTAGACAATGGAGTCAATAATATCGTGAACGCAGCTTACAAATAATTGAGAGCTGGACTAAAGGCGTGTCTTTTCTGCACACTGTGATCGCACGGACCACAGCCGCAGCTAGTGGGGATGGGGTAGGACTTGATCATAGTATCCCCCCCTGGGCACGTCAGGGTCACTGAGATGATCTGCTTCACCAGTGGCTGGCAGCAATTACAATCATTCTGGAAGCCCATCATTACCTGAGAATATGTACTATAAGATTCACACGAACCGCGACACTCCGCGAGCTGAGGCACTGCTTCCTTGTTGATGCAGACGCCACTAGAATCCTCTCCATTTGCGGTGCCAGTGTACCGGAAGTACCCGATGCTGTTGGCGGGGTTGGTGAACAAGAGGGTGGCCTGGCAGTCCTCACATATGGTCTTATTCACTGTAAACAGACAACAGTCAGCTATAAATGCAGTATATTGTAACAAAGATGTATAAATGCAATGTATTGTATCGAAAAAGCAGATTGTGAGGTCTAAGAAATGAATTTAGTACAGCAGCGAGGTATAAATGCAATGTATTGTATCGAGGAAAGCAGATCGTGACGTCTAATAAATGAAGTTCAGTTTAAGCTTTCGACACACCTCAAATACTGTCCCCGATTGCTTAAAGGGACTGGCCCAGGCTAAAATCATAAAAAAATCGGTGATTTTATTTTAGCTTCTTAAAATGACTATATGACGTAAACATGTCCAAAGACTAGAACTGCAAAAGTTTTTTAATTATTGTGCTGCGCATTCATCAGTTAGGCTAGATATAGAGACGAAATTCCTGATTTATAATTATTGACATGTCAAAAATCAGAAATACGGGAATTTCGTTTCTATATCTAGTCTAACTGGTGAATGCGCAGCAGAATTTTTTTTAAACTTTTGCAGTTCTAGTCTATGGACATGTTTACGTCATAATGTCATATTAAGAAGCTAAAATAAAATCACCGATTTTTTGATGATTTTAGCCTGGACCAGTCCCTTTAAGAGACAACAATAAATCTGAACAATCGGCACTATGTGGCCACGCCCATGGCTTCGTCGATTTTCGTCGCGGCGGAAGCTGTCGTCAAGACTGAGCATGTTCAGTCGTAGTTGTGGCCCCTCTTAGCCGTCGGTAACCGTCGTTGCGATGTGGCATGTCCTGCGACGCGATCGAAATGTCTTAATATTGCTTCCGAAGCACCCACTAGGGGGCCTACACGATCACCACTATGATCACAGCAATAACTTACTACACCCATCGGTAACCAGGTAAGAGTATTTTTGGTGTGGCATGCTGCCGTCGTAGAACCAGGTTTTCCAAAACCTGCCACGACGGTCGCGTTTTAAGCAATTAGGGGATTTTTAGCGGCGTTTAACCGATGGGGTGGCAATGTTGGGGCAGCGTCACAGATGGTGGCCCAACATTGACATTGACATCGTTTAAATGCCTTGTGTTTGCTGGGTAAATACCGCACCACTCCTTCAGCAAATACGAGCATGTTTTATGTTGGCCCAGCGTCGTAGACGATAAGCCAACATTATATCTGCATTGGTTCTCTTTCTCGTGTTTGCTGGGATAAAATTGGCGACAAACATCCGTAAACAATATGATACTTTTTTAAATACGGGCACCAACATAGGAATTACATTTATAAAATGGTTTAATTTCACAAGTACAGCAAAATGTTCACGTAAAACGCGCAGCCTGGTAATTCACATGTTATTACACGAAGTCAATGGGTAAACTGGTAAATGAGAAGGTGATAAAACATTTTGAAGCATTCTTGTTTTCTGCTAAAAGCTATTGCGAATACAGCAGCCTTGTCTTCAAACTGTGTGAACACTAGCGGGTGATGCAATGACTATATATACTAAAGCTTAGTGGACGAATGCGAGGACCACCCCCCCCCCCCCCCCCCTGGAAAAGGGAACTTACCGCATTTAGGATGTTGACATCCACACTCATCTATATCAGTCACCGGCATCTCATACTGCAAATATAAAATAAGTATACAATGAACTACTGTATTTATCATATGTTTATTACAGGTAATATCTAAGATTTTATACAGTAAAATACTTAAAAACACTGGCCACTAATTTGTGTAAAGTCTCAGTAAATACTGGACATTGAGCCGATGTCATTTTAGGATTATCGCGTTCAAAAAAATCCCTGAAAGTGGCAGAGGACACGACGGGGGCTATACAATAAAAATGTCATGCATTAGAAAAGTAACATAACAATAATCCTTTAAAGTGCTGCATCATACAATAAAAATTTTCACCCACTTCGAAGTTGTGCCTCGCTACCGCAAGCCACAACTTCAAGTCGGTGAAAATTACTTGTATTTGTTTATTTTGAGACCAAACAGTCGCAAATCTTTATGTTAAAGTTTCTCATTTCATTCCCAATAACATTGATTTAATCAGATAATAGAACGGATTGAAAACAATGATAGTCGTGCTTGGCGATGTACGGTTGAAGAAGGCGTGTATGACTTCTCAGTCACAGCGGTATTTTACTTACATTTTCACCCACTTGAATTTGCGTCTCGCTGCCGCGATCCACAAATTCGAGTGAGTGAAAATTACTCATATTTGTTTATTTGTATACCGAATATTTGCAAATCTTGATGTGTAATCACACATTTCGTTACCAATACCAATGATTTGATTGGCTGATAAAAAGCGCTTATGGTCATGATAGTCGCATATTAGCGCTTTAACCCTTTAACCGCCGGTGTCGCATATATTCGGGTTTTCATATTTTATTAACACATTAAGTACCACCTTTTAAACACGTTAAAGATAAAATGTGACATCAATCAGCAATATTTGAAAACAGTTGACCTCCATTTTGTCAAATCTGAATAATTTTCACTCACTTGAAGTTGTGGATCGCGTCAGCGAGACACAATTTCAAGTGGGTGAAAATTCAGATTGAATAATTTGGCGGTTAAAGGGTTAAGTGCTTTTACTGATGGCGCCAACAGATATTTAATCTGGAAGCAGAGGCACATTTCGGCAGCCTCGTTGTCAAATGTCGGACGCCTAGGTTTCTGGGCGACTGGAAATTATCATGGCGGATAATTATACATTTATGTGACATATGCGCATCTGGTCGTGAGATATAGTCTCTAATTTATGTAGTTTCACTGGCGAAATGAAGTGCGCAATAGTCACTAGGTGGCTAAGTATGTGCTTGATTATCAGTTCATAGATGATCACCAGGTGACAGTTGGTTGAATTTTAATTGCACAAACCAAAGCCACCACAAACATGATAAAAATGGTACTATCTCCATAATATTATGTTTCTGGGAGGTTCTAAGCTCAAATAGTCGATATAATGTGCCGAATTGGTACTAATTATTGACTAGTTTGGTAAGGTAGATTTGGTCATTTACTAAATTTTGAGCTTGGTAACGGAATAGCCAGCCTATCACCATATAGGCCTGCCATGCTGTATACCATTGCAGAGAGGAGCTGTTAACGATAACTGGAAGAGTCTAATTTTTTGTAAAAAAACTGGATATGTCTCCCCTCCAGCAGCGTATCCAAAAAGGTTGATAGCTATTAGATGTTGTGTCAATGGCTTTTGTAATTAATGTTACTAAATGACTCATCTGGACAGTAGACAGATAGAGACTATGTATTTTGATGTGGTGGAACCCGTTTTTCATATCTACAGCATCTTCTCCCGCAAGGTTCGCTAATCCTGAGACCTGCTGTGTCAAGACTTGCTGCCGGGAAGATGATCTACATTAACTAAATCGTCTTTAGGCTCGATCAGTTGGGCAACAGTTTTAATATCTTCACACCGGGTGATGTGCAAAACACAAATGTGGCCTGTCAACACTCCTAGCAAGCACGAGACGTTGACCCAATGCTAGTCCAATTGTGGCCCACAGTCTGCAACGCTGGCCCAGCATAAAACCAGCACTGTTTCAACACCTTGTGTTTGCTGGGCTGCGGGTCAGGCAGTGCAAGCCGATACCGACGCAATGTCTGTTAAATGTTGGGCCAGCCTCGCCGGTGCTGGCTAGTATCCATTCAACCGTAGTCAGTAGGCCTACCTCATACTGGCTGTAATACCCCACGATGCTTTGAACAAAAGCTGGGTTAATGTTGGCCCGCCGTCTGTGACGCTGGCCCACATTCAGCGTGGCGTCAAACAGGACACGGTAACCCAATACTCGGCTAATGTTGTCTCAGCGTCGTAGACGGTGGGCCAACAATAGCCCGACATTGGGTCAACGTCTCGTGTTTGCCCGCCTGCATGATAGACGAAGAGAATGCACAGGAAGGGAGAGAACGCACAGATACAAAACTGATGTGACATAAAAATGAGCGGTGAGAAGTAAAGGAATATATCTCCCACCTCTATAGAGGGGGAGACATAATAACCCTGTGTACTTACGTCTTTGCACTGTGGTGGCACCACTGGTTTGCAGATGGGACAAACTGCAAATTAAAAAATACGCCACATGAAGATAACAGTAGTATAAATTTACTTTATATTTATTAGTTGAAATAATAAGTAAATATGGTATCCAAAAATGAACACCTTAAAATATTTGAGCATAATTAACTATGACTCCAGTAAGTCCAGTTACCGAATAACAGTCCTAACACATTATATGTTTGGATGAAATGCTAATTATTTACCATGCTAAAAGCGTAATTCCCATGGGTAAATTGCTGATTTTAGATTTTTACACAGTTTATGCATATATGATTTTGATTAGGGTATATTAAAAATAAGAATTTAAGTGAAAATATTGCAAAATTTCAAAAATAAATTATCTATTGTTAGTTAGTGTTGTATTGCTAATTTTACACTCTTACACAGTGTCTATGCATTATTTTTTTTATTATGGTATATTCAAGATATTAACTTAACCAGTTTGTGACGAGCCGAGGAGATCCCCGTGATTTAGGGAGACCATTCAGATACGAGCCCCTGAGATCTCGGGGTCTGATTGCATGAGATAACTATGACGTCATAAAATAATCGCGTTTCAGAAACAGAGCAGTAGCATCATAATCTAGTAGTCAACAGGTTAAGTGAATACAAATATTGCACAATTTCAAACATAAATTATATAGTATAAGTTATATTGTTCAATCATTGCTGTTGTGTATTCACCCATTACTGTATTTCAACATGGATTTCGTGCGGTTTTTATTCTCACTTTGCCAGAATAAAAACCGCTCGAAAATTTATCTCCGTGTCACATAGTCATATTTTCAATAAACTGACCGCATTCGAAGGTGGAGCAGCAGAGAGTCTCGTCCGTGATGTTGTAGACCTTGGGCCAGGAGCATGAGTCCCAGTCTTGGGTCGGACAGTTGCTCGGGATACACTGCACGATCCACCCTGGACAGCACTCCCCTGGTGGGATACCCGGGATCACCTCCTCCCCGGGACCGGGGGCGGGCTTGGGACCCACCGTGCCACAGCTCACCTCCGCGCACTCCTCTGCAACGGAATGATACATTGATGAAGGTACCCAACAAACACCAACAGACACGAGGCGCTGGGGCTGATGTTGGGCCAACGTCAGCCCAACATTGAGCCAACGCCTCGTGTTTGCCGGGTAGTCCTGGAGATTATCCCAGATTCAAATGACGAAAAATATTTCTTTCTTTTTTCAAATAAACATAGCCCAAATTCTATTTCTGACTAAGGTGGCAATGCATTGAAAGATTATTATAGATTGTTTATTTATGAAAATAGCCATATCGTAGATTGAGGTAACTGATGAATTTAGCAACTATCATTAATCAATAATCTTGGTGACATTTTCTTTGTTTGAATCATGTTTGAGGCCTGTATCTAACAGAACTAGGGTTAAAGCATTTTTTATATGACATGAGATAAAGTAGGATTAACTATGATAAGTCATGTATGCACTCGCATAATGCAATACAAATAGTGTTATCATTTCGGCCATAGAAATATTTTGTATAAACCCAGAGACCAAAGGGTCTTTTTCAATTGGAAATCATCATAAATGTCTTCTTAACTAGCTCTTCCTGATTCATTTGAATACTTATGTTATGGGTCCACTGCATTATAACTAGCTCACTCTTTCTGTGCGGGGAACGACTTCTGACGTCAGAATCTGACGTTTACAGACGTCAGATTCTGACGTCAAAAGTCGGACCCCGCGCTGAAAGGGTTAATGCATGTGTATCGCTACCATGGTTACAGTACCTGGAAGTGTTGTCGTCCAATGTGAGGTGGTGGAGGAGGCTGTAGAGGTGGATGACGTTGTCGAGGTGACCACTGGTGTGGACTTGGTAGTACTGGTTGTGGTGGCGTTTGGCGGTAAGGTGACAGTCACTGTCACTGTCTCCGATGGTGTCGAAGATGATGAAATCCACGTTGGTGGAGTTGTAATCTCTGGTAAAATATGAAAGAAGATATATATAGGCCTATCTCCGTGACTAAGTAGATAATATATATATATATTAGCATGTCTAATTGTCAAAAAAAGAAGACAATGTTTAGCAGTAGATACAATGATTAGCAGTTTATATTTCATGTCAGTTTAAAGAATGAATGAATAAATCGAAAAAATATTTCTATTTATTTAGTTTTTAGTCGTGATGGTCAATCACCCTCTTCCAATGAAGTGAGCCTAATAGAACATAACCATTATGTAATGTTCAATAGCGTGTTATACCGCTCAGTGGCCTGGACATGAGTTCCCGAGAAGAAGGTTAGTTTTCAAGGTCATACGTGATAAATAATCATCAATAATCACTTACCTCTAAATTATCTTAACAATATTTTAAACTTGAAATGTCATCAGCAATTCCAGCTTCAATTAGACACCATATAATAGACACGATCTGTACATTCTTAAGATAAACCCTTAGAATATTGATGTTTTTAGTATAAACCAAAGGGTTATTTTCAATTTAAAATGTTTATAATATCTGAGTCAGCTCTTTGAGTTTCATTTGAATACTTATGTTATGGGTCTACGGCCATTATAATTTTGTAATTATTTCAGTGCGTGGATTGACTTTAGACGTCAGATTCTGACGTCTATAGACGTCAGATTCTGACGTCTAAAGTCGATCCCCACACTGCAAGGGTTAAAGCATTCTGTGCTGCGAACGAATATATAATAATAATATATAATAAGGACATACCACAGTCGGCCTCGTCAAATCCGCCCTCACAATTCACGACTCCATCACACTCTATGTCACTGAAGCACTGCTCCTCAACGGGACAGTAAAAGTCGTCAGGCGGGCAGGTAACACACAGACACTTACAGTCGTTTTTCTTCAGTGGGGGAATGTAGTAATCATCCTGGAAGAGAGCAAACAAACCAGGGATTTAAAAAGGCAAACACTAGATGATGTAAAGAGGATGTTGTTCTGTTGAAAAAACATTAACTGCGCTGTGTACTGTCTGTCAATATTCTGATGAAAAATAGCACGTCATTGTTATCAGGAAATGTTGCATTTGTTTCCAGGTCACAATGTTCGAATGCTCTTATTGTGTCAACCTCTTCGATATGTCCAATATGTGCTGCTATGTTATATCATTTACATGATCCAAGATATATTGATGTATGCATTCTGCGCACACTGTATTAGCATTATTTTGTGTATTTGCAAAATGTCCATAAAGTCCATAAAGTCTTTCTGTGATGTCTGTAAAGATATATTTATATCGCTTTTAAAATCGATTGGCATTTCGGAATGTTTTGATTTGCTTTTCTGGAACCTTTGATGAGATTTCATACAAAAACAAAGCAAGCTAAAAATAATGAGTGAATACAAAGCACGAGACTTTTGCGTTACTTACACACCGTGAGAACGTTATTGGCGAGCTATCGTAACCATGGTTAGCAGACTTAGCAATATAAGTTAACTCTTAAAGCGCTGAAGTAATTTAATTTTGTTTGAAAATGGAGACTAAAGGTTTTTTAATGTGAAATTATCATAAACTCTTTCCGTTTCATTTGAATACTTATGTTACCATGGTTACGTATGTACGAAATATTGTAATTCTTACAGTGCGGGGACCGTCTTTATACGTCAGAATCTGACGTCTACCGACGTCAGATTCTGACGTATAAAGACGGTCCCCGCGCTGAAAGGGTTAATGAGTATAAATATAAATTATAAGTAAACACATAATTTATAATTGAAAATCTCTTCTTTTGAGCACGGGTTGTTACCTCTTCACAGAGTCTTTCGTGCGGACATTCGGGCGGGGGGTTACATCTCCAGCCCGTCATGAAGCAGGTACAGGTGGAGCAGTCCTCAGGGATGTAGATCTGTCCAGGCTGGAACATGTCATGTATCTTAAGATATAATGTTTTCCAAGATATGATGATTCCCCCAAAAAATAAATCCTAACGATGTAATAACATACGTACATATATGGCTTGGCTTAAACATGTTAACACTCGTTAAAGGGATGTATCTGTCATTTTTAAAGTGGCAGATACGTCCCTTTAATTCCATGAGGTTAATAATATTATGTAATCATGTCATAAGAAAATTATCATCTAAAATACCAATAGCTAGGAATTAGACTTGATGTCCGAAGGACTTAATAATAGTATGCATCTTACATTAGATGGTTACCTTGCATGAACAGAGTCAGTGGTATTTTATTAAAAATGAATTGAATAGGGTTCTGGGCCACATGCTAAACTGGGCCAAGAGAACCTCCTGAGGATGGTGAGATGAATGAGATGACACTCCCCTCCGGATAAGACACAGGATTTGAAATTCGCGCCCTGGCGGTCTGAGGCCGAGTACGCTACATCATGGTCACGATGCTCCCCACAACATTAAATTTTACGAGGGGAAGAAACATTTTTATTTGAAACTTAAAGGCCAGAGTGGGGTTCGAACCCGCGATCTCTTGTTAACATACCTTGAACACTTCGCCGTTAATGATGCAGGGGCACTCGGCCATGTAAACACAATCTGTACCGTTGCACACCTGCCCGGGCGGACAGAAATCAGGACAATTTTCAGTGACCGTCATGTTCTCGCACATTTCTAGTACCCCACCTGTTGTGGTACTCAATCCAGGGGTACTTGTTTGAGGTTCTGTAGACATAAAAGCAGTATCAATATGAACATTCATGGTCAGAGCGACAGGAGTTCAGACAGATCATGACCACACCGTAACGGAGTGGTACGTGGTAGTCCGGTAAACAGAATGTGGAAGTTTAGCAAAAATCTTCGAGGAAGGTTAATTCACGGCATAGTTATGTTCATTAGGATGCTTAAAAGTCATAAAAAGAGGTCCCACGAAATCCTGAAATTGAAAAAAAAGATGGCCACCATCTCAATAATGTTTTCTGCACCTAATCCATATAAACGCATATCTAATAGAATTATTCATACTGCTGTCGAACGATGCATCAAATGAATGCATCTATAACATGTCATGACATCAAAATAAAGCAAACTGGCTGCCAAATATGACAAAAACGTGAGTATTAATTTTGTGAACTTAATACGTCAATTCAAATATGAGATAAGATTCTGTAAATGCATCTATAGGGCGTTTAAATTAACCCTCTTCCAATTGAACCATTGATATCTCCATAATTATGATATCTTAACTTCAGAAATAATTCATCTTAAATATAAGTATAAGGTCTATGTAATCTCTCGTGGGAGAATAATAAGGATTTTCACAGGTTCAGCTATACTGGATCATTTTTATAAAAATCATAGCATTTTAATTCAATTTGTGGTTTATCATTTTTGCAATGTCTCAAACACAATATATATTGCGTCTGACATTGAACACCTTGTTCTCATTTTCGTTCCCCTCAGGTTGGCAATTTTCATCTCAACTTGAAAGAAAATGTATAACTTTTTAAAATCCCTAGTTAAAACATAACATCCCGAGTGTGATATATCAGAGGAAACGTTCTTATTGCGAGTTAATTTCAAAATATGCCACGAAGAAAAAAACGTAAACAATTATAGCGTAGGGTTAGATGCTAAATGTTTAGAGGTCGACCCCTTAGTGATCAAAGGGTAACTGCCACTTTAATCACTAAGGGTGGCGAGATGTACTTACGACACTCTGGAATATCTTTCAAGCAGGCCACGCGCACCTCGTAGTCGTAGCAGAGTCCGTCCACCTGCTGGTTATTGTAGCAGATAAATCCTGACCAGGTGTTACAAGTGACGTTCTGTCCGCTCTGTGACGCCGGCGTGCCGTCTGACGCCACGCGACACTCAATGTCCACAGGGTTCTCACATCCCGACGCCTGACGCATGTCGTCCACGGAGGCGAAATCGCCTCCCGTGTGGGGCACGATTCCACCCTGATAGGGCGCCGGCATCACCGTCACCGCACCAGTGTTCACCCAGTCGCTCCATTCCAAACAATCCATGACTGAAAAAGAAATTAGACAAAAACACTGTGGCGCGTCTTATCATCCAAAAAAGAAACGAATTCTTATCAATCCTCGTGGCCTAAATCAAAGCTCATTGATTTTCCTCGTTTGTCACCTCTTTGACATGATTAGGGAGGATGCGAGCACTCTAACCCAATCGTCCAATTTTAAGGATCATCATATGCAAATGAGCTATTTATGAGCGGGAATGTGAGTAAAACGGGCCCCTGGGCTGTGATTACGAGATCAGAGAAATGAGAGATTGATCAGTAGATCAGGTTGGAGTACATCCCCGCACATTCACCCAATGTTGTAGTAATATTGGCCCACCGTCTACGACGCTAGCCGAAAAGTGGGCCTTCTCTCATTCTGAAACCTATGAAGTATATGATTATGGTTATAGCATCAAGAAATACTATATTATTACAGAAGCTTTCCTTAATGTCGTGAAGATTAATACTGTGTAGTGTACATGGTATAGGCCTATATAGCAAAATGAGGTAATTATTATATTTCCACTCATCACCTTCCAGTAAGCGCAAAGCATTTGTATAACATTTGTACAATGTTGGTCCAACGTTGGGCCGACGTTGTACAAATGTTATACAAATGCTCTTGTGTTTGCTGGGCTAGGTCACGGCGCTTGAAGGTCGTTGATTTCCGAGACTAACGTAGTGTGCCCTATTTCGGTCATAGCCCTAATTCGGTCATAGTAACTTTTGGATCCCTTTACCACGTGCTTGGCGCCTTTAGCAGACAGATAAACAACAAAACGAAAACAAAGACCATATTACAGCATGATGCCGGCATTTAAAGCTTTTTATATACATTTTATTTAATAGAAATAGCCATTTGAAAATGGGTCGTACCAAATCCTATAATTAGCATATGTACTACATAAAAATATTGTACCCTTGCACGCCTTAGAAAAATACTTTGTTATCGATATTACACCTCAATATGAACGCTAATTAGTTCTCAATAGATCGCCAGAAGGCCTACTAGCGCCGTGAAGCCGGGATAAATCATTTTATTCACTTAAAACGCTGCTGAAAAATATGACTGAATTGGGACCCGATAAAAGCTTGTTTTGACCGAATTGGGTCACCAAAAATACTCAAAGGTCCCTTAATCGGTCACAGAGGCCTAATTCAGTCACAGGGTGTCCTAATTCAGACCCACCCTATAACCATGGAGATAGTACTATCTCCATGGTATAACTAAATAAATCAATTAGGCCTACACAATTACTTCTATAGATATAGATATGTCTTCACCCGTGTGACCTCTGAATTTATGGGAAGATGAAAGTCAAAGAATATACGCCAAATTGGGATGCTAATGGGAGACAAGTTTGTCAGCAAAACTAGAATTCCCGCTGTGTTTCGGGGGTTTTGGGCCACCTTTGTGCACACAAGGCTAAACTGAGTCATCCTGAGGATGTCGAGATGACTGAGATGACACTGCCGTCAAGACACAGGATTCGAAAGGTCTGATGCCGAGCACGCTACCTGTCGGTCACGGAGGTTCCCCACAATATTTATTCTTTACGAGTGCGCGAGGAAGAAATATTTTGTTTCTTTGAAATTTGAAGGCCAGAATTGGGTTTGAACCTGCAATCTCCGATTTTCCAAGCACACAGCTTTAACCACTGCACCAGGCCCCCGCATCTGTCGTAAAGGAGTCATTCAGAAAGTTCAATCTGAATGCAATTGATCAGGAACTAATACATGCTCAAGCTCCACAAACATCAGCTTCAAACCAGCTAGACGAACTTTGTAGCCTACCAGAGTATCAGTTTAACCATGCAAAGAGGTTAAAAAGACCTCCTTGGTTTAACAGACAGCGGATTGAATGACATGGAATCGGTGTTTTTTTTTATCTCATAGGCCTACTTATCTAGTATCCCCGTCTGTCATCCCTGATTGTTCAGTAGTTGTAACTGTTGGAATATTAAATATTTCGTGTATACAACTACTGGAATATTAAATATTTTGTGCAGACGTTGTCCGCCAATTGTGGCACTTCAAGCTGTGCAAAGGCCTTAGCTTTTCTGAATCAACTTTTCTGATGACAGACGCGAAAAGTCGTGTTGATGATAATAACTACCCAGTGTAGGCCTGTATGCAACATGGAGTTTTCTCAAATAGTCCATGGGCCATAAGGCTAATCAGTACCAAAAAATTTGAATTTTTTTTATCATAATGACCATGTGAGTATGTGTATTGTGATACATTTTCATTATGAAAAACATTTCAGATGAGTAGCTTAACAAATTTCAAAATGGCTCGAATCTAAGCTAAATTGCATGTGTTTACATGCTTGAAGAGTTAATCATACAAATCAAATGTATATACATAATTATTGGTGTATTAGAAGCAGGAGACCACTATTTTAAAATACCATTTACAACCATCATAGATGACTTCGAAATCAGTAAATCTTGCTATGGCTTACTGATAATATGTCGATCACAATTATATTCGATCCCAGCTGACAAGTATCACGTCCCCCATATCGTTTTTTTAGCCCGCTAATTGATGCATTGTTTGATGATGGGCCTAATCAGGGGAAATCAATTAAGTTAATGAAAATTTTAAAACCTATCACCAATCCTCTATCTGTCTATGTCGAGGCCTAAATGATTATAACCATGAAAAAACAAACAGATTTTTTTTTGGTTATTGTGGTGTAACAGATGACAAGATACACTTTGTTGTTCCGTGACCGAGACCAGGCGTGTTTGCCTCAGATCGCCAAAGCCCAAATTCCAAGCCCTGTGCCTGTAGTGCAGTGTCATCTGATTCATATCACCATCCTGTTCAGTCTGTATGTGCACAAATAGTTTTAAACATATTATTACAATGAAACAGCGGTCTGCAAAAGTTTTATTTCAGGGTAGTATACTCCCAGACCCTCCGAGCAGGGCGCTTGCTGGCGGCGAGCGTAGGTTCTGGGCTGGAAACATAAATCGCACTCTTTTCATTTAATTTAACTTGGCATCTCTGGGATAATCATGTTGAGTTCCGCAATAGAATGGTTCACGAAGTATTGATGCATGTCAGCCTTCACCTCGATGAAAAGTTATTGGGCTGTGGAATAACAAAAACTCGGAAAATCAACATCTGAGATATCAATAGATGCATGCCAATTCTCACCAGGGTTTTAGACAGGGACACAAATTAAATCTGCAGAGATACAACAGCAATACGAGAAATAAGTTATAAGTATAGTCCAATCAAATGATTAGGTCTACATATGTGCGGCGCTGTTCGTACCGTACACAGTGGACTACTCCTTTAAGTTTGATTTCCAGTAGAAGAACATGATGTGCCTCGAAAAATATGATAATTCTAAAGCAGGGGAAATATGGATTCAATGACAGTCCTGCTTAAGTTGGACACAACAGCATTGTAGGCCTACAGTAGTTGTAATTTTAGGGGGCCACCATTCAACTAGCAGGGGGAGGGGGAGCTGATATATTTTTTTAAATAAATATTTTCAGCCTAAATGTTCGTGAAATAAATAATTGTCTGAAGGACATGTTGTAAAAACATATTTTACTTTAAACTAAATTTAAAATAAATAATTATATAAACTCCTGAGCATCATTTTAATGGCCATTAAAGCAATTTTGATTGACTGACCCTTAAATGTGTACAGCAGAGCGCACCGGAAAATCAATACTAAGCCTAATTTGGCATCTAAATTTATAGACAGAAAAGTTTTATAAGAAAGTTAAATAAATATTTGTCTCCACACACAAATGGAAAGAAATATTTTGCTTCAGGCAGAGTGTGAAAGTTTGAAAGATTGAAAGTGAAATAAATAAATTTGTCCGAATAAAAAAACTCCACCCCCCCCCCTAGAAATTAAAGGGTGGCTCCTTTATCGTGTGTATTTGTGATACAATAATATTATTGTCAATAATAAAGTTAAAAGATGTACACTGACCGAATTAAGACACCATGACCACTTTAGGTCGCCAACTATGACTTATTTGGGACACCAGGTCCCTATTCAGTCACAACAGATTTATTTTTTACAAACGTTCATGATTTTTGCTTTTTTTACCATTTTCTCTCATTTTCAAGAGAAATGTTGATACAATGATGACAATTCCAATTTAAAATCATTTGTTGTCGTTGCTAATGCACTGTGAACTAGGGATATTTGAAATTGTGAAAAGTATGACTGAATAAGGGCACCTTACGTTACTTACCAGTGGTGGGTCCTTGCGTGGTGAAGATCACGGGAGTTGTGGTGGAAGCTCTGCTCACTGTACTGGTTTGGATGGTTGATGGTGTCAGGGATGGTGTGGTGGTCTTCTGTGTCACCATGGTGCTGCGGGTGGTGCTGTAGCGGCTGACTGTACTGGCGATGGATGTGAACTCCACACCCGTGGTTGTTGTCACCACAGGCGGTGTATTGGTCGGTGTCAATGCTGATGGTGTATCAAGGGGTGACATAATTATAAAAGTATACTCGAATGTATTATCTCCTCCTCAAAACTCCCGACTAAATTTGATTTAAAATATGATATACCATCAGTTTATCATTGTTATCAGTTTAAATTGTTAAAATAGTCCATTATAATTATGTTATAGCCATATCAATTCATTTTCAGTGATTGATTTGAGACGACCATTTTGGGAATACCATAGAAGTGATTACTACTCTTTATTGAATGTAAAAAAAATCAGCTAAACATACATACACACGAAAAAAGTACACTATAATTATGTGATAATCAAATCAATTCATTTTCATTGATTGATTTGAGACGAACATGTTGGAATACCATAGAAGTGAGTATTACTCTTTATTGAATGTAAAAAATTCAACTGAACACTATTTGGATGGCATCATGCACAAGTGTGCTAACCCACATTGAAAAAACGATGGAAATGCATTCAGGGGTAGACTATTTGGTCACTGATGTTGTTAGCTTTCTATGCTAATTTGTATTTATTCGTTTTATCATGTACTTCATGTTGCAGCGCGATTTTTTCTCAAAATCGTCAAAATGTGGGTCAGCCCACTTGTGCTTGATGCCATCCATTTAAGACATGCAACACTGTTCAGTTTCTGCCTGGTCGAATAATGTTAGTATTTATTAGTATCCCAGCAGACACAAGACGTTGAATCAATATCAGTTTAACGTTGGTCCACCGTCTACGATATTGAATCAACGTTAGACCAACATGTATTCAACGTTTTGTGCCTGCTGATATGCTTAGTGGTACTTACATGTAGTTGATATATTCAAACAGCCAATAATCTCAAATCGTAGTCCTGGCTTAATATTCCATGACTTTGGATATAACTTGACATAGCGTGTTAGCCAAACTTTTTCAAATTCAGAGAAGACAATACTATCTCCGTCCACATTTCCTTCTAATAGCTACAAATAAAATGGGTAACTTTCAATTGGGTAACCTTCAATTGTAGCCGCTGTGATTTTAATGAAATATTGCACAGATGTTCTGGATGTATCAGCCAAGATAAGCTCTTAGGACAAAAAAAAATGTTATTGTGATATATTTTTGTGCGCACACATGCGCCTCCATCACGTGAAGAATGAGAAGAACGTCACACAAAAGACACAGTTGGACTTAAGAGAAATACATTCATTATAAGTAACTGTAAAGTTCAGAATTTCTTTTCAACATTTTTGCAGTAGCAGCTGGGTTTACTCTGAAAAAATAATACCTCAGGAAGACAATAATTATGTTAACCCCTACAGCGTGTGGACTTTAGACGTCAGAATCTGACGTCTGTAGACATCAGATTCTGACGACGTCTTAAGTCGATCTCCGCACTGTAAGAGTAGAATAATTCCACTGACCGCAGACCCATAGCATAGGTATTCAAATGAAGCAAAAAGAGCTAACTAAGACTTTATGATTTCAAATTGAAAAAACACTTTCGTCTCCATGGTTTATACGAAGTATTTCAGCGCTTTAAGAGATACTATCCATGGAAATATACTTACCGTTCCTGAATGATTCATATAATCTAGCCAAGTAACTCCATCCTTGGAGAAAGACACGCTGTAGGATGTGACGTAATTATTGCTGTTGTGGACACCTTGTATCTCAATGCCTGTGACCGGAGTAAGTACTCCCAGGTCCACTTGTATCCATGCATCGACGACTGAGTCAGGCATCCATCCACTGGCTGCGTTAAGTCGACCTGCAGCAGCTGAGTGCTCAGAGTCGTAATCACTGGATGACTGCAACTGACTATCAGCTATATCGCCATTCTCAAGGCCAAGAGGGTCAGTACAGTAAATACCTATAAAATATACATACACACGAAACCGCCTGTATTCTTATTATCACATATATGGCATTTTTGACGTAATTAAAACTAACACTACCACCTTCTAGAGACAATTGAGATAAAAGTAGTAATTTGAAGTACCTGAAGTTGTTTCTATGTGTTGACTTGTGGTATATATAGATGTTGTTGTTGATTCAGATGGTGGGATGGTTGAACCAGTTGGTGGGGTAGTTGATCCTGTTGTTGTTAGACCAGTTGGTGAGGTGGTTGGTCCGGTTGGCGGGGTAGTTGATCCTGTTGTTGTTGGACCAGTTGGTGAGGTGGTTGGTCCGGTTGGTGGGGTAGTTGGGCCTGTTGTTGTTGGACCAGTTGGTGAGGTGGTTGGTCCGGTTGGTGGGGTAGTTGGGCCTGTTGTTGTTGGACCAGTTGGTGGGGTAGATGACTCAGCTGGTGGGGTAGATGGTTCTGTTGTAGTTGGACCAGTTGGTGGGGTAGTTGATTCAGTTGGTGGGGTAGTTGGTCCTGTTGTTGTTGGACCAGTTGTTGGGGTAGTTGGTCCTGTTGTTGTTGGACCAGTCGGTGGGGTAGTTGGTCCTGTTGTAGTTGGACCAGTTGGTGGGGTGGTTGATTCAGTTGGTGGGGTAGTTGGTCCTGTTGTTGTTGGACCAGTTGGTGGGGTAGTTGGTCCTGTTGTTGTTGGACCAGTTGGTGGGGTAGTTGGTCCTGTTGTTGTTGGACCAGTTGTTGGGGTAGTTGGTCCTGTTGTTGTTGGACCAGTTGGTGGGGTAGTTGGTCTTGTTGTAGTTGGACCAGTTGGTGGGGTGGATGATTCAGTTTGTGGGGTAGTTGGTCCTGTTGTTGTTGGACCAGTTGGTGGGGTAGTTGGTCCTGTTGTAGTTGGACCAGTTGGTGGGGTAGTTGATTCTGTTGTAGTTGGACCAGTTGGTGGGGTGGTTGATTCAGTTTGTGAGGTAGTTGGTCCTGTTGTTGTTGGACCAGTTGTTGGGGTAGTTGGTCCTGTTGTTGTTGGACCAGTTGGTGGGGTAGTTGGTCCTGTTGTAGTTGGACCAGTTGGTGGGGTGGTTGATTCAGTTGGTGGGGTAGTTGGTCCTGTTGTTGTTGGACCAGTTGGTGGGGTAGTTGGTCCTGTTGTTGTTGGACCAGTTGGTGGGGTAGTTGGTCCTGTTGTAGTTGGACCAGTTGGTGGGGTGGTTGATTCAGTTTGTGGGGTAGTTGGTCCTGTTGTTGTTGGACCAGTTGGTGGGGTAGTTGGTCCTGTTGTAGTTGGACCAGTTGGTGGGGTAGTTGATTCTGTTGTAGTTGGACCAGTTGGTGGGGTGGTTGATTCAGTTTGTGAGGTAGTTGGTCCTGTTGTTGCTGGACCAGTTGTTGGGGTAGTTGGTCCTGTTGTTGTTGAACCAGTTGGTGGGGTAGTTGATTCAGTTGGTGGGGTAGTTGGTCCTGTTGTAGTTGGACCAGTTGGTGGGGTAGTTGGTCCTGTTGTAGTTGGACCAGTTGGTGGGGTAGTTGGTCCTGTTGTAGTTGGACCAGTTGGTGGGGTAGTTGATTCTGTTGTAGTTGGACCAGTTGGTGGGGTGGTTGATTCAGTTTGTGAGGTAGTTGGTCCTGTTGTTGTTGGACCAGTTGGTGGGGTAGTTGGTCCTGTTGTTGTTGGACCAGTTGGTGGGGTAGTTGGTCCTGTTGTTGTTGGACCAGTTGTTGGGGTAGTTGGTCCTGTTGTTGTTGGACCAGTTGGTGGGGTGGATGATTCAGTTTGTGGGGTAGTTGGTCCTGTTGTTGTTGGACCAGTTGGTGGGGTAGTTGGTCCTGTTGTAGTTGGACCAGTTGGTGGGGTAGTTGATTCTGTTGTAGTTGGACCAGTTGGTGGGGTGGTTGATTCAGTTTGTGAGGTAGTTGGTCCTGTTGTTGTTGGACCAGTTGTTGGGGTAGTTGGTCCTGTTGTTGTTGGACCAGTTGGTGGGGTAGTTGGTCCTGTTGTAGTTGGACCAGTTGGTGGGGTGGTTGATTCAGTTGGTGGGGTAGTTGGTCCTGTTGTTGTTGGACCAGTTGGTGGGGTAGTTGGTCCTGTTGTTGTTGGACCAGTTGGTGGGGTAGTTGGTCCTGTTGTAGTTGGACCAGTTGGTGGGGTGGTTGATTCAGTTTGTGGGGTAGTTGGTCCTGTTGTTGTTGGACCAGTTGGTGGGGTAGTTGGTCCTGTTGTAGTTGAACCAGTTGGTGGGGTGGTTGATTCAGTTTGTGAGGTAGTTGGTCCTGTTGTTGTTGGACCAGTTGTTGGGGTAGTTGGTCCTGTTGTTGTTGAACCAGTTGGTGGGGTAGTTGATTCGGTTGGTGGGGTAGTTGGTCCTGTTGTAGTTGGACCAGTTGGTGGGGTAGTTGGTCCTGTTGTAGTTGGACCAGTTGGTGGGGTAGTTGGTCCTGTTGTAGTTGGACCAGTTGGTGGGGTAGTTGAATCTGTTGTAGTTGGACCAGTTGGTGGGGTGGTTGATTCAGTTTGTGAGGTAGTTGGTCCTGTTGTTGTTGGACCAGTTGGTGGGGTAGTTGGTCCTGTTGTAGATGGACCAGTTGGTGGGGTAGTTGATTCTGTTGTAGTTGGACCAGTTGGTGGGGTGGTTGATTCAGTTTGTGAGGTAGTTGGTCCTGTTGTTGTTGGACCAGTTGTTGGGGTAGTTGGTCCTGTTGTTGTTGAACCAGTTGGTGGGGTAGTTGATTCAGTTGGTGGGGTAGTTGGTCCTGTTGTAGTTGGACCAGTTTGTGGGGTAGTTGGTCCTGTTGTTGTTGGACCAGTTGGTGGGGTAGTTGGTCCTGTTGTAGTTGGACCAGTTGGTGGGGTAGTTGGTCCTGTTGTTGTTGGACCAGTTGGTGGGGTAGTTGGTCCTGTTGTAGTTGGACCAGTTGGTGGGGTAGTTGGTCCTGTTGTAGTTGGACCAGTTGGTGGGGTGGTTGATTCAGTTTGTGAGGTAGTTGGTCCTGTTGTTGTTGGGCCAGTTGTTGGGGTAGTTGGTCCTGTTGTTGTTGAACTAGTTGGTGGGGTAGTTGATTCAGTTGGTGGGGTAGTTGGTCCTGTTGTAGTTGGACCAGTTTGTGGGGTAGTTGGTCCTGTTGTTGTTGGACCAGTTGGTGGGGTAGTTGGTCCTGTTGTAGTTGGACCAGTTGGTGGGGTAGTTGGTCCTGTTGTTGTTGGACCAGTTGGTGGGGTAGTTGGTCCTGTTGTAGTTGGACCAGTTGGTGGGGTAGTTGGTCCTGTTGTAGTTGGACCAGTTGGTGGGGTGGTTGATTCAGTTTGTGAGGTAGTTGGTCCTGTTGTTGTTGGGCCAGTTGTTGGGGTAGTTGGTCCTGTTGTTGTTGAACCAGTTGGTGGGGTAGTTGATTCAGTTGGTGGGGTAGTTGGTCCTGTTGTAGTTGGACCAGTTGGTGGGGTAGTTGGTCCTGTTGTAGTTGGACCAGTTGGTGGGGTGGTTGATTCAGTTGGTGGGGTAGTTGGTCCTGTTGTTGTTGGACCAGTTGGTGGGGTAGTTGGTCCTGTTGTTGTTGGACCAGTTGGTGGGGTAGTTGGTCCTGTTGTTGTTGGACCAGTTGTTGGGGTAGTTGGTCCTGTTGTTGTTGGACCAGTTGGTGGGGTAGTTGGTCCTGTTGTAGTTGGACCAGTTGGTGGGGTGGTTGATTCAGTTTGTGGGGTAGTTGGTCCTGTTGTTGTTGGACCAGTTGGTGGGGTAGTTGGTCCTGTTGTAGTTGGACCAGTTGGTGGGGTGGTTGATTCAGTTTGTGAGGTAGTTGGTCCTGTTGTTGTTGGACCAGTTGTTGGGGTAGTTGGTCCTGTTGTTGTTGAACCAGTTGGTGGGGTAGTTGATTCAGTTGGTGGGGTAGTTGGTCCTGTTGTAGTTGGACCAGTTTGTGGGGTAGTTGATTCAGTTGGTGGGGTAGTTGGTCCTGTTGTTGTTGGACCAGTTGTTGGGGTAGTTGGTCCTGTTGTTGTTGAACCAGTTGGTGGGGTAGTTGATTCAGTTGGTGGGGTAGTTGATTCAGTTGGTGGGGTAGTTGGTCCTGTTGTTGTTGGACCAGTTGTTGGGGTAGTTGGTCCTGTTGTTGTTGGACCAGCTGGTGGGGTAGTTGATTCTGTTGTTGGGGTAGTTGAAACTGTTGTTGATGGACCAGTTGGTGGGGTGGTTGATTCAGTTGGTGGGGTAGTTGGTCCTGTTGTAGTTAGTTCAGTTGGTGGGGTAGTTGATTCAGTTGGTGGAGTAGTTGTTCCTGTTGTAGTTGGACCAGTTGGTGGGGTAGTTGATTCAGTAGGTGGAGTAGTTGTTCCTGTTGTAGTTGGACCAGCTGGTGGGGTGGTTGATTCAGTTGGTGGGGTAGTTGTTCCTGTCGTAGTTTGACCAGTTGGTGGGGTGGTTGATTCAGTTGGTGGGGTAGTTGATTCAGTTGGTGGAGTAGTTGTTCCTGTTGTAGTTGGACCAGCTGGTGGGGTGGTTGATTCAGTTGGTGGGGTAGTTGTTCCTGTCGTAGTTTGACCAGTTGGTGGGGTGGTTGATTCAGTTGGTGGGGTAGTTGATTCAGTTGGTGGAGTAGTTGTTCCTGTTGTAGTTGGACCAGCTGGTGGGGTGGTTGATTCAGTTGGTGGGGTAGTTGTTCCTGTCGTAGTTTGACCAGTTGGTGGGGTGGTTGATTCAGTTGGTGGGGTAGTTGATTCAGTTGGTGGAGTAGTTGTTCCTGTTGTAGTTGGACCAGTTGGTGGGGTAGTTGATTCAGTTGGTGGAGTAGTTGTTCCTGTTGTAGTTGGACCAGCTGGTGGGGTGGTTGATTCAGTTGGTGGAGTAGTTGTTCCTGTCGTAGTTTGACCAGTTGGTGGGGTGGTTGATTCAGTTGGTGGGGTAGTTGATTCAGTTGGTGGAGTAGTTGTTCCTGTTGTAGTTGGACCAGCTGGTGGGGTGGTTGATTCAGTTGGTGGGGTAGTTGGTCCTGTTGTAGTTGGACCAGTTGGTGGAGTAGTTGATTCAGTTGGTGGGGTAGTTGGTCCTGTTGTAGTTGGACCAGTTGGTGGGGTGGTTGATTCAGTTTGTGGGGTAGTTGGTCCTGTTGTGGTTGGTCCAGTTGGTGGAGTAGTTGATTCAGTTGGTGGAGTAGTTGATCCCGTTGTTGTTGGACCAGTTTGTGGGGTAGTTGGTCCTGTTGTTGTTGGACCAATCGGTGAGGTAGTTGGTCCTGTTGTTGTTGGGCCAGTTAGTGGGGTAGTTGGTCCTGTTGTTGTTGGACCAGTTGGTGGGGTGGTTGATTCAGTTGGTGGGGTAGTTGGTCCTGGTGTTGTTGGACCAGTTGGTGGGGTAGTTGGTCCTGTTGTTGTTGGACCAGTGGGTGGGGTAGTTGGTCCTGGTGTTGTTGGACCAGTTGGTGGGGTAGTTGGTCCTGGTGTTGTTGGACCAGTGGGTGGGGTAGTTGGTCCTGGTGTTGTTGGACCAGTTGGTGGGGTAGTTGGTCCTGGTGTTGTTGGACCAGTTGGTGGGGTAGTTGGTCCTGGTGTTGTTGGACCAGTTGGTGGGGTAGTTGGTCCTGGTGTTGTTGGACCAGTTGGCGATGTAGTTGCTCCTGTTGTTGTTGGACCAGTTGGTGGGGTGGTTGATCCAGTTAGTGTTGATGTTATTCCAGATGACAATGATGGTGTAGATCCAATAGTGGTTGCAGTTATTGGAGAAGTAGACGAACTAAGTTCTTCTGTGGGTGTTGAAGATGCAGGAGTAAAACTAGTTGTCTCCCCTGGTGTTGTTATTGCTTCTGGGGTTTCACTAGGCGTAGTTGGTTTTGTTGGTGTTCCAGTAATAGGGTGACAGTCAGGAGGTTGACAATAAAATCGTACTTTGTAATCCAAGCATGTTTCTGCCATCAGTTCGTTAATACACACAAGTCCACCATTTGCAATATTGCATGTGATTCCATCTTGTTTATCGTCACCACTGACAGTGTCACATTCCAAATCAGTGATATGATTAGCAGAGCAGAGAGCATGCTCTTTTCTGATATCTTCTGTTAATTCGAACTCTCCGTCATTGTTTGGTTTGTGTACGTCAAACCATTCTGTCCAGTCACATATGTTAGGCCAAGATGGGTGAGTGCTTCCCGTGGTGGACACAACACTACTGGTGGTACTAGATTCAGTAGATGGTACACTTGTAGAGATGGGAGGTGTCATGTCACAATCACAGTAAAACTGTACTTTGTAATCAGAGCATAGTTTAGTAATCTGATCATTGTTACGGCACCGCAAACCGTAAGTTTTGCTGCATGTGACAACTTCATTCATATCATCATGCGGTCTATTGTCTAAAGCGTCAAGGCATTTTATTGCTGTTATATCGGCTTTGGGACAAAATTGGTAATGATTTCGTAGACTTGCATAAATCTCATAGTCGCCATCGTTATTATTGTCAAGTGGACTATCAACATTCATGAACTCTGTCCATCCACTCTGGATACACAAGGGCGGGTGACTCGTAGCAAAGGGAGTTGATGTCGACACTGCAACATTAAATTATGAGTAATTAATTAGCAAAATAAAGACATTAAAGTTTATGACATACCAATGATTGTAGTATCCACTTGATTCTATAACTGTATATAGTTATTTATCCTGCTTACGAGGACGAAATACTTTTAAAACTAGTGTTGGGCTCCTTTATACAAATCAGGTTAATTGTAACAACACACAAACATTCCAATGATATCTACACAAACTTATAACTATATTAAACTAAAGTCTATATCGTCGATTTGTGAAATAAGTCAATGTTATAGTGTTCTCTTGACTACCGTACTAAAAACAGTGTTCAATTTTCCAGTAAACAGTAATTACCAATGTATGCCATTGTGTCGCAGTAGAGCAAATAATTTGTACAATGTCTGTATCACAAGCACCTTAAATGAATGAGTGATGAATTCCATCTCACTCTAAAAAGAAATACCCAGCAAACACGAGACGTTGTCCTGATGTTGGGCCAATGCTGGGCCAGCGTCGTAGACGATGGCCTAGCCATTTTCACCCCCCCCCTCCTGTTGTTCACATCCGCATACAAAATCAGATCTTATCTCGGCGTTCTCAAACTATACTGCACATCGCAAATGTTAAAGATTTAGCTCCGAAATCAAGACAGTGTTCCAGACCAGAATAGTTGTACACTATTGTAGACGCATGTATGTTGAATAGGCCAAAGTCATTTTTTTTGGATTCTGTGTACGAGCATGTCGTTCTTCTAATAACGTATGACATGTGATTTAAAGTGGTAGCTAATTATAAAACGCTACTCGGCTTGACAGATACAAAAACTAATTTAAGAAGAAGTGAATAACATGCTGATTACCAGGGTGGTAGATAAACACATAGCTTTAACATGTTTAGTAAACACAATAACAATTTCGACAACATTGAAGTTAGAATAACTCCCAACTCTTAATTAGCCTTAATATTATGTATATTATTACTAATTTTATTTATCTGGATTCATTAACTACAATGTAATGTTAATTTCGTTGCTACAATATTATATAATATGCTTATTGGTAACTAGGCTGCGAAGCAGAAGGGAAAAGTACAGTAGGTTGTAATTTAACAGTAGAGTTAGCATGTTTGTGGTTTGAATGACATGGGGGTCTGAAAATGATGCCATCGGCTGCGTACATTGCTGGTTTCGTGGCATGCCTTCCTATTTCTTCTTATACGATGAAATTCATCACTCATCCATTTCAGGTGCCTGTGAATTTAATAGCATTTCAAGTTGCATACATGGTATAGGGGCTGAACCCATCTACACATCACTGAACCAGGAATAGGTGGCCAGTCATTTTTAGCATGTGAGGTGTTCACAGAGCTCTCATAGCGTCAGGTAGAATTCCCTTCAATTGCATAGCTTTAGGAGGTAATAAGTTTGCTCAATTTTTGCAGTCAATTAAATTGCACTGAATGCTATGCAAGCTCTGCGATGCGAACATCTCCTATGCCAATTGTGAAATCATTGTCCATTTCCGGTGATGCGGGGTACATAAGGCGCTACAGATATGGTACAGTACAGTAGAATGTACAAAGTAACACGATCTTTAAGTAGAGACACGGTCCAGCTTTCAGCGCAGCAGCTACACATATAGTGTATATATTTTCACATGGTAAGCACACACATACTAGTGATGACTTAGTAAACCAAAATAACATACTTTCAACACTGGTACAGCTGCAGAGGAAGCGCACTTCGTAGTCAAAGCAGCCGTTGGTATTTTCGGAATTAGTACACCTGAGACCGACTGCCACGTCACAGGTGACCGTTTGACCCAGATCTTCCGGAGGCAGTCCAATGCCTGAATCACGACAGTTGATCATAACGGGATTGTCACAGAACTCGTGTGTTTCTCTGATGGTGGACAGCTCTTCATAGTCTCCGCCGCCTGTCTGGGGAGTGTCGATGTTGATCCAGTTGGTGAAGGTACAATCAGGATGTGTGATCATCGGGATGGTGACTGCACCTGATCCCGGTGGGGTACTACTCTGTGTTGTTGTGGTGGACGTGGGCTGTGTGTGACTCAGACAGACATCGTCTTCGTGACAAGTGATGGTACCATTGTGACAGATGCAGTGTGTGCAGGTTTCTGGTCGCCATGTAGACAAAGGCTGTGGGGGAATAAAAAGGCTCAGAAGTGCTAAATCACTACAAATGTGTTCATTAGCAAAGACCACGAAATGCAAATGAAAACGAGGTAGCTCAATATTTAATCGCGAGTTATTTAATTTTAATTTCTCCCTATTGCAATTAAAAGTTTCAAATCTATGCAAAGTTAGGCTTATGTGTACCACCCGAAAAACACGACGGATTGGCATATGGTTACAATATTATGACCAAGGCTTGCTTAAGTTCTATAATGTCCAGAAATGCTACCGAACAATTTGTGAATCAAAAACGTCAACTATTTCATATAGGGCCTATAAAATTATATCATCACGTCACCTTGGTTTCACCACTTAAATTCTTAATACCTAGGTGACAGCAATATATATAATGATCATTTAATACCAAGGTATCCCGAAGCAGTTTAACCCTTACATCGCAGAAATAGTTTCGTATAAACTATGGATGCCAAAGGGTTTGCTCAATTTGAAATCACTACAAATGTCTTAGTTAGCTCTTCTCGCTTCATTTGAATACCGATGTTATGGGTCTACGGCCCATTATAATTTTTTTAATTCTTCCAGTGCGGGTGTCGACTTTAGACGTCAGAATCTGACGTCTACAGACGTCAGATTCTGACGTCTAAAGTCGATCCTCGCACTGTAAGAGTAAACATATGCAAGGTGGTTGTAGACCCATGACATAGGTATTCAAATGTAGCGGAAAGAACTAACTAAGACATATATGATGATTTCAAAATGAAAAAAGCCATTTGTTGATGTCTCAGCGCTGAAAGGGTTGATCACGTTTTCTCTCTTAGGAGACCACCCTTCAATTTCCAGGGGGGGGGGGGCTGTAGTTTTTTTGAAATAAATAATTTCGGGCGGACTAAATAAATAATTTACTTCAAGAACTGTTCTTGTAATAAACTTGTTCATGTAATAAAGCGCGCCGCCGAGCCCGGATGAAATAAATAATTTGCTCGCGACAAAATTTCCAGCCCCCCCCCCTGGATATTGAATGGTGGTCCCCTTACCGATACGGTGGATCCGTCCCCGTCCACACAAGGGCAGAGCGTCTCATCTACACAGACTCCGGGCGCCAGCCACATCTTGGGAGGATCACATGTGACGGTGCCGTCATCACATCCAGGGATACACAAGTCCTCCTCACATCGAGCCGAAAGATCCGGACGGTTGGCCATTGGAGGACAAAACTGACTGCACTGTATCAAACACTCCTCGTAGTTGGAGCCAGGCGGACAAGTAGCTGTGTGGGAGAGATAGTAGTCAATCAAAATACTAAGGTTATCAGCAGTCATTTGAGTTATTATCATGATTATGCTTCCGTATTTTTATAACAAAAATAAGGGGCCGGTTTCACAACCGTCTCAAAATCACCCATTGGTCAAACTTGGTCACATATTTATAGTTGAGACACAAGTTTGACTTGAGCCGGTAGGTGAAACCGGATCCTGGGGCGGGTATTTTCCAGATTTCTCGTGACCTTATTCCTGCCGCTTACAAAAATATAAAAAAACTCGTTGACTTTCCTCGTTTGACTCCCTCTTTTACATGTATAGGGAGGATACGAGCACTCTGCCCCACTCGTTTAATCTCAACGATCCTCATGTGCAAATGAGCTATATCTGAGCGAGAATGATGTTGAAACGGGCCCTAGGTTATTTAGCCCTTTATCCCGCAGGTTATCTTATTTAAATTTTCACCCACTTTAAGCTGTGTCTCGCTACCGCGACCCACAACTTAAAGTGGATGAAAATTACCCATATTTGTTAAGTTTGAGACTAAACATTTACAAATCATTTCAGACTCAATAACTGTGACTTATATTATCCTTGTAATAAACATATTAAAAACGGTTAGAGGGTTAACCAACAGATTAACATTGTGATAGTAATTTCTACCTCAATGGGATGAAAAAGGAAAATAAATGATTGGGTGTTATGCCTAAGATTGTATGAATAACATATTGACTGGGATACTAACATGCTTAACGGCATGAAAATGGCTTTTAAAAACGCGTTAAATGGGTCTCACTCATATTACTTAAATCATTCAATTTGAGAACAAATAAATTAATTTTAATTTAACGCCTTTCGATAATGGGAAATATGCGTACGGCATCGCGGGGGGGGGGGGAGTTGGTTTGACTGATCCCAGCGTCATCACACCAGGTCGAGGTCTACCTGTGGAGAGCATAGCTTAGACCAGCTGATATCGCTACATACCAAACGATGCTTAGTGCATTTTCTCACTTCTTGAATAACGAATTATGATTAAACTGCTAAACACTGTTAGAGTGGTGATTATATTAAACCACCATTGCTGATGTTATATCTTACTTGATGGTGTAGTTTCAGATGGTGTTGTCGCAGACGATGATGTTGCCGATGAAGTTGTTGCAGATGATGCTGTGGCAGATGGAGTTGTTGCAGATGTAGTTGTGGCAGATGGAGGTGTTTCAGATGATGGTGTAGTGGTGCTCCATAGTTCTAATAATCAACAAAGAGATGTATTGACAAAAGTATAAGGGCTAAATTATTTTTGAAATTTTTGACATACAGGGTTAATCTGATTAATAATACAACTAAGTGATAAAATATTTTTGTTATCACATATAAAACACGCCTATTGCGAGAAAACTTTTCACAAAGGAAATGTGACCAGCTTTCATTACCTTCAAAACAAACCATGAAGTCCATTCTGAGACTGACATCCCCGTGACTGTCAATTGGGATAATTCGGATGCATCGAGTTACAAGAGTGTCTGGCAAGAGGTTAGTCTTCTGTGTTCCACGATCCACATTACCATCAAACTCCTAGTTAAACAAACTCTTAGTTAAACAAGTAAGCTAGCTTTAAACACCCTCGTCATGCTAAATTTATTAATTTAAATTTTAAGTCGCTTGAATTTGTGTCTCGCTACCGCGACCCACAACTTCAAGTCAGTGAAAATTACTGATATTTGTTTAATTCGAGAGGAAACATTAAAAATCTTGATGTTTAGACACTCATTTCAATGACAAATTTGAGTGATTTCATCTGCCAATAAAACGGATTAAAAACGGCAATAGTCGCGATTAGCAGGCAAAGGGTTAATTCAATAAAATACGTAAAACAGACATGTACATCATAATAAGGTCGTTCTGCGCTTTCACTTCAGATAGTAGACTTTGTTACTATATAAATCAGGTTATTTTTGTTCCCCTTGAGGTGAGAATTGGGACAGGTGGTAGAAGTGAGAGTGAACAGATCGTCGTTAGGACGGTTGGTTCATAATCAACGCCTATGTATTAAACTAAACATCGACGTGGGGTATCAATTATCATAAGTATATATTGCAATGGACATAATTCAATTTTATTAAACGAAGTCGAATGACCCGATGAATGTACATTTTGCTTATTTTAGTTAAACAAAACGGCGTAATATTTTCATATTTCCCTTTCTTCGAGCTATCCACTTTTCGCTGTATTTCAATATAACATGGCTAATGTTTACTTTACATCGTCATGAAATGGTACACTAAATGGTACGGTCTACTGGTAGGATTACACCGGGCTATGCAACAGCCCATTTATCATTAAAGGTACGAAGTTTTGACAATTACAATTAACTGCTTTACCATTATTGCGCCATGTTCATCTGTAACATCGTAGAACTGCTGGCAAAGCGCGTCACTGGACTGTACAGTGTACTTGGTGACCCACTGGTCGCTGTCCTCTCGTCCCTGTGTCACTACACCCGACACCTTGAGAGGCTGTAGAAAATCCACCATGATCCAGGGAGCATAGTCAGACTGTTCCGCTGTCCATCCACCAAATCCTCCTGCGTCTGCCACCGTGTCTAATCTGGATCGCTGAGCTCCATGTGCCGCGTTACCACTGTGCTCAGAGGAGGCTGACAACTGGTAGTCCTTCACAATCAGAGGTGTACTCAGTATCAGCTCCTCGCATTCTGTGGACACGAGACAATTCAAAAAAAATTACTGGACTCGAAAATTTTTAAACTTTAACCCTTACAGCGCGGGGATCGACTTTAGACGTCAAAATCTGACGTCTGTAGACGTCAGATTCTGCCGTCTAAAGTCGATCCCCGCACTGTAAGAGTAAAAAATATTTGCAATGGCTGTGGACCCATAACATAGGTATTTAAATGAAGCGGAAAGAGCTAACTCAGATATTTATAATGATTTCAAATTGAAAAAAAAAACATTTGTCTCCATGGTTTATACAAAAATATTTCAGCGTTGTAAGGGTTAAAGCGGTGAAGTATTTTTATATAAACCAAGAAATCTTTTTTTTCATTTTGAAATCATCATTTAAAATGTCTTAGTTGGCTCTCTCCGCTTCAGTTGAATACCTATCTTATGGGTCTACGTTTGTTATACATACTTTACTCTTTCAATGCGGGATCGACTTCAGACGTCGGAATCTGACGTCTATAGGAATCTGACGTCTAAAGTCGCTCCCCGCACTGAAAGGGTTAACCTAATGTTGGTTTCAGCGTGAAAACAACATTAGGTGAATAAATTCTGTTTGTTGGGCTCAGCACCATATGCATGCTGCATTCTGAATAATACAATAATTATTTTCAATACAAGACTTATCCATTTTGTCGGGGAAATCAATCTAAAAAGTTGTTTCGGAGATTGGACAAAAAAATGAACCTACCTGGCTCAAATGTTGTTGTTGATTCAGATGGCGGCGTGGTTGTTTCTGTTGTTGTTGATTCAGATGGTGGGCCAGTTGACCCTGTTGTTGTTGATTCAAATGGTGGGCCAGTTGACCCTGTTGTTGTTGATTCAGATGGTGGGCCAGTTGGCCCTGTTGTTGTTGATCCAGACGGTGGGGTAGTTGGTCCTGTTGTTGTTGATTCGGATGTTGGGGTGGTTGGTCCTGTTGTTGTTGATTCGGATGGTGGGCCAGTTGGCCCTGTTGTTGTTGATTCGGATGGTGGGCCAGTTGACCCTGTTGTTGTTGATTCAGATGGTGGGCCAGTTGACCCTTTTGTTGTTGATTCAGATGGTGGGCCAGTTGGCCCTGTTGTTGTTGATCCAGATGGTGGGCCAGTTGGCCCTGTTGTTGTTGATCCAGACGGTGGGGTAGTTGGTCCTGTTGTTGTTGATTCGGATGTTGGGGTAGTTGGTCCTGTTGTTGTTGATTCGGATGTTGGGGTGGTTGGTCCTGTTGTTGTTGATTCGGATGGTGGGCCAGTTGACCCTTTTGTTGTTGATTCAGATGGTGGGCCAGTTGGCCCTGTTGTTGTTGATCCAGATGGTGGGGTAGTTGATCCTGTTGTTGTTGAACCAGATGGTGGGGTAGTTGGTCCTGTTGTTGTTGATTCGGATGTTGGGGTGGTTGGTCCTGTTGTTGTTGATTCAGATGGTGGGGTAGTTGATCCTGTTGTTGTTGATTCAGATGGTGGGGTAGTTGATCCTGTTGTTGTTGATTCAGATGGTGGGCCAGTTGGCCCTGTTGTTGTTGATCCAGATGGTGGGGTAGTTGATCCTGTTGTTGTTGAACCAGATGGTGGGGTAGTTGGTCCTGTTGTTGTTGATTCGGATGGTGGGCCAGTTGGTCCTGTTGTAGTTGATCCAGATGGTGGGGTAGTTGGTCCTGTTGTTGTTGATTCAGATAGCGGGGTAGTTGATCCTGTTGTAGTTGATTCAGATGGTGGGGTAGTTGATCCTGTTGTTGATTCGGATGGTGGGGTAGTTGATCCTGTTGTAGTTGATCCAGACGGTGGGATAGTTGGTCCTGTTGTTGTTGATTCGGATGGTGGGGTAGTTGACCCTGTTGTTGTTGATCCAGATGGTGGGGTAGTTGATCCTGTTGTAGTTGATCCAGACGGTGGGATAGTTGGTCCTGTTGTTGTTGATTCGGATGGTGGGCCAGTTGACCCTGTTGTTGTTGATCCAGATGGTGGGGTAGTTGGTCCTGTTGTTGTTGATTCGGATGGTGGGGTAGTTGGCCCTTTTGTTGTTGATTCAGATGGTGGGGTAGTTGGTCCTGTTGTTGTTGATTCGGATGGTGGGGTAGTTGGTCCTGTTGTGGTAGATTCAGATGGTGGGCCAGTTGACCCTGTTGTTGATTCAGATGGTGGGCCAGTTGACCCTGTTGTAGTTGATCCAGATGGTGGGGTAGTTGATCCTGTTGTAGTTGATCCAGACGGTGGGATAGTTGGTCCTGTTGTTGTTGATTCGGATGGTGGGCCAGTTGACCCTGTTGTTGTTGATTCAGATGGTGGGCCAGTTGACCCTGTTGTTGTTGATTCAGATGGCGGGCCAGTTGACCCTGTTGTTGTTGATCCAGATGGTGGGGTAGTTGACCCTGTTGTTGTTGATCCAGACGGTGGGGTAGTTGGTCCTGTTGTTGTTGATTCGGATGGTGGGCCAGTTGACCCTGGTGTTGTTGATTCAGATGGTGGGGTAGTTGATCCTGTTGTAGTTGATCCAGACGGTGGGGTAGTTGGTCCTGTTGTTGTGGATTCGGATGGTGGGCCAGTTGGTCCTGTTGTTGTTGATTCAGATGGTGGGCCAGTTGATCCTGTTGTTGTTGATTCAGATGGTGGGCCAGTTGGTCCTGTTGTTGTTGATTCAGATGGTGGGCCAGTTGGTCCTGTTGTTGTTGATTCAGATGGTGGGCCAGTTGATCCTGTTGTTGTTGATCCAGATGGTGGGGTAGTTGGTCCTGTTGTTGTTGATTCAGATGGTGGGCCAGTTGACCCTTTTGTTGTTGATCCAGATGGTGGGGTAGTTGATCCTGTTGTAGTTGATCCAGACGGTGGGGTAGTTGGTCCTGTTGTTGTTGATTCAGATGGTGGGCCAGTTGACCCTGTTGTTGTTGATTCAGATGGTGGGCCAGTTGGCCCTGTTGTTGTTGATTCAGATGGTGGGCCAGTTGACCATGTTGTTGTTGATTCAGATGGTGGGCCAGCTGACCCTGTTGTTGTTGATTCAGATGGCGGGCCAGTTGGCCCTGTTGTTGTTGATCCAGATGGCGGGGTAGTTGGTCCTGTTGTTGTTGATTCGGATGTTGGGGTGGTTGGTCCTGTTGTTGTTGATTCAGATGGTGGACCAGTTGGCCCTGTTGTTGTTGATCCAGATGGTGGGGTAGTTGGCTCTGTTGTTGTTGATCCAGATGGTGGGGTAGTTGGTCCTGTTGTTGTTGATTCAGATGGTAGACCAGTTGGCCCTGTTGTTGTTGATCCAGATGGTGGGGTAGTTGGTCCTGTTGTTGTTGATTCGGATGGTGGGGTAGTTGGCTCTGTTGTTGTTGATCCAGATGGTGGGGTAGTTGGTCCTGCTGTTGTTGATTCGGATGGTGGGGTAGTTGGTCCTGTTGTGGTAGATTCAGATGGTGGGGTAGTTGGCCCTGTTGTTGTTGATTCAGATGGTGGGCCAGTTGACCCTGTTGTTGATTCAGATGGTGGGCCAGTTGACCCTGTTGTTGTTGATTCAGATGGTGGGCCAGTTGGTCCTGTTGTTGTTGATTCAGATGGTGGGCCAGTTGACCCTGTTGTTGTTGATTCAGAAGGTGGGCCAGTTGACCCTGTTGTTGTTGATCCAGATGGTAGGGTAGTTGATCCTGTTGTAGTTGATCCAGACGGTGGGATAGTTGGTCCTGTTGTTGTTGATTCGGATGGTGGGCCAGTTGACCCTGTTGTTGTTGATTCAGATGGTGGGCCAGTTGACCCTGTTGTTGTTGATCCAGATGGTGGGGTAGTTGATCCTGTTGTAGTTGATCCAGACGGTGGGGTAGTTGGTCCTGTTGTTGTTGATTCGGATGGTGGGCCAGTTGACCCTGTTGTTGTTGATTCAGATGGTGGGCCAGTTGATTCTGTTGTTGTTGATTCAGTTGGTGGGCCAGTTGGCCCTGATGTTGTTGATTCAGATGGTGGGCCAGTTGACCCTATTGTTGACCCTGTTGTAGTTGATCCAGATGGTGGGGTAGTTGATCCTGTTGTAGTTGATCCAGACGGTGGGGTAGTTGGTCCTGTTGTTGTTGATTCGGATGGTGGGCCAGTTGACCCTGTTGTTGTTGATTCAGATGGTGGGGTAGTTGACCCTGTTGTTGTTGATTCAGATGGTGGGCCAGTTGACCCTGTTGTTGTTGATTCAGATGGTGGGGAAGTTGACCCTGTTGTTGTTGATTCAGATGGTGGGCCAGTTGGTCCTGTTGTTGTTGATTCAGATGGTGGGCCAGTTGACCCTATTGTTGTTGATTCAGATGGTGGGCCAGTTGGTCCTGTTGTTGTTGATTCAGATGGTGGGCCAGTTGACCCTGTTGTTGTTGATTCAGATGGTGGGCCAGTTGACCCTATTGTTGTTGATTCAGATGGTGGGCCAGTTGACCCTGTTGTTGTTGATTCAGATGGTGGGCCAGTTGGTCCTGTTGTTGTTGATTCAGATGGTGGGCCCGTTGACCCTGTTGTTGTTGATTCAGATGGTTGGCCAGTTGACCCTATTGTTGTTGATTCAGATGGTGGGCCAGTTGACCCTGTTGTTGTTGATTCAGATGGTGGGCCAGTTGGTCCTGTTGTTGTTGATTCAGATGGTGGGCCAGTTGACCCTGTTGTTGTTGATTCAGATGGTGGGGTAGTTGATCCTGTTGTAGTTGATCCAGACGGTGGGGTAGTTGGTCCTGTTGTTGTTGATTCAGGTGGTGGGCCAGTTGACCCTGGTGTTGTTGATTCAGGTGGTGGGCCAGTTGACCCTGTTGTTGTTGATTCAGATGGTGGGCCAGTTGGCCCTGTTGTTGTTGATTCAGATGGTGGGCCAGTTGACCATGTTGTTGTTGATTCAGATGGTGGGCCAGTTGAGCCTGTTGTTGTTGATTCAGATGGCGGGCCAGTTGGCCCTGTTGTTGTTGATCCAGATGGTGGGGTAGTTGGTCCTGTAGTTGTTGATTCGGATGTTGGGGTGGTTGGTCCTGTTGTTGTTGATTCAGATGGTGGGGTAGTTGGTCTTGTTGTTGTTGATCCAGATGGTGGGGTAGTTGGTCCTGTTGTTGTTGATTCGGATGGTGGGGTAGTTCGCCCTGTTGTTGTTGATCCAGATGGTGGGGTAGTTGGTCCTGCTGTTGTTGATTCGGATGGTGGGGTAGTTGGTCCTGTTGTGGTAGATTCAGATGGTGGGGTAGTTGGCCCTGTTGTTGTTGATTCAGATGGTGGGCCAGTTGACCCTGTTGTTGATTCAGATGGTGGGGCAGTTGCCCCTGTTGTTGTTGATTCAGATGGTGGGCCAGTTGACCCTGTTGTTGTTGATCCAGATGGTGGGGTAGTTGATCCTGTTGTAGTTGATCCAGACGGTGGGGTAGTTGGTCCTGTTGTTGTTGATTCAGGTGGTGGGCCAGTTGACCCTGGTGTTGTTGATTCAGGTGGTGGGCCAGTTGACCCTGTTGTTGTTGATTCAGATGGTGGGCCAGTTGGCCCTGTTGTTGTTGATTCAGATGGTGGGCCAGTTGACCATGTTGTTGTTGATTCAGATGGTGGGCCAGTTGAGCCTGTTGTTGTTGATTCAGATGGCGGGCCAGTTGGCCCTGTTGTTGTTGATCCAGACGGTGGGGTAGTTGGTCCTGTTGTTGTTGATTCGGATGTTGGGGTGGTTGGTCCTGTTGTTGTTGATTCGGATGGTGGGGTGGTTGGTCCTGTTGTTGTTGATTCGGATGGTGGGGTAGTTGGTCCTGTTGTTGTAGATTCAGATGGTGGGGTGGTTGGCCCTGTTGTTGTTGATTCGGATGGTGGGGTAGTTGGTCCTGTTGTTGTTGATTCAGATGGTGGGCCAGTTGACCCTGTTGTTGTTGATACAGATGGTGGGGTAGTTGGTCCTGTTGTTGTTGAACCAGATGGTGGGCCAGTTGATCCTGTTGTTGTTGATCCAGATGGTGGGGTGGTTGCTCCTGTTGTTGTTGATTCGGATGGTGGGGTGGTTGGTCCTGTTGTTGTTGATTCAGATGGTGGGGTAGTTGGTCCTGTTGTTGTTGATCCAGATGGTGGGGTAGTTGGTTTTGTTGTTGTTGATCCAGATGGTGGGCCAGTTGGCCCTGTTGTTGTTGAACCAGATGGTGGGCCAGTTGATCCTGTTGTTGTTGATCCAGATGGTGGGGTAGTTGGTCCTGTTGTTGTTGATTCGGATGGTGGGGTAGTTGGTCCTGTTGTTGTTGATTCGGATGGTGGGGTGGTTGGTCCTGTTGTTGTTGATCCAGATGGTGGGGTAGTTGGTCCTGTTGTTGTTGATCCAGATGGTGGGGTAGTTGGCCCTGTTGTTGTTGATCCAGACGGTGGGGTAGTTGGTCCTGTAGTTGTTGATTCGGATGGTGGGCCAGTTGAACCTGTTGTTGTTGATTCAGATGGTGGGCCAGTTAGCCCTGTTGTTGTTGATCCAGACGGTGGGGTAGTTGGTCCTGTTGTTGTTGATTCGGATGTTGGGGTGGTTGGTCCTGTTGTTGTTGATTCGGATGGTGGGGTAGTTGGTCCTGTTGTTGTAGATTCAGATGGTGGGGTGGTTGGCCCTGTTGTTGTTGATTCGGATGGTGGGGTAGTTGGTCCTGTTGTTGTTGATTCAGATGGTGGGCCAGTTGACCCTGTTGTTGTTGATACAGATGGTGGGGTAGTTGGTCCTGTTGTTGTTGAACCAGATGGTGGGCCAGTTGATCCTGTTGTTGTTGATCCAGATGGTGGGGTGGTTGCTCCTGTTGTTGTTGCTTCGGATGGTGGGGTGGTTGGTCCTGTTGTTGTTGATTCAGATGGTGGGGTAGTTGGTCCTGTTGTTGTTGATCCAGATGGTGGGGTAGTTGGTTTTGTTGTTGTTGATCCAGATGGTGGGCCAGTTGGCCCTGTTGTTGTTGAACCAGATGGTGGGCCAGTTGATCCTGTTGTTGTTGATCCAGATGGTGGGGTAGTTGGTCCTGTTGTTGTTGATTCGGATGGTGGGGTAGTTGGCCCTGTTGTTGTTGATCCAGATGGTGGGGTAGTTGGTCCTGTTGTTGTTGATTCAGATGGCGGGGTAGTTGATCCTGTTGTAGTTGATCCAGATGGTGGGGTAGTTGATCCTGTTGTTGATTCGGATGGTGGGGTAGTTGATCCTGTTGTAGTTGATCCAGACGGTGGGGTAGTTGGCTTAGTTGTTGTTGATCCAGATGGTGGGGTACTTGATGCTGAAGGTGTTGTTGTGGATCCATATGTTGTCGTTGTTGTAATCGATGGTCCAGTAGGAGTACCAGTTGATGTTGTAGAGCTGCCTTCAGGTTCTGATATACCAGTGCTGGGTAATTCGGTTGTCTCGGCCTCTGGTTCAGGTTCTGTTCCAGATATTCCTGTGGAATTCGTGGTTTCCATTGTTGTAAATTCTTCAGACGGTGTAGTGACTGGTGGCTGTATGGGAGGCGTTGTTTCGGTGAGGTGTCCGGGTGTAGTGACTGGTGGTCCTGTGGGGGGCGTTGTTTCGATGAGGTGTTCGGGAGTTGTCAGCTCGGTCGGCCATGACGTAACACTCGTGGTACAAGGATCTCCATTTTTAATAACGAGACCGTCATCACAATAGCTGAAATGTCCAAAATACACAATTAACAACAATATCTAAATTATTAATACACTTATACTTGAAACTGCAAATGTTGGTTTATTAGCTCTTGTGATGCTCAATTGTATGTTTCTAGTTTTCATTCATTTGAAGCTGGCATTGCTTACGCGAATTCCCGCTTGAAATGCTGAAAAATATGTCTATTTATGACAAATGATCATCTGCCAAATGTATAATTTAAATGATTAACAGAGACTATAGTCGTTTTAAAGCATTGTTTTAGCAGATCAAATCCCTGTTATTGGGATCAAATGAGCGTTTAAACATCGAGATTTGCGAGTGTGCGGTCTCAGTTTAAACAAACATGAGTAATTTCCACCCACTTGAAGTTGTGGGTCGCGGTAGCGAGACACAGCTTCAAGTGGGTGAAAATTTTAATTATTTATATTGGCGCTTAAAACCATCATCTAACATCAGGATATATCAGCATACGCCTGCTACCGCGCGTGCGGGTACAACCTACCAGGTTTGACACGGCGAGCAGATTTCGGGATCAGTAATTGGATCTTTGTCCTCGTAGATGGTGCCGTTAATGATACAGTTCACACGGCAGTCGTTCTCTTCTATGCAGACGGCTGGACTGGAGCTGTTCAGACGTATGTAGCCGTCGGGGCACTCCGGGGACTCGCATCCATCCACACACACGTAGTCGTTGTCCTTACACTGATCCATCAGGTTCTCCCGATCCCCCATGTTCTCACAGGTGATGGGGGGACACACAGGGATACAAGGATCATACTCCTCACAGTCAACACACATCACAGCTGGAACACAATAACAATATCAAATCTAAAAGCGACCACTACACTCTAAGCAATATAGGTTTTTAAAAAAGAACCATTACCATGCAGCCCCAGGAGAACCCTGCAAGCGTTCTCGTGGGGCTCCTTCTAAAGGTTTATGTTTCCTTCATGGTTCCTTCTAAAGAACCTATATTGCTTAGAGTGTAGGATTTTTGAGTGAGCAGTTATGGTCTTGTTTCTTTTACAAAGCAGTATACTGTAGTAGCATGTCTATGCTTTTGTTCATAGTTGCTCAGCATTTTTTATAATTTTTTAATGCCTAGATCTATTAAATTGATTTTCAAAGTTACATATTTTTCAGTCACTTAAAATGGATCGTGGTACCCAGGGAGGCACAATGCCAAGTGGCAGAAATGCACAGATTGACGATAAAAATATTAATATTATATGCATACATGACATGACGTCTTCAGTTTCAAATGCCAATATAATTCCCCACAACGAAGTTACATGCCTTACATAAACACATAAAATATTAAATTCGCCATCAATATTTAATTATCTACATTATGTGGAGTGAAATCATGCAAAACGTACTTAGCAAAACCTATTATTGTGAGTACTAACGGCATAGATCCTGTGATCTCCACTTGATATGGATTCCATGCAGAGCACAGCTGACAGCGTAAGAGCTGACGGCTGTACACAGACACTCACAGTCACCCCCCTGATTACAAGCACAGGTCTCACTCACACACTGCTCATAGGACGGCCCCGGTGGCACCACGTTATGACACGCCTGGAAGCAAACAAACAGCAACTCCTTATTATAATCTGTTTTATAATCCTTCCAACGCTGAAATATTCTTGTATATTTTTGTCTATATGTAAAAGTTTTTTCAATTAAAATCTGCATTAATGTCCGGGCTAGCGCTTTCCGCTTCATTTGAATATCTATGTTATTGATCTGCGAACATTTTAATTTGCTCAATTGTTTCAGTGCGGGAAACGTCTTTAGACGTCAAAATCTGACGTCCAGAGACTCTGAAGTGTAAAGACGATTCCCACACTGAAAGGATTCATTGTTTTTAATCTTTTTGATCGGCTTTATGCACAACATTTTTGAGCACAATTATTTGATTACTGTAATGGAATTATGGCTGACATAAAAACAAATAGGAGTGATTTGTTTCCTATTTGAATTTGTGGATCGCGTTATTGTCATTACTATTTTCAATGCACTTTAAGTTCAGATGCAAATACACTCTGCTGTTTGAAACAAACCACATTCTTGAATATTGTGAATAAATATCTGTTTTTTAAACATTACAAACATTTTAACTGTAAAGTTTATATTTGTAAACTTTTAATGGCAGCACGCTTTTTATATCATAATCTTACCTCAAATGTATCTGATAAAATAACACCGCATTTCTCTTCGGACCATTCCACACGTTCTGGATACATCTGGAATTGAAACAGGTTTTGCAATAACATAATATTAAGTATTGAGGTAATAAACATGTTATTTCAGGTGATTCCCTTGGTTAGCGTTCGTGCCAGAATTCGAAGCGAAGTAAAACCAGTTACAAATAAACGCCACAATAATTTATCATGTTTATGAGGGTGGCGCTCATTTGCAAATGGGTCATATCCCTTCTGGCCTAAGCGTCACACTAGCATGTAGGACAATCCGTAACGATTTATTTGAAGTACAGACAAGTAAAATCAATTATTTTCCCTGTGAGAATTTGTTTTTTTTTTTAGCTCACTAAAATCTGACATCTGATGAAAATGCAAATTAACAGTCTAGCGCTCACTGATATGAAATAAATCAGATTTATTCTATTAAGTATTTTTAAGTTATTTTCGTACAGCAAAAAATGGGGAGGATTTTGCATCTAAAATACATGAGAATACTTCATATATTAAAGAATTGTGAAGTGCTAGATATAATTGCTCCCACCTGGCAGGCATCTGGTGGTTTTGCCGTGGTGGGACACGAACCGCTGACTTTCCAGGTCTCTGCAAACTCAGGTGCTGCGCCTATGGTAGGACCGCCCTGTGGACCCTTAAAGTCGTCCATTTGTACAGAGTTGTAATTCCCACACAAGCCTTGAATCTAAGAGATAAGAGAAATGAAACAGCATGTTATACATATGGGAATATGCCCCAATTCATTTCATACCACCATAATACCACTTCTATGTCTACCAATTGCATAAATTGCCAAGTTGCTTAGGCTTATGTCGAACGAGTGCAGTGAACATGATTTTTAACCTAGACTTTCGTGGTTAACACACAATTTATCCAATATGGTGGCCACGGCGATAGCCCAGCTTGGTTCTAGCCTGACTCCAATTATGTGTTCCAAATATGTTGCTTGTAGAACAATTTGAACAATTCAGGGGTAAATATGGGTAAAGCTTCCAGACCATGACTTCTTATGTGGAATTAAGCCACGTAATCCCTTTCCAATGATCAAATTTTACTTATTTGTCATCAATGTTGAAAACACACCACCACACCTACATTGTTTGTGTAGTTTGCATATATTTACTACTGAATTAAAACAAAATAGTAAAGCTACGCCGAACAATTTAAAACGTACAGAAAAAACACTTCAACAGTGATCAACACAAATCTTTATCATAGTAAAGCAACAATAGCCAAAGTCATTTAATGTCAGCAATGAATTCAAGCAGAGCCTCACCTTGTCTCTGTATTCTTCGTCCACTCTGACTGTGACTGTGGTGGTCCTGTCCCAGATGATGTAAAAGCCAAATGGTGTGTAGACATAAACCCACAGGCCGACCAGAGATACTTGAAAAGGGGAGCCAGTGGGTACTGCGATAGGCATATCACGTACTAACAATAGCTTATAGTAATCCACAGTACCTAAAATAATAAATTATACAATGTACCAATAAAAACAAAAAAAAACATACTTACTAGTTATCATGGTTATATATCGACTGTAAATATTGTTTTACATTATCTTGTAATCATGGTAATATCTACAATATGTTGCGAAGTATGACCATTATATTGATGTTAATTGTTTCACGGAATAATGCAAAGCAAGCATGATGCATCATATAAAATTACACTTTACACCGTCATAGTAATACACTGACATAATGCTATACAATAAAGACAAATGTCTTCCAAATCATAAGTAACCAAAATGTACGGATATATAATTAATATCTTAGCTCATATGAAACACACAACCCAAAATTATTCAATTAATATCGAGCACAAATTCTTAATGAAAAAATATCATGAGCTGGGAGGGCGTTGTGCTGCACCGTCAATGCTTAACAGCCAACCATTATTCAACAGCGGTCCGATGCAAGTTATTACTATGATAACTACATTAACTTGGTCCCATCTAATAGATCTCTTAGTTTAGGCAAAAGAAATATAAATTGCCAACTACTATAGAAGTCCCCTGTGTCTGGGCTATATATCCCTTGTCTACTGTACTTTACTTGTAAGTATTTATTAACTGGTCCCACAATAGGCCTATTATTTATTATAATCCCTCTAAAACATTATAAATAATCAAATACAAATGATGACCTTATAGAGCTGAAAACTGGTCCAGCCCAAACCAGAAAAGTTTTTTAGCGGCTCCGCCTGAAGTTATGCTGATATACTAGCACACATTCTCTGATGTGGAAATAACAGTGGGGAATTAATTCCAAGCAATTAAACCAAGGTTGAACATCATCCAAAGGCAGATACTGTGCTTTTATTAATAGATTCGGTTGGGTTTTGTGTGTGGATGTTTTCAAACCTGGATCGCCAGTGATGAGCTCCACAGACTTTGCACAGGTCATTCCGGCTGAACCACAGGGTAAATTCTCCACGATCACGTCAATGTTACGTCCGTGACTGGTTGTATTTTTTCCTCGTGTAGTAGCCATGATGTAACTACAGGATCCCACGAACTGATAACCTCTACCGTCAAAACTCTGGTAGTTTGATTCTCCCCACGTTGTACATGATCCCGGACACAGGTCATCTGTACAATCCCATTGTCCACCTGAACAGGTACTGCAAATAAACGGGGTTAGGATTACTGCTGTCTGTGACAAGGCATTTATATCTGACATATCTGACATTTGTACATCTCATCTAGACCCGTGTTCTCAGACATGTCTCAAAGCAATTAAACACCCCTCAAATAGTTTGTAATATATATACCCTAGCAAACACAAAACATTTGTATCAAAATTGTACAGTGTTGAGCCAACGTCGAAAACGTTGGGCCGACGATGTGCAAATGTTATAAAAATGTTTTGTGTTTGCTGGGACGCAGTTCATCACATAATTTAATTCGAACTATGTTTAATTTTCAAAAAATATATTTATTATTATTTGAAGCTAGAAATTGCGTTAACAATTCCAGTTGGAGCAGATTTAAATGAATCAGAATAGAAACAAACACTTCAGCATGTTTAGCAGGATAATACATTCGCATTTTTATTTTAAAAGTCATGATTTCAAAGAAACCAAACTGTTGTTACACCTCAGACAAAAAATGATGCGGCAATTTGTGCAAATAGTACACTACTAGGGTAGTATATATTATTAGAAGTAAACTTATTAGGATACATTGTACTTTCAACTACTCTTGTGTGATACATTATTGTACGTTTTTTGATACCAGTCACTCTTTTATTTCGTCATTTCTCGCTGATGTGGAGCATTTCGTATAGCTCCTGCTAGAAAGAAATGAAGCATTTGATATGACTTTAGAATTAACACTGATTAATCCGATGCTACCTACAGACCAGAGAATTAGAGGTCTATGCTACAGGCGAGCTCTCGGACTTCAATATACAGAGAAGAGTAACACTGATGGGATGTGATCCGATGTATGTCATTTATTTGCTCCTATCATATATGTACCTACATGGCTTCCCCTATCAGACATAGTGCTATAAGTGCCACTCAATTGAGTGGCACATATAGCACTATGTCTGATAGGAGCGATGTGCCGCCACATGTAATAATATACTAAGGAAATTACGCTTCTGGCTATGTATAAGTACCATTGGTTACACTCCACTGTGGTACTCTGGCCGTTGGTGTACGTCTTGCCGCCGTACATACACGGACAGTTCTCGGGTGCTGTACACTCGTATGTAGACTCGTCAAACAGGTATCCATCTTCACACAGGCATCCTGGTAGACACATCAAGACTTCACAATCCCTCAGCATCTACGGACATAATAAACACATTCTGATGCTATACCAAACAAATACTGTCACCATGATCATGAAGATTACAAATAAATAACAGTTCACTCTGTTGCAAAAAATTGAACCCAAATCTGAGGCAGTTGTTAAGGCGACGTGATTATATCCAATTAATGGCTGCAATTCATTCATTCATTCATTCATTCATTCATTCATTCATTCATTCATTCATTCATTCATTCATTCATTCATTCATTCATTCATTCATTCATTCATTCATTTATTCATTCATTCATTTATTCATTTATTCATTCATTCATTCATTCGTTCAATTATTCATTATTTCATTCATTCATTCATTCATTCATTCATTCATTCATTCATTCGTTGTTGACTTACATGAGGGTCGTGGCAGGTTGGTTGACACTCCATGCATTCCGTGGCACTCTTGTGCTCTTCGGCAGGACAAAGGTCTTGAGGTAAAATGCTGGGCAATCCCATTGCCACATTATCGCACTCCCACTTTCCACTTCGGCATAAGCTAGATGAAATCGAACACCAAGTAAGCACTGGCCACCAAGTCGAAAATTCAAATGTAGGACCTAAATGTTTGACGTTTTACACGATGTAACTAGACGAGTGTGCAAGAAATATATTATTTAAAACTCTTATGTGGTGTTAAATACAATTTCTAAGCAATTCCGATCACTAACACGCACAACAAGAGACTCCACTGGTTGTATTGTATTGATTGCAATTCAACTTCAAGATCGTCCTCTCAGAAGTGCATTAGACATGCTATTTAGGAGAGGGGCGTTGTGCTGAACGGGAATATGACTTGGAGGTTTAACAAAAATATTTGGATGCCACTCTTATATCGTCGCCTCGGAGCTAAAGGATCCTATCTGCCACTCTGACGAGTGTCAGATAGGATCCTTTAGATCCGAGGCGACGATATAATCACTGATAATGTGAGCTCACCATGTATTATCGCCCATCACACCAAGAGTGCCAGTTTCATACTCCATGTGATTGAACAGACACGGACAATCCTGGGTGGGGACACATTTGTGCTCGAAGCTGCCCTTGTTGGTGTTGGCCAATGCTTGTCCTGGAGGACAGGCGCATCCCTCGACACATGGATCATCACAGCCTGGATCCAGAGCCACGTTACGACACGTGTGAGAGCAGGAGTCCGCACAGGGCTGGTAGATCTCATCACCGGGACAATGCATGTCTAAACATACAGCAGATACCATTATAATGCTTTAGATATTTAGATTATCAAATACACTTCATACACCAGAACGACCCATGTCCAAACATGTATGACAAGTTTAATTATGTATTTGTTTCAGATATCTTGGAAATCACACACGCAATTAGGCCTGTTATCAGATTATTACAGCAATATGTGATTTATGATTTCTGTGTTCCTAATTATTATGTCATATTATATACAATAAAACGATCAAGACAATTATAATTGTGTTACACCATCATCCAGCCATTTATTCCACTGTTGATCATTATTGCCTATCAATCTGATACTTACTACATAATAGAGATTTGTGCTTCACCCATATCTCATCTTTATGAATTTAGGTGATTTTTGCTTCCTGTGTTTATAATTAGTATGGCGTAATTATATAAAATAAACATGATCAAGCCAATTTTAATTGTGTCACACTATCATCCAGCCATTTATTCCACTGTTGTTAAAACACACCACCACATGACTTGATTTGTGCTTTGTCCGACTACTACAATCTAAGCCGGGATTGGAGAGTTATTTTTGATCAACATATATACAAGTACAGATCAATTTTTATGGTAGGCTATAATCTGTCAGGTGTGACCGATCTGTTGATTATGAGAGATCATCGTTATGGTCGGATGTGTTTTAAGTCAGTTAAAACCCTCGGAGCTCTACATTGTTATCTGTGAAAAAGGCCACGGCTTTTGGCCTCGGCCTTTCCCACAGCTAAGAAAGTAGATCTTCTCGGGCGTTATCCTGCACATCTTTATTGCCTATCTATATGGTACTTACTACAGATGGAGACTTCAGCTCTCCAGTTGATCTCCACTCCCGCACGAGCACACATGGTGGCGTAAGTGGCGATAGTGGAGCACAGGCAGTGCTTGATGTTCCTGTCACAGTCACACACGTCATAAAGACACGCCGTATATAATGGGGCCACATCAACGTGTCCATGGCATTCTGCAAAGTTCAACATAACATCTCGTAAAAGACAAGTCCAAACAGTAGAACTTTCCAAATCAACGTTAACATAAGGCTATGAATTATATTATGAATGATAGCAGGCCTTGCTAAGTTACTCCCGTGGCGCGATAGCACAATAGTGCGTACCGCCACGTAATATACAGATACAGCTAACCCCTATCCTGCTGATCACGACTATTGTCGTTTTAAATCTGTTCTCCCAGTCAACCGAAACTGTTATTGGGAATTAAATGTGTGTCTAAACATCAAGATTTGCAAATAGTTGTGCTCAAATTTAACAAATATGAGTAATTTTCAGCCACTTGAAGTTGTGGGTATCGGGAGCGAGACACAACTTCAAGTGGGTGAACATTTAATTAAATAACCTTATAGCATGATAGGGGTTAGCGTAACTTAACCACTTTGCTGTTTTTACGTCTGCAGCAGGTTAGTCACATTCCAAGTTTAGTTCAATCATGTTAATGATGTTACCTAGGAATTTCCCATTCATCATGGCTGAGCAGTACTTCTCAGCGTCCTTCAGCTGATGAGAATACATCACACACGGACTGATCTGATCCTCCAGGGGTACGTCAGCACAGCTAAAATTACACAATGATTAATATTGCTTTACGTCTCTTTGTCCTTAGATATGAAAGGGTGTTCTTATGTTTATCTACCAAGTGGCAAATAAACCTTTCATATCCAAGGAGACGCCTTCACAAAGGGTTTTTATAGTGTACAGTACCAGAGATAGCACTGTACACACTCCAAGCCTTTGAACCGTTTGGATCAATTTAACCTATATGCACAAAGTCGATGACAAACGTCCTACCAGGCCGGGTTAGAACCCAGTACCTCTTGGCTTCGAGCCATAACCGAATCGAATGAGCCATCAGAACTAATCAAACACAACGTTAAACCAATGTTGTTTTGAAGTTGGGAGAAATCAAGAGCATACACGATGTTTTAAGCTATTTATTTATTTTTCGTGACAAATAAGGAATATCCATTTTTTTAAATAGAAGTAGGCACATCTATCTTAAGCTTTTTGTGGATCTCATTAGATTTATTCGTTCACAAAATATGTCGCCCACCTTGATCATGTTGACGTGGAGTCAATAGTGGCAAAAAACCCTATCGACTAGCGGCTAGTATCAGAGCCACCTGGAGATCATTTTGGTACCAAGCCACGTACTGACCCTCTCGGGACTCAGTGACAAGACAAACAACGATAGCTGCTTACTTTTCCTTGTTTGTATTTACATGGCAGAATTACAAATTCTTTATAAATTACGAATTAATTAAAAACCACAAACCCACCTATCATCAGTTTTCCACGAGTTCCCAAAGGCGTACTTATTACGTTCCACCACACCTTCCCTCGTGGTAAAGTCAGTGTCTTGGTTGCCGTCAAAAGTTCCACATAGACCTTTAGTGGTGCCTTTCAGCGATGGAGGTACTATAAGATCAGCTCTATTCTCGCCATCCCAAAAGACAACAATGCCGTTGGCCATCTTTGCCTGCAAGAGAGATGGCAGTAGTGTGTCATGTTATAGAAGGTTTATAATACTGGATTATTCCTTCAATTATCTACGCAGCCAACAGCATTTCTAGCACGACTGTTAGACAACCCATCGAGCCTCCGCCTTGGACGTTGATAATCTAAGTACAAGTATCATAATTTGTAATCCTTTTTGTTGCCTCTTTAAGCAGCAACGTAAAAATCAAGGGTGTCTTCAATCCACAAACATTTAGAATAACGTGGCTTCCGATTGTACAAAACTGAATACTTTTAGCTGGGATTTCGCTCAATTGAACTTTTGTCTCGCCCTTGTGACACACAACTTCAAAAGTATTGAGAGAATAGCTAGGAAATGTAGATTGGCGGGTAGTGAACCCACCTATTATTAGACGTACGGTCGGTCAACCTACCTTTAAAACAGTTGAGGAAGCCATGTAGACCATGATGTCTTTGTTGGAATAGGGGAAATGCCTCACCACCTTGTTGTTCACCTCGACCTTCAGATTTTGCTCTAAGAGAACCACGGTGTCCCTGTAGGTGACTGTGATGGTCTTGGTGCAGGAGGCAGGCACAGGGCCGTTCTTCCCACACTTCTCGTTCTCAGTCATCACTGAGTACTCACCCCCGTGCAACATGTAGTAGTTACAGACCCCCATGTAGCTGTAGTGCATGCCGTCAAACGTGGAGTAATGGGGGTCACCCACGGCGTAACAGGTGCCAGGACATTCCTCTTCTGTGCAGGACCAGGTTCCTGCAGAGCAGGTGCTGTCAAACAGATCAGTCCCAGCAATGACAACAAAACCCAGTAAACATTTGTATATCATTTATACAATATTGGTCCAACGTCGAAGACGTCTGGCCGACGTTGTATAAATGTTATACAGTAAACACACAACATTTGTCTAACATTTACACAATGTTGGACCAACGTCGAGCACGTTGGGCCGACGTTGTATAAATATTATACAGATGTTTTGTGTTTACTGGGAGGAACCCCAGGCATGATATATTTTATTCAACTTATTTCAAAACATCCATTGTAATAAGTGTAGCATTTGATATTTGCTTTCAGTCCAGAATTGACAAAAACAAATTTGCAATGAAAATTGGAAGGCAGTATATCCTTAACCGAAAAGTAAACACCTACTGCATTTTGGCGTTTTGCAATCTATGCAATACAAATAAACTAAACAAAATGTGCGGAGCACCCTCTTACCTCAAATCCTGGTCAGTATTTGAGAAAAATGGGTGCGTTTTATGAATATTTTTTAAGACGACAAGTTTAATTTGACGTACATTCTTAACAGAAAATGTTCTAGGAGGTTTTTCCGTATAGTGATATAGAGAAAGGTTCAACATACATAGCAAAAATCGTGTTATCGAAGAGTTACGAGTTCGTAAGTTACGAATAGGATAATTCGTAACTTTTTCATGTTCGCGAATACGGCCCCAGATATGTATGTGAAAACTTTCCCTATACCAGTATCACTATAGGAAAAAACCCAAAATAACCTTTTGTGCTAAGAGTGTAAGCTGGTCTTACCACGTGTTGCAGTCACTCATCAAAGTGGATCCTGAGTCATACTCTCTGGAGGCGTAAGTACAGGGACAATTCACTTTCTCGTAACATTGGTCATGGCTGTCGACTTGTCCTTCTGGACAAAAGCATCCCCCCACACATCTATGATCCGGCTCCAGGAGTACCAGCTGGTTGGCGCATGTCGGCACACTCTTGGAGCCGCATTCCATGTATTGATGTCCATTCTCGCAGGTTATGGCTGTCAAGTGATCATAAGTACAGTGATTAGTTGTTTTGTTAAAACACTAGTTTGTTTAAAAATATATGCTGAATTGTTAAAGTAGTATGCTAAGGATATAATAAATGATCTATATTTGTCCAGCTAAATCCACGTCACAAATTACACAGCACACCATTATAAGTAACGGTGGCTTGATGCTAGTTACTGATGATAACTAATTATTATTCATTGATTAATGTTCAAAATGTTAAAAATATAAAGACCTATAATATGCAATTTAATTACGTGAAAACAAAGTTATGCCACATGTGCAAGGGTACAAATACGGGCCATAGAAAACGCAAGACCATACGAGCTATGTCGTTCAAAAGAAGTAAGTACGTGCTGTTTGTTTTCTCATATAATAATTAATCTGACACATCTGTTATTTTGGCATGATTCACACGAATCCGTGTTGTTTCATTGATACTGAATACTTACGACATAGCTCTGGTGACCTCCAGTCTACATCCCTCACGTCCGCAGCGTGACAATACGAGACAAACATCTCTAAGGATCCACACCTATCCCTCCCTCTGCACATATCCCACACACAGGTGGAGTAAAAGTTCCACGGATCCACGGACTGAAAAAAGAACACACAGCGCTGTGATGGCGGCGACGAGTGATCTGGTCTAATTCTTAACCTTTTCAGCGCGGGAACCGTCTTTATACGTCAGAATCTGACGTCTGTAGACGTCAAATTCTGACGTATAAAGACGGTTCCAGCACTGAAATAATTAAAATATTTATGACCTCAGCCGTAGACCCGTAGACCAATATGTATTCAAATGAAGCAGAAAGAGCTAACTAAAACATTTATGATTTAAAAATGAAATAATCCATTTGATCTCCGTGATTTATACAAGAATATTTCAGCGTTTTAAGGGTTAAACAGCTAATCAAGACTATAGTCGTTTTACAGTCTTTTCATTTGTCTTTCAAATATCATTTGACAGCAGATAAATGTGCAGTGAATTAGTCAGATTGGCATATATCCTAATTGAATTTGTACATAATATAAGTTGTTTTTAACACTTGGAAGTTGTGGGTCGCAATTAGGTCTTTACAGGTGTAATGGTGTCTAAGCCAATCTCCAAATATAATCAAAGCACCTGATACCTCACTAAAACACAGATTGAACTTGACTTTCAATCGCGGCCTTGATGATGGGTCAATCGTAAAGAAATCGGCTATATATACTTCTGAATGTGATATATTTGTCATTAACAGATTAAGTGACGCAACTGATCCCGGAAACAGAAATATAAATTTTACTCAAGAGAGGCATAACTGACTTTATATTATATCAGTCATTTGCTCCCCTCATTGTCATTATACTAACCCTTAAAGCGCTGAATTAAATAATTTAAAACTTCACCTACTTGAAGTTGTGTCTCGCTATCGCGACCCACAAATTCAAGTATAAAATTACTCATATTTGTTTCATTTGAGACCAAATTTTTGCAACTATTGATGGTTAAACTCCCATTTCGTTCCAAATATCAGTGATTTCATCAGCTAATAAAATGGATTAAAGACGACAGTGGTCGTGCTGAGCGGTTCAAGGGATAAGATGTGAATTATTGCTACCGATTCGTCCTGAAAGCGAATTAAGATGTCTTTATTTTGATTTATCAATTAATGACATTTATTCAAAATACAATATGTGATTTATAAACTCAATGTTGTGTGTTTATTAATAATGAGAAACTCTAACTAGTAGACATATTATGAAATGTGAGAAATAATTTACCCCTTCACAGTTTTGGAAAGTCGACTGGTAAAGCTCACTACATAGCTCCTCGGCTGTGTTGACTACGTCACGGGATTCTGTGTACTCGTCACATGGGTGGTCTGGTAAACTGGGATCGTCAGATGAGGCTGTAAATTAAATTCCAGCTCAATAACCCTTCAACCGCCGAATTATTCAATTTGAATTTTCACCCACTTGAAGGTTTGTCTAGCTGACGCGATCCACGATTTCAAGTGAGTGAAAATTATTCATATTTGACAAAATGGCGGTCAACTCTTTTCAAATCTTGCTGGTTGATGTCACATTTTATCTTTAATATATGTTAATGTGGTACTTAATGTGCTAATAAAAATGAAAACCCGAATATATGCGGCACCGGCGGTTAAAGGGTTAAAAGTATATTCCAAACAGATACATAATTATATAGAAATCCTTCACTCTTAGTTTACACAATAACTTAGCATCTCTTAAGAGGCTGATCCAGTTCTTAAATGCCGGGGCTTTTATTCGCAATGTACTTTGCTGAAGCAGTTTCATGGGAATTCTCATTAAAAACCCCGTAGTTCTAGGAAAATTAAGTCTGTTTTCAGGGGTGTAAAATGATGCTTTAATGCATATGCCATATTGTGTATCTATTAAAATGATTAGTTGTGAAAACAAGTGTTACAAACCCAGTGACATGGAGGGCCATTTAACCCTTTCAAGCCTGAGTTTACCATTGTCATCTTCATCCACTACAAGCCGCGAATTGCTGTCGCAATTCCCGACTTGTAGTGGATGAAGATGATTAGATGTGGTCTAAAAATTAAAGAAAATTGTCATGTACATGTAGTGGTAAATCAGTTTCATGGAAATTTTCGTTCTAAAACCCTTTGTTGTAGGAAAATGAAGTCTGTTTTCAGAGATGTGAAATGCTGCTTTAATGCATCGTGAAGACTTAAATGGCTAAGCTGCCCCACGAACAGCTGCTACTAGTACTGCTTCCGTTTCGAGCCAGCCGTTACAGCTGTTTTACTATCATGTATATGCACGACGGTCATAATGTGGATCCTTCGACCGTGCACGGGGAATAAAACACACAGCATCGTGACAATGATGGAGTCAACACAAAAGATAAATAATTTTATTTCCTTAGCGCCAATAACCACATGTGTTAACCATGTTAACCATGCTATCTGTGTGAAGGACACGGATTTAATGAGATGGTAACACTTATCTGGGAACATCGCGGTTCGTGGGAATTTATCATGAGTGGTGGAGAATATTTTGATGTGTTGTCGGGTGCTACTAGCTAAGTACGAACAGATAAAGTAAACTTTTTAGGATATAGAAATGTGAGATTTAGCACTTTCGCCGTCTGTTGATGTTTCAAATATGTGACGATTAATGACAGGAATAAGACACTGTGGCGTGAAGGACTAATAATGTGAGTCCTTCACATGTGAAGAGCAGATAAAAGTCATAAAACAAAGCAACGTATTCATACTATAAATAAGAAATGTCAAAATGCGAGTTATGACACGTCCACTGTGAGTGAGTGAGTGAGTGAGTGAGTGAGTGAGTGAGTGAGTGAGTGAGTGTGTGAGTGAGTGAGTGAGTGAGTGAGTGAGTGAGTGAGTGAGTGAGTGAGTGAGTGAGTGAGTGAGTGAGTGAGGGAGTGAGTGAGTGAGTGAGTGAGTGAGTGAGTGAGTGAGTGAGTGAGTGAGTGAGTGAGTGAGTGAGTGAGTGAGTGAGTGAGTGAGTGAGTAAGTGAGTGAGTGAGTGAGTGAGTGAGTGAGTGAGTGAGTGAGTGAGTGAGTGAGACTTTAATATACGCAGCTTGTGGAAAAAGAAGAGGTGTCTTGGCGCGATCCACAACTTCAAGTGAGTGAAAATTATTCAGATTTGACAAAATGGAGGTCCACTGTTTTCAAATATTGCTGATTGATGTCACATTCTATCTTTAACATGTTTAGAAGGTGGTACTTAATGTGCTAATAAAAAATGAAAACCCGAATATATGCGGCACCGGCGGCTAAAGGGTTGATTAAAAATTTCAATGTCATGAAAGTGTAATAGGTTTATAGCCTAACAATATGTGTAAAGCGTCCACGTGTAGATGGGCTGTATCATTGTCTTAATATTGTGCCCCGTGATCCATATATGCGTCGGCAGCAGATACAAGGTTAGATAGCCAAACAACGACAAATAACGTGAATTAGATAGACCTACTACAGGAAAACTTACTCGATGACAGTTGCCAACCTGGTCCGAATTGACTGCCGACTAGAGCTATGGTGAGATCTGGGAGCTTGAAGTCATCTAGAGGGTTGTTGTTATAGACACCACAGAGGCCACATGTGTGGTTCAGCATACTGAGTGGAGGCTCCACCGTGAGGGATGTACCACGATCCCACCATAGCTCCAGACCTGTACTGGATCTTATGTAGAGAAACCTGGACACCCTCTCCACAGATACGGACTGCCTTACCACGGGTACCGGCACCTCAACTCCATTGTATAAAATCTAAAAAGCAACAGTGAATTTATTTATTGATTCGCCAGCAGATTTATTTCTTGCAGGCATGTTTGGGTAAAAAAACGAAACAAGTTATAGATTTCTAACTAAATCCGCGACTTGACAAAGCATATGAAATAATAATTTGAAATCGGATATACTTACTTAATCTAATCACAAAATATTACATTTTAATAATTCGTTTTTATTTAAGATCAGGATATATAAAACTAAAACAAGCCGTGGTAAAATTACCGGCGAGTGCTTGATAAGTTTACCTAATTATATCGAATAATAAAAGGAGTACATACCGTGGTTCCGTTAGTTTGACCAATGAACTCCCATTTGTTAGAGGCACCTATTTCCAAGTCGAAAGATATTGGGCATGGTTGGTATCCATCTTTACACTGGCTGTCAGTTAGCACCTGTAATGCAATCATAGAGGTCACAAAAAGGTCAAATATGAGCTCAATCACGGTTTAGTGATAATTAACCTATATGTGAAGTTTGGTGTGCACTCAAGTAACGTGGAACAAGTCATGATGCTAGGAGTGGTGGACGGACGGACAGACAGACGCGCTGTATGACGACAATAGGCATCCGCCAAAATTTGGCTGAGGCGTAAAAAGCCCTCTAAACTACTAAACTGGCCTAAGTTTACCAAGCAAACTTGGGGGCACATGTATTTATGACTAGCTGAAATGATAATAATTATTGCGTCGTCTCAATAATTGGTAGCAAAACATTTACCCATAACTGGGCCAAGCTGTGTGCTTTATAGGCCTACGTTTAACGTCGCGTTTAACTTGCACACTACAATCAAATAATTTCGCAACAGGGACCATTATTGCAACATAAATGTGTGGCCAATAATGTATTTTAGCCGATATAAGCAATACTTCTATTTCAGTTTCATTGATATAGATATGGCTATTAGGATGTAAACCATTGTATTATACGCAAAGTATACACACACTGTTTAAATATAAAAATAAAATACTAAACATTGTCATTTTACAACGACAATTTATTTTGTTTTTTTTTATGTCAACAAATCACGTGAGATGTGATGTAGAGAGAACAAAACTATTTGGTATAAATTTTTTTAAAATAATTAAATAATTAACCCCCTGGATTGTTCTCTCTCCTCCACAAACTATCGTTAGTATTGAAATATGGCAGATCTTACTTGTAGATGCACAGTGTGCGTCGTGCAATCCCTCAGCAAAGTATAGCGACCATTGCTCCGAAAAGAGGCGAAACTTCCGTCGAAAGTGCGAATATGGTCCAGGTTCCAGGTGGCACAAATCGGAGGTAGAGGCTTGTAGTTAGTCATTCTCATATCTGACAAAATAAAACACACAGCACAGCACAGCCCCTTTTATTAATAGCCAAGACTATTTTTTTTTTTGGGGGGGGGGTGTATGATGCTTATTTTTTTTATTGTAGTTTATTTAAATATAGTGAATAAAAGTAAACTCATCTTACGTATTGGTAGCAGGGTTGTTGTGGACATCGTGACCAGATCTGGAAATATAATACAACATATTACTTTTTCGACGAAATGTGTGAGATGGACACTGCTAATTATTGTGAAATATAATAAGTGAACAAATGGATACAACTAATGAAGGTATAGTACAATGTTATTTATGTATGTTAAAGAGCTAATTATTCTAACCATTTGCGAGTGGGTAGACTCTTACGTGTTTAATTTAAAATTGATACTGGATTAACATAAATTCTACTCCAAGGAACAGTTATTATAACTGATGAATATGCCTGATAAACATGATAAAACTTATTAAAATATAAGTGTTGTCAAGTGCATAGGTAGAAAAATATCTGTTTCTATCAATGTACCTCATTACAGAATATTTTTGTATGAATTAATAAACAAAAAATAGCAATTAAAAAGTTGTATTTTAATTCGATCAATCTAGTATGTAGCTTGAGAGATGCGATTTTTTTGTATACAAGCATCCACGACAATATCAACAGGGTTAAATTAAATGATTAAATGATTCAGAGAATGCTGTAACAATATCATGATGACCAGCAAACACAATTCTGTGAAACTCAATGACCTCGACCTCCTTTCTTTTCACCGAGCTGGCTAATACAATGTAGTATGGGGGAGGATTCTTCTATAACCTTGTGTTCACCGAGGGACGTCACTGCGTTTCACAGAATTGACATTGAACAAATGTTGGATTAATTCTCGCACACAGTCTGTGACGCTGGCCCACAACCAGGGGATGCCCTTAAACAAGTTCCGAAGTTCCCAGGTTCCGAAGTTCCCAAGTTCAGGGAACTTCAAGTTCCCAACTTCAAGTTCCGGGAACTTCAAGTTCCGAAATTCCAAAATAATTAAAAAAATATATTTAGACTATTTGCAAAAATCATTTTTGGTCGGAAAGACAGTTTAGGACCCATCAACGGTAACACTGGTTAAGTGCTGTGGACTAGTCTCTCACAAATTTATGTTTTCTTTATACGCGATCTCGGCAACAGTTCACCATGAAATTAAATACATGTAGGTGTATAAAACAGTAGGAGCCTACTCAGTCGATATCTATGAAATAGCGGTAGACCAACAGATATGAAAAAAAATAATAAACTGCAATTTATTTTACAACTTCATATTGTCCCAGGCATGCTTGTTATTTGTTTGAGTGGTGGCCCATTGCCAGCGTCGCAGACGATGGACCAACATAAAAACAATTGGGCCTATTAGTAGGCCTATTGCCATAGGTCTATGTCGTGTTTGATGGGATAATCGAATATGTATTATTCTATAGGGGCCTAGAACTATATTGAGGTCTCTCCTGCACATGCGATCCTGTCTATGCTGTCTGCCCCCTCCAAGATGTGACATCAAAGATTAATTACTGGCAATCATCAAGCATCTTGCCCGTGAGAAAATTATGACATTTGACAGTAGGCTATAGACCGGGGCTATACACAAACTAATACGGGAACTAGCCCAATGCTGCTGTCAGATCGCAGCCGCTGGGAAAACCTTAACCCAACATTGGCATGATTAGGTCAACATCCGGCCTACACGTAGAGCATGTAGAGGCCTATTCATCACTTGCACATGCTGGCCTATAACAATGAGTGTGGCGCAGTCTCTGGTGCAGTGAGTGGTTAAAGCCTGCAGAGATCGGTGGTTTGCACCCCACTCTGGGCCTATATTTACACATATAGGTGGCCCATAGGTGGCCTAGAAAACCATATTTAATTTAGTTCATGTGCGCGAGTGAGTTTATACACTTGGCAGGCAATTCTAAGCATAAACTATTTTGCGTGTAAAGGCAAAAAGCAATATCTAAAATGCTTTTGTTGAAATGACAAAAAATTGAATTGTTTTTTAACCTTTTTTATTTCGGAGCTTGAAGTTCCCGGAACTTGAAGTTCCTGGTACTTGGAAACTGGTAACTTGAAGTTCCCGGAACTTGGGAACGTCGGAACTTGGGAACTGCGGAACATGGGAACTTGTGTAAGGGTATCCCCACAACCAGCATTAGTCCACCGTCTCGTGGGCAGGGGCCCTAGGGTAGTGGTTAGCACCGCTGCCTTTCACGCCAGTATTCGGGGTTCGGTTCCCGGTCGCGGCGGTTTGAAAGAAACAAAAATGTTTCTTCCCCATCCACGTGTGAAAGTCAGTATTGTGGGGAGCCTCCGTGACCGAGAGGTAGCGTGCTCGGCCTCAGACCGCCAAGGTTCGAATTTCGAATCATGTGTCTGGAGGACAGTGTCACCTCATTCATCTCACCATCCTCAGGAGGTCCTCCTGGCCCAGTTTAGCCTATATGTGCACAAAGGTGGCCTAAAGCCCGATTCATTTCATTTCCACCGTCTCGTGTTCGCTGCGTTACAGTGGTGTAACCCAGCAAACACAAAACAGTTTATAGCACATGTAGAACGTCGGCCCAACGTCTTGTACAAATGTTATAAAACTATTTTGTGTTTACTGGGAAGTTACCTGGAGCGCATGCTGGGAAGGGATCACTTGGAGTCCAGGTCCCCTCGTCGTGTTTACAGATGTAGGCTGGAGCGGGGTCCTCCACAAAGTGGTAGCCATCAATACATCTTGGTGTACAGGCGGTGTACACAGGCCCCACGTCACAGCTGATTCCTCCATGGTGAGGCTGACTGGGAGGTGTGCACAAATTCACTGGAAATACAACAAAATGTAATAATATTAATTTAAATCTCGGCCATATTTAGGTTAATCGGATCTGAAAGCTAGTGTATAGGCTCCACTCAATCAATCCCTGCTGTATTTTCCAGATTCTTCGTGGGACGTCTCGAACCAAGTTTACTGTATTTATGCACAAACGATTGACCTCAGGTTTAAATAATTTATTACTAAATGAATTGCACTGATTGAGTGATTGATTGATTGAAGAAAGATTGATTGCTTGACTGGCACACTGACAAACTGACTAAATGCCTGATTGACTGCTTGATTGGTTAATTTACTGCTTGCTTGCTTGCTTGCTTGCTTGCTTGCTTGCTTGATTGATTGATTGATTGATTGATTGATTGATTGATTGATCGATTGCTTGAGTGCTTGATTGCTTGATTGCTTGATTGATTGATTGATTGATTGATTGATTGATTGATTGATTGATTGATTGATTGATTGATTGATTGATTGATTGATTGATTGATTGATTGATTGATTGATTGATTGATTGATTGATTGATTGATTGATTGATTGATTGATTGATTGATTGATTGATTGATTGATTGATTGATAGATTTATTGATTGATTGATTGATTGATTGATTGATTGATTAAATGATTGCTTGCTTGCTTGCTTGCTTGCTTGCTTGCGAAAGTTTAGGTCCTAGGCATTATATTTTTATTGTGACAAAAAAAAATAATACAAATAATCGTATTTTATTCCCATTTTATTTTAAACCTGCTTGTACAACGCCCTTGATAATGTGTGATTTATTTGATGGCTGCTATTGATTTTCTGACGTCTAAATCTATCCCCGTGCTGATGATCAGGATGTGTCATGGTGTGTTGTATTTATTTCACAAAGGGGGAGGGTTATTGACCATGCAGGACACTCCAAGAACCCACATTACGAAGTAAAAGACGACAAGTGCACCTAGACGTGTCTTATCATCGTGATCTGGTGACCAGTTATCACCAGATCACTGCATGGTGGTGCTACTTTTACTTCCGTGTAATATGTTTTGGAAGCTAATAATATTACCCCTTAACCCTTTAACCGCCGGTGCCGCATATGTTCAGGTTTTCATTGTATTAGCACATTAAGTACCACATTTTAAATATGGTACAGATAAAATGTGACATCAACCAGCAAGATTTGAAGAGAATTGACCTCCATTTTGTCAAATCTGAATAATTTTCACTCGCTTGAAGTTGTGGATCGCGTCAGCGAGACACAACTTCAAGTGGGTGAAAATTCAGATTTAATAATTTGGCGGTTAAAGGGTTAAACAAATGATAAAATATATTTATACATGGTGTATACATATTAGCAAAGATGCTATTTTCAAAATATGTGCCCTGTCATACAGTCAATAATACAATACATTTCTAAAATATCTAATATTGTAAATGGTATATATACAGATTAAAATATCCATAATCCAATCATAGCTACAATTGAAATCAATTAACACTGTCATAGAAGCTTTTAAAAAACATTATAGTAGAGAATATGTCATTTAAGGTTCCAGGATTAATTTGGAAAATCGTTAAATCTCACCCACTTTGAAACCAAGGTTAGTACACTTGAACCGCTTGTCAAACTGATCATGTTGAGTAAATGTTACAGACTTCACTATTATACACATAGATAGCCTCGCATACTTAGTTTATCTATGTATTGTATATAATATTGAGGTATCTAAACTACTCCATAACCTTTAATTTCGAGTGCGTCTCTATCTCTAAGTTTATCACGTTGAAAACCACGTCCTTGTTCAGGTGCTATAACAGCAGATTTCGAGTGCGCGCAATCTCGATGACGTTTTTCACTGGACGAATAGATAATTTTATCGTATAATATTACACACAATTTCTTCAAGTTATAGAAGATATGAAAAGGACATGTACAGCGATAAGCTAAGAAAGACATAAAGCTAATTAATCACGTTTTAATTCACTAGACTATCTTTTAGCCGATGACCGTTTGACCATTTTACCCTTTCAAACCGATCTCTGATCTAATTAAATATGGTACTCTAGTCTCCTACGAGCTGACGGTCATATATTACATCAGATCACAAAATCAGATACATGTAATCCAACCTTATAATCCCGTCCTTCCAACTGTTGTTTTTCGACAATAATTAAGCATCTTATGTTAACGTTAAGCTGGTAATAATTCTCAATATCAGTTTTCTGCACCAGCAATCTTGGGAAACAAATATGTGTTGATGCTTTTTGTACTCTGACCCCTCAATGAATGAATGAATGAATGAATGAATGAATGAATGAAAGAATGAATGAATGAATGAATGAATGAATGAATGAATGAATGAATAAATGAATGAATGAATGAATGAATGAATGAATGAATGAATGAATGAATGAATGAATGAATGAATGAATGAATGAATGAATGAATGAATGAATGAATGAATAAATGAATGAATGAATGAATGAATGATTGAATGACTGAATGCATGCATGGATGAATGAATGAATGAATGAATGAATGAATGAATGAATGAATAAATGAATGAATGAATGAATGAATGAATGAATGAATGAATGAATGAATGAATGAATGAATGAATGAATGAGTGAGTGAATGAATGAATGAATGAATGAATGAATGAATGAATGAATGAATGAATGAATGAATGAATGAATGAATGAATGAATGAATGAATGAATGAATGAATGAATGAATGAATGAATGAATGAATGAATGAATGAATGAAGTTTAGACCACATATACACATATAGGCCCTCCAATTAATACCCCAGTGACGATAGCTATATATGACAGTCAGGATTGCGCAGGCTCATTCAGTTCCCCATTTGGACTCGTAACTTTGAGGCTTTCACAGTGTTTTTGCATATGCAATGCTCCAAACTGTTTCAAGACCTGCATTAAGCAGTAGCTCACGCATTCACTCACTCACTCACTCACTCACTCACTCACTCACTCACTCACTCACTCACTCACTCACTCACTCACTCACTCACTCACTCACTCACTCACTCACTCACTCACTCACTCACTCACTCACTCACTCACTCACTCACTCACTCACTCACTCACTCACTCACTCACTCACTCACTCACTCACACTCACTCACTCACTCACTCACACTCACTCACTCACTCACTCACTCACTCACTTTAAATGCACATTGTCGCACCTTTAGTATCATGCACAGGCAACCAGAAATAACTGTTTACTTTTTAAGTTAACAGTTACTGCTGTTCGACCTTCCATGTCAGTATTGTGTACATAGTTACACAATGCGTCCCGTGAAGTATGAATTAGGAGAGTGTAAGGGTTGATGGCTTGATAGGCGTGACCGGGGCGTCTTTATCTCATTGTGATTTATCGGAGATGGATCAAGACGAATCATCTTTTATGATGGCTGATAGATGAGGGATTACTGGGATGGTGCAGTACTTGTGATCTGAAGCACCTCTCACACATTAGTTATACTCATCCAAATTGTTATTCTCGAGTGATGTCTAATCGCTAACCGTTTACTACCCTCACCCTCTGACATTCTGCGTTTCGCATTATTTCTGCAATACAAACAGCACTTATTGCTTACTTCAAGAGTTAGCAGATACTGCTGTTTGCAAACTCAAACAGCAGTATCTGCACGCGTTTAATGAATTGCTGACTCGTGCTTCTTATTTGTTGCGCGATTGAATAAAATGATAAAGTTGACGTCACGTGCAAATGAATAGTTTCCAGACTGTTACTCATATACGCCGAGATATTACAAGGTCTAATCTTAGTGATTTTGTTTCCTCTGTCGGCAAGTTGTCATAGTATATCAGAAAGATAAAACATACTACATGTATTCATTGCGGGAGACAAATTATTCCCGCTAAAACATAACTATATATATATTTATCAATTATCTGCTCAATAATGCTGGTATTCTTGTTATTATAAAGTGTGGATAAATAATAAAATGCATTTAATATATCGATTTAAATAATATACATAGCTAGTAGTCTTTGGTTGTAACCATTTCAGGTTTCGGTTGTAATGTTATAAATACATGTAGGTGAATTGTAAGACAAATGGTTAAAATTATCCAAATATTTTTCATCAGGTATTTTGAAAATGCTCTCACACGATAAAATTTGTCAAAATCAATTGTTTTTGTAATATTAATGTTCACTAAGTAATATGTAAACGATATCAAAATGTACTTTGGAAGTCGACTTTAGGGTTGGGATATGGAGTGATTACGGGAATGATGGGATAAAGCTGGGATTTAACCCTTTAACCGCCAAATTATTTATTTGAATTTTCACCCACTTGAAGCTGTGTCTCGCTGACGCGATCCACAACTTCAAGTGAGTAAAAATTATTCAGATTTGACAAAATAGAGGTCAACTGTTTTCAAATATTGCTGATTGATGTCACATTTCATCTTTAACGTGTTTAAAAGGTGGTACTTAATGTGCTAAAAAAATGAAAACCCGAATATATGCGGCACCGGCGGTTAAAGGGTTAATTGCCAATCAGGCTATGCTGGCCAACTCTGACGCTAACCCATGTAGTAACGTCTAACTCAGACTAGTCCTCGTATATCAAGATCACAGTAGCTGCATCCAGTCATGTAGCACTACACCTGCCGTGACCGTATATATATATATGTGTATTCACAACTTCAGTACCAAACACGAGACGTCCATACAATGTTCGGTTAGTGTTGGCTTAGTGTCGAAGACGTTGGGCCAGAATTAAATGGTCTAACGATGTGCGTTTGTTGGGATCAGAAAATATTCTGCTTCACTTTTTGAAGATGGCATTAATACCTGGATTTCATAATATGGAGCAACGTATGTATCGTCCCTTGGAGTAAGAAGGTGCTAAACTGCCACTTTACAAAGTATAGCACCTTCTAATTCCAAGGGGACGGTATAATAATATCGAATAAAAGCTCATTGCGGCGAAGACTTTAATATAAACTATTACACGTGGTACAAAAATGCGACGTATTATATCCTATTCCAATTTAAGAAATAAATGAATAACGATGAAAAATCAAGTGATTCTGTCATTATAATCCATATACGACACGGTCAAAGAGTATCAAAAAGGAAAGACATTGATGAAAATGAAAAAAACTTTTTACAAGATATAAGTTCGACAAAACATTTTAATCTCCTGTGCGTTAAAATACAAAAACTGTCTTGACTCACAAGAAGTTTAGGTCCTCAGCTAAAAAGTTTTTTGGAGTTTTTTCTCAGCTGAGAACCCGGGGACGACATTAAACTTCGAGAGTAGAAAACTTAGTGCAGGGCGGATTAGTTTTTGTTGATAGGTGCGTACCGTGACACTCGCTGGGCAAATAAATACACGTCGTTCACAAACCTCTTAACAATTTGCTAATCAATCACGTTTTCCAGGTACTGAGAGAAGAGGTTGTTAACCCTTGTCGTGTGAGGTCTCACCCGGTTTTTTTCGTCATTTAAAGCTGGAATTGCTAACGCAATTTCAGCTTCAAATGGCGAAAAATACTCCAACTTGTCTAAGAATGGACGTCTCCCATAGTGATTTATATGAATATCCGAGAACCTATCAGACACTATTTTATCTTGTTTAATAGTGTTATATTCCGGGCAAATTACAAAAGTTCGTATAGGATCTGACAGGAAAAGGATTTAAATACTCAACTAGAACACCCTAACGTAAAAAGGCCGGCCCTTATCAATTAACCTGTAAAAGTAGGTCCCTGTAAAATACATCCATCAATGTGAGGTGTGGTCGTCGGTGCTGACATCATTGACCTATTTAATGCCAGTGTTACATAATTCCGCCCACGTAGTCTGCCCTGTTTATTGTAGCCCCAAATAAAATAAAACCATATTATGCAATTCGAAGAAGACACACGAATAACATAACAGTTCTTATGCTTATTTAAAGATTATACACACAGTTATTACTGTAGCTTAAAATGAAAAAAAAGACGTGTTAGATTATTCAAATGGATGCGTGAGTAATTTGAAGTAAATATGTGACCAATGTATTCCTTCCTTTACATTAAGATTTATTAAGCCATACAATAATAATATGGGTAGATGCAGACGAGATATAATTATCGTTCAGGCTTTAAGACATCATAAACTACAGTCGGTAATCTGATCAGCTTTCCAAGGTATCACCATAATCATTTGTAAGTGTAAAACAGTTTTCCATTTTGAGAGTTAGATAGCTCACATGAAATAGAGACATAGAAACAATTTTGAACCTTCTTATGGAAAACCAACCTATTCATCATGATCATGATACATATATCAAGTAGCATTATAAAATTATGCATCAATGAAAAAGGTACACGTGAATGTCTTTCATCGTTTCACAGCTGATCAGTTACACAACTGCCGTTGTCAGGGTTCATATAATATCACAGCAAAAGGCTAGAGAGCTTCCTTTGCTACTCTACACTGATTAATGCCTTATGTGGCTTGTGAGTCTCAGTGATATGTAAATCTTAGAGGTTCCCAAAGAATAAGGTAAAGCTACATGTCTCCTTTTTGAAGTAATGAGTATTGTGTCCTCGCCTGATCCTTCTTTAGATCAGCATGGTAAGCTTAACAACAACACATGGTTTTTTTATGGTAGTTTTGCACCCTAGTGACGAAATCAGGCCAGAGAAAATGATTCAAAACCGAAAACCATCACGCAATTACCAGAGTTACACCACTATACCACCAGTATATCTGTCTCTGAGAAAGAAGTCAATTTACCATAGTCTTATGTTAAACTGGTAGTAACGGGCAAATGCATGATCACAGCCTAAACAGATAAACGCAGATCAGCCTGTGATTATTAAATTGCGAGAAAGGGACCAGAGCTTTGGTGAATGCTGATATTAAAAGTCCTGGCAAAGAGACTAGTTATAGAAAATTTAGAGTCACACACACCAGGAATGCACACCAAATCACAGTGGCCAGCCTCTATAAAACGGGTGTAAGAAGATGATCTCAAGACCGCATAACAGCAGCTATAACTCACTTTTATTAGATCACCGTAGGAAGGTAACTTATTAATCTATTCGGAGAATTTGAAGAGATTAATCCCCTTTTATTTGCTCTTGATCATCCTCACGGTCCTGACTATCTGTTAATCTATGCATTATGATATAACTGGAGAAAATACATCTTGATATAGCTGCTTAATTCGGGGGGGGGGGGGGGGTTGGGAGAGTTTGTGGTCAACAAAACATCACATTTTTTTCAAGCAAATGTATTGACCAGGCCCACGAGAAATACAGTACAATAGCGAAATAAGACGGTGGACCATGGTCTGATTCAAAACATGTCACAGCTCACTATATTAATGCATAGTTTGAGAAGCTAGAACAATTTGAAAACTTCACACTCCTTGATCCATTCAAGCATCATTTGTGAAGGAAGTAAATTCACTCAAAAAGACAATCCAGGATCTTGGTAATCCATTTACTTACAAAAGCCAGGACTGTGTGTATTGGATACAAAACACATTGTAGAGGAAGATGTCGTTAAACGTCGTTAAAATGTCGGTAAAAGAAACAGGTTTATGACTATGTTGAAAAGCGGCTTTGAGCAGAAAGCAGAGGGTAGTCCCATAAAGAGAAACAGCATATAACTGTTTAATTGCCCAACTAAATTGACAAATTCAGCTGATCAGTTATCCACCTGAGGAAACTGATTTCACAACTTCAAATCTCATGTCAAGTGAGAGATGAAGATTTGCATGCATGCTTTCGTAATGAGAATGAGTCACATAAAACATCACTGTCATCCCTCTCAGGTCTGACACAAAGTCAAACATATTTTCCTGTCTTGACAAATGTGTGCGACGTCCAGAGGCTCTCATACACCAAAGGTACACAACATAGTACTTGGTGGGCCTGCAATAGTACACCTTCTAAAACCTATTGGTGCAAATACTTTTGAAGATGATGCTCAACAAGTCTTCGATATGTCACATCACAAAGGTCTTCTAGAATTGAAGTCAAAATTATGGGATATAAGTCCCACAGTCCTAATGTTTCTGCTCCAGAGAGGAGAGTGGATGTAACTAAGTGGTGTTGCAGCAAATACAAACACCCCGACAAACTGACAAGGGTTTTTCACAATTGATGCACTGTTGAATTGCTGCCACATAAAGTGGAAAGAGGTCCGTTATCAGCAGTCAAACCATGCACATTAGAGGATAAGTCGAAATACATATACTCCTCGTACCCAAAAGTCACCCTGGATGACTACAATCATGTTACGGGGGGTGCACTGTCGTATGCCCCGGTGAGATGAAGCTGATCAAGTAATGAGCGTTGATGAATGTTCATGATCATTCATGAAGATTCATCAATAGTTCATCAAGCTAGTTCATGACATTGTGTTCATGATTTAGTTCATGAAGTTCATATGAAGAGTTTAAAAGCCCTGTGGAGTGATTTCAGCTCATCAATATAATTAAAGTATATATCAAAATGAATCTCATAATCTAGCGGATTATTTTAGTCCACTAATTATCAGTTATTTTCAAAAATAAAAACTGAAATGTGCACATTTCTTGGGCTGGGCGGATCTCCCACCTCATGACTTCACACACAAAAATCGCCCATTATTGAATCTGAATTAACATGCATCGAGTATATGAAACTGCATCGAGTATATGTTTTATGTTTCTTGTATTTGTATTTGAGCTGAACTAGATTTCTATTCATTTCAATATGCCCGCATCGAAAGGGTGAACAAGGGGCCAGTAAAATGGTGGACGCTGGCCAGGAGCGGACGCGGTGATGGCCATCATTTCTAGTGCTGCAGCTGCATTCAGGCAGCGTTGGACCGGCGTTCCGTGTTAGCTATGATGGCCATCATTTCTAGTGCTGCAGCTGCATTCAGGCAGCGTTGGACCGGCGTTCCGTGTTAGCTTTTGTTTTATAAAATCATACAATACAGCATCAGCTACATGTACATGTACATGTATTATAACCAGCGAAGCGTGTCTCCACCTTTTGACGTCACATCTAAAATAGTATGAAATAGGTGACATTCGAACACGTGTGACGTCTTCTTTGACGTTGGTCCAACATTGTACAAATGTTATACAAATGCTTTGTGTTAGCTGGGACGCGAATGCACGCGACGAGACACGCGACGACAGACGCGAAACTCGTCAAACTGGCTACACATTAAGGGGCCCAAGTATGATGTTTTACCTCTTAATTTAAATAACAGCTGAACATGCCGAATGACGGCAGTGATTGGCTAATCTCGTAATGTGACAAGCTGAGCTACTCTTCCATTGGTCTGGGGTAGAATATCATACCTGGTGCGAAAATCGGCGTGACGCTTGCAAAAAAATGTTTGAAAAATACTCGCTTTACCCTTCACGCTCGACCATCGGTCATCGTTTGAATTTGAGCTGTGAATATCTGCCCAAATTTTCGTCTCAATGTGAATTGAAAATGATAAAAATGAAGAAAAATACCTAATTCCAATATAAAAATGTGCTGCTGCAAACGCCCTCAGTTGTATTGTTTTGAGCATTTCTCATCAGTGAATTGTACATACAAAATTTCTCCCTGGTGTATGTCTGAGACACGGGTGTTAATACAACCGAACATGTTTATTTGTATTATACTAATTAATCAAGACAAAATGACGTTGAGTGCGAGTTGGAGATCGAGCGACTAGCACGGCGGCTAGGTAAACTAAGCAAAAAGTCAGCACTGGCCTGTTGTCTATGTGGCACGGTACCCAGCAAGCACAAAACATTTGTATAACATTTATACAACGTCGACCCAACGTCTTCGACGTTGGTCCAACATTGTATAAATGTTATACAAATGTTTAGTGTTTGTTGGGTACTTGACGTAAATCCGGGTGAACATGAGAACATTTGAGTACCCCACGGAGTGGTAAATCTCTCCGAAACTAGGATGAGATTAAGTAAAGATGAAAAAACTATAACTACTGTGTCCGGAGTCCTCTGTGTTATGTGGGTATTTCTACGCACAGAGAAATACCTGCAGCTCACTGGGCAAACGACTCAACTGTCTCCACGGTAAATCAACATCATTCATTCATTCGTTCGTTCGTTCGTTCGTTCGTTCGTTCGTTCGTTCGTTCGTTCGTTCGTTCGTTCGTTCGTTCGTTCGTTCGTTCGTTCGTTCGTTCGTTCGTTCGTTCGTTCGCTCGTTCGTTCGTTCGTTCGTTCGTTCGTTCGTTCGTTCGTTCGTTCGTTCGTTCGTTCGTTCGTTCGTTCGTTCACTAGTTCGTTCACTAGTTCGTTCGTTCGTTCGTTCGTTCGTTCGTTCGTTCGTTCGTTCGTTCGTTCGTTCGTTCGTTCGTTCGTTCGTTCGTTCGTTCGTTCGTTCGTTCGTTCGTTCGTTCGTTCGTTCGTTCGTTCGTTCGTTCGTTCGTTCGTTCGTTCGTTCGTTCGTTCGTTCGTAGAATTCATTCATTCATTCATTCATTCATTCATTCATTGTCTGTCAGTCACTCAGTCATTTACTCAAGCACATATATAATATCAGGCCATTTGTCTTCACTCAACTATGGATATGCTAGCATTAGAGGCTTATTTTCAATATTTTTTTAAAATATAATAATAACCGATCGCATGTTTAAGAATATTGACAATACAAGCGTAGTAGTAGCTAAACGCATTTTTAAAATAACAATACAAATACACACTTCACAACACATTTTATCAATCAAATTAAGACATAGTTACGCTAAAAATTGTTTTTTCTTATAGTATGATATTATTGAATATGTGTGCATTCTAAGCCATTTATTATATGGCAGCTATGATTGAAATGATATCTCCTAGAGCAATGGATTACCATTGAAATCATGATATTATTACATTTTACAGTTGGCATTAAGCCGTGAGTAAAGTTCAAAAACAAAACCCCAAGCTAATAATAGGTGATTATAAAAAATTCTAATATGGTTTGATAGAAGCAAAATTAACATGATAGTTATTATGAATGTCATGTATAATTATGTATGCACTCAGATTCGAATGACATGCAAAACTGAAAAGTAGTAATATTGATACTTTCATTTTATAGACAATGTCAGCGCAGAAACAGCTAGCCGATGACAATTATATGTAAAACTGAGTAGTCAATCATCATGATTAGACGGGTTTCATATCACCTGCAAATTATCAATTCAAAGTTATCTTATCATTTATTTATCATGATACTAGGCGAAAACTAAATAAATCAGTGAAACAAATCATTTCGCATGTGGCAACACCAAACACTTGAGCACGTTTTACAATCACCAGATATGTCAGTAATACAATTGATGGAGTATACAAGCACAGGAAATGTATAGTTTCAGGCCTCTGAAAAAATGTTAACGCTTTCAGCGCGAGAATCGACTTTAGACGTCAGAATCTGACGTCTTTAGACGCCAGATTCTCATGTCTCTGGCTTAAGCCGATCCACGCACTGGGAGGGTTAGGTAAATATTCATATTGGCCGTGGGGTCAGCATAGGTATTCAAATAAAGCGGAAAAATCTAACTTAGACATTTATGATGATTTCAAATTGACAAAACCCTGTGTTCTCTTAACAATAGTTTATATAAAAAATATTTCAGCGTTTTAACCCTTTAACCGCCCAATTATTTAATTTGAATTTTCACCCACTTGAAGTTGTGTCTCGCTGACGCGATCCACAACTCCAAGTGAGTGAAAATTATTCAGATTTGACAAAATAGAGGTCAACTCTTTTCAAATCTTGCTGGTTGATGTTACATTTTATCTTGCCCACATATTTAAAATGTGGTACTTAATGTGCTAATAAAAAAAGGAAACCCGAATATATACGGCACCGGCGGTTAATGGGTTAAGGATTAAAAAGTTGAAGTGGATACCAGACGTGCCTGACAGGGATCGTGTTTGTTACACAAAACATTTGTATAACATTTGTACAATTTTGGACCAACGTTGTATAAAATTATGTTATACGAATGTTTTGCGTTTGCTGGGAGTATGGGTGACGAAGGAGCTCAAATGTCTCGCTAGTTTAGCTCGAGTTCCCGATACGCGTTTACGATTGCTTAGTAGAGCATACATGTATAAACATGATATGTATTCAGATATTATCAGCTATATATTTGCTACGCAGAAGCTTTCAACCATTATTTATCACATAAGAGGTCAAAATCTATTTTTATGTTATGTCAGGGAATTTCAGAAAACATACGTACGCGGTTAGTTTTTCGTTGCTGACCATAGGAAGTATTCTACTACTGTTTGAAGTCAAATGTCGAGACAGATAAGGGTTAAGCAAAATGTTGCGGATATATACAGCTTTTTTAGAAAGCAAATTATACCGGGGATACCAGACAGACAGACAGACAGACAGACAGATATTTTATTGACAGAAAGAAAAGTCATTACAGCCTTATTTATCATAGAAATAAAAGAGATATAATTATGTACATGTATATACAAGATTGTTAATTTACCACTGGGTAAGCATACATGCATAGAAAACGGGTATGTAGCTTGTACTCCGGTTTCATGGCAAATACGTATTACTACAAAAAATCGGTCAAGAAGAAACATTATTCATTATTATGATTATAGGCGTGAGCAGGAATAGCCAAACCCCAAGAAGACAGCAATGAGCCCGACAACTTATCAACGTTTCTCTTCAAAATTACCTTATATTGTACCGTATAGAGGATCTATAAGGATTGTAAATGTATTACAATGGATCAATTTACAGCAAACGCTTCAGTTCATTTCTTGTGTCAAGAGCATCGGTCATATAAAACATTAAATCCTTCAGGCTGAGAACTCAACCCATCACTTCATGTCCTGATGTGTTTCACAAGTGAGCTAAAGTGTAATATCACCCTTGTGTATAAGACTCAAACCAAACATTGGAATTGAGAGTGTGAAACGTTAAAGGTGATCTATCACCCCTTATATCACCCATTCATTCATTGTCTGTCAGTCACTCAGTCATTTACTCAAGCACATATATATTATCAGTCCATTTGTCTTCACTCAACTATGGATATGCTAGCATTAGAGGCCTATTTTCAATATTTTTTTAAAATATAATAACAACCGATCGCATGTTTGAGAATATTGATGATACAAGCGTAGTAGTAGCTAAACACACTTTTAAAATAACAATGAAGATACACACTTTTATTTTACAATCACAAGATATGTCAGTAATACAATTGATGGAATATACAAGCACAGGAAATGTATAGTTTCGGGCCACTGAAAAAATGTTAACGCTTTCAGCGCGAGAATCGACTTTAGACGTTAGAATCTGACGTCTTTAGATGGCAGATTATCATGCCTCAGGCTTAAGTCGATCCACGCACTGGAAGGGCTAAGTAAAATAGTCATATTGGCCGTAGGGTCAGCATAGGTATTCAAATGAAGCGGGAAAAAACTAACTTGGACATTTATGATGATTTCAAATTGACAAAACCCTGTGTTCTCTTAACAATAGTTTATATAAAAAATATTTCAGCGTTTTACCCGTTTAACCGCCGGTGCCGCATATATTCGGGTTTTCATTTTTTATTAGCAGATTAAGTACCACCTTTTAAACATGTTAAAGATAAAATGTGACATTAATCAGCAATATTTGAAAAAAGTTGACCTCCATTTTGTCAAATCTTAATAATTTTCACTCACTTGAATTTGTGGATCGCGTCAGCGAGACGCAACTTCAAGTGGGTGAAAATTCAGATTGAATAATTTGGCGGTTAAAGGGTTAAGGGTTAACCCAAGTTAAAGTGGATACCAGAAGTGTCTGACAGTGATTGTGTTTGTTACACAAAACATTCGTATAACATTTATACAATGCTGGACCAACGTCGAAGACGTTGGGCCGACGTTGTATAAATGTTATACGAATGTTTTGCGTTTGCTGGGAGTATGGGTGGCGAATGAGCTCAAATGTCTCGCTAGTTTAGCTCGAGTTCCCGATACTCGTTTAAGATTGCTAAGTAGAGCATACATGTATAAACATGATATGTATTCAGATATTATCAGCTATATATTTGCTACGCAGAAGCTTTCAACCATTATTTATCACATAAGAGGTCAAAATCTATTTTTATGTTATGTCAGGGAATTTCGGAAAACATACGTACGCGGTTAGTTTTCCGTTGCTGACCATAGGACGTATTCTACTACTGTTTGAAGTCAAAAGTCGCGACAGATATAATGGTAGCAAAATGTTGCGGATATATACAGCTTTTTCAGAAAGCAAATTATACCGGGGATACCACTGGGTAAGCATACATGCATAGAAACTGGGCGTGTAGCTTGCACTCTGGTTTCATGGCAAGTAAGTATTACTACAAAAAATCGGTCAAGAAGAAACATTATTCATTATTATGATTATAGGCGTGAGCAGGAATAGCCAAACCCCAAGAAGACAGCAATGAGCCCGACAACTTATCAATGTTTTTCTTCAAAATTAACTTATATTGTACCGTATAGAGGATCTTTAAGGATTGTAAATGTATTACAATGGATCAATTTACAGCAAACGCTTCAGTTCATTTCTTGTGTCAAGAGCATCGGTCATATAAAACATTAAATCCTTCAGGCTGAGAACTCAACCCATCACTTCATGTCCTGATGTGTTTCACAAGTGAGCTAAAGTGTAATATCACCCTTGTGTATCAGACGCAAACCAAACATTGGAATTGAGAGTGTGAAACGTTAAGCTATTGGTAACTTGACTCCATCTTAATATATTTCGGTTCCACTACAACCACAATTCTACATACATTTAATCTAGAAAAAGATCAAGAGGGATGTGTGATATATACTTTCTTTTTCTTTATCTTTCGAATAGTACCTTCAAACAGCTCTCGACATCCCAATGAATATAGATCTATTGTTGTTCAAAGGGATCTAACAGGACAGAAATGTCCATTGTCTTGAGTATCATCAGTATATATCTGCCTCATATATAACAAAGAAACATTCATCTGTTGAAATGAGGTATCTTTATATCATTGATCATCAGGTTGCATTATTGACTTCTGTCATTATAAGCTCTTCAAAGTCAAAATCTTGACGAAATCATTGTCCACAGTAATGATAGCGTGAATATATCTGTCTATATAATATAGGCCTATGAAAAACTTTCTTTTGATGTCTAGGCTACAGGACAACGAGCAAAATGATGTTTCAACAATGATGCCCCAGCCCGGTAGATCGGCGTGAGAGAGTCAATATGTCTTGACGGGATGTTGATTTATATGTCCTGACCCGGACAATAGGGTCTATAAAACCGCCATGATAATCTACACAGCAAACACAAACCATTTGTATAACATGTATACAATGTTGGACCAGCGTCAAAGACAATGGGGCGACGTTGTATACATTTTATACAACTGTGACATTTTGACAATCGGAATGTAGCATTAAAAGATGGATGAACGCATTAATACATTATTATTTAGGAATAGGTTTCCTTAATATCCTGGTATGCTGAAAATAATTAGAGCAAGTGAGGAGAAAATAAAAACGATACTATCAGAATGAGTGGTTGTGAAGGTATAAATAAATATCCTTTGACTGAGTTTTGAAAAGGTTCACATTCCAAGCCATTAATTGTACAGCAGCTGCCATTGCACCACCCAGACCAATCGATTCACATTGAAATCATGATATTAGTACATTTACTGTTAGCATTAAAACGTTAGTAAAGTTCAAAGACAAAAAACCAAGCTAATATAAGTGATCAGAATGTTTTCGAATATGGTGGTACCATGATAAAATATACTAAGCTACTTTCATACACATATAAACCACATAAACACTACTGGTCTTACAATTTTATGATTTTATTTGTACCTCCCAAAAAAATGTATATTAACTACACATCATCATAAACAAGAGACCACAAACAAGATAGGAATTTGTTTCAATTTTCTAGGATTCACCCATCTTTCCAGCCAAGGCTAGGCCTGCGCAAAGAACAAAAACTTGGTAGTTCCTTCGTAAAGTTGTGCCCCCAAAATCCGGTGCGCGGAGGACCGATTGCGTAAGAAAAAAATACATCTTTGTGTGACCAATGATGTTTATTTTATTTTATGTTGACAGATTTACATCTCATAGGATTACTGCCCAAACGTGGGGATTTCAACCTCAGTATTTATAGGTGAATTTATAATTTCAATATGATACCCTCACATTTTTCATGAATTTGTTTATCTCAACGTACACTGGTGACCAGCATACAAAAAAACCCAGCTTTTAAAGGTGATCTATCACCCCTTATATGGTATGAATAATTATGTCCTTATATGGGGTGATTGGCTATCATGTGACCCTCTCGGAGAGTCACATGATAGCCAATCAACCCATATATATGGGGTGATTGGCCATCATGTGACCCTCTCAGAGGGTCACGTGATAGCCAACCACCCCATATAAGGAAACACTTGCGCCCCATCTTGTGGCAACTTTGATTTATTTGTCACAAATTTATTCATACTATATGAATTTTTTTCCAGCTGTGACGCTAGACAATGCGGTTGCGCAAACTAGGATTACAACTTGCAAGTTGAAGATGGGAATCACCAGATATACTTCTGAGCTAACGCAATAATTGTAGCCTCCGTTTGTTTAATGCTGGTTCACTGTCTGCGACGCTGGCCAACAATAAATCAACAACCCAGCAAACCATACATGTTGGACCATTGTTTAATGTTGGGCCACTGTCTTCGACGTTGGCGAAACCTTAAACCAACAACGCCTTAACCACGTGAACGTGTTAGTTTTTTGATTTGGTAAAATCCACATTATCAATAGGCCTACCATAATTCAGAGCAAATTGACCATTGTAAAATACGGCGCATGCGTGTCGCCATGCAGATAGGCAGGAGAAAGTGTCTGACTCGTGACACTCAACACGGAAGAACGCTAGTAAGCACAATATCTTCATCCAGTGCTGGCGTGATGTTGAAACAGTGTCGAAGACATTGGACCGACATCAAGGCAGCATTGGAGGAACATATATTGTGTGCAGACAAGTGTACGGTTATAAATAAGATAAGACTGCACAGAAACTTTAAGGGTAAAACCCCTGGCCAACTTGTAAAATCGCGTAACGTGACTATCTAGAAGCATAGGGGCCCTTAATTCGCCATTCTCAATCTGTACCATGTGTTAAAGGTGATTTATCACCCCTTATATTGTATGAATAATTATGTCCTTATATGGGGTGATTGGCTATAATGCGACCCTCTCAGAGGGTCACATGATAGCCAATCACCCCATATAAGGAAACACTTGTGCCCCATCTTGTGAAAACTTTGATTTATTTGTCACAAATTTATTCATACTATATAAGGGGTGATATATCACCTTTAACATCATTAAAAATACCTTTACTGAACCTTTATTAGCTACTGGTGAAGAGGACATGCGTACGTATTTTCACCTGAATAAATAGTCTATGTTTTTCTATGAAATTCGAATTAAATGAATACAAAATGGGGGCTGTGACAACAATAGGTAAGTAATATAATATTAGGTTTAGCCCAGATGTGGCTTCAAAAAACGTGTGTAATACATATTAAGCACAACGTTAGCGGCTACATGGGTAGGTAAATAATAAAGGGGGCTTTATTAAAGGCAAATTTTGTATTAGTTAATTAAGTTACAGTATATGACATACGTGTAGCTCAATAATGTGATACTGTCTTAGATATTTATAAGTGACCAGCACACAGAATAATTATTATAAATTAACCACCTTAATATGCCAGACTATCAACAAACAAGTATGTACTTCTAAAAGGCTTAGATAATGTAGAATTATAATATTTTCTATGTAGGATGTATTGAATTCTTACGTACCCTTGTAACCAAAATACTTTCAATTTTTTTTTAGAAACAATGACTTTCGACCTATAATTCAGCCTATTATCTGATGGTGACCTTATTTTTAATGCCACGCAACACATTTAACCCGCTTTGACTCAACCTTAAAATATAATTTGTAATTAATTAGCATGTGAGCGCAGTTGGAATGTTGCACGAATACTGTAGAAATTCACATACAGATGCATTCGAGGCGCATTCCAGCTCACTCGGACACCCCCTAGAATACGGTCAGAATGCTTTGAATGCTGTGCGAATGTTATAACGAAATTTCGAACGCACTAAGAATGAAAATAGAACACATTTCCAAAATCATTTTTATTTTTATATTATCTAATTTGGATAACGTTTTGATTGACGTCTCGAAGGCTTCTGGTCATGCTAAAGCATGCTAGACGCCACAATGATGGTCTGGAATATTAAGAATGTAAACAGAACGGTGTGAAAATACAGTCAGATATCTCAAAGTTTGGTTAAAATAGTCAGGAATATACCATGACGTACACTTATATCAGCATTTGGTGTCATGGCACATTTAGTGTAAAGCGGGTATTTTGCGACAAATACGTTTTCACTAACTAATTTCTTTATAAACCTCCCTTGGATCACTCTGCATGTAATCGTAATACTGCCAATGTAAACGTTTATCGCCACTCAAAAATGTATACTCAGTGAAAATTATTTATAATGTCTTGCTATCACCGAGAAAACAATATAATTTTATCTTCCTGACTTCATCTAATATTCGGGGCAAAATGTTCAACATTTGTCACAAAACAAAGCAACGTGTTACTATTATCGTTTGATAGCTCGGTCACAAGTCCTTCGTGATATGCGTATGTGCTAATTTTGTGAAACAGATATAGGAGATGAATTTCATTATTTACTTTGTTGTCCTAACTTTGAAGAAGAACGTAAAAACTTCATTAATTCAAAATATTACATATGACCTTCAACCCTTTACCTACATGAACTCTTTGATCAAACTAAGGGTGAAAACCTTAAAAAACTGGCTGTGTTTGTCAAATTAATAATATGTAAATTTTTTTATTACAAAATGTGAATATTGTATATACTATGTCATGCCTTCCTGGCAACTCTGTCTGGTCTTCTGATAAACTACTGGTTACTTGTTGGTAATAAACGAGTTGCTTTACAAACGGATGAAGAACACGCACTTGGATGACACAGTCTGATAACATTGGACAATGTAACAATTGTTACTCTACGCACGATGGAAAATGGTAAGCAATCCCAATATTGTAAAGGATTACAATTTTTTTTATCGTTGATCTTTTGTACTGATACCCACCAAACACGAGACGTTGTCCCAATGCTGTTTTGATGTTGGGCCACATGTTTGCCGAGTCATATTCCGGAAGAAACACACCAGACTTTGTGAACCAGCGTTTAATGAACGAATCGTGTTTGTGAGATATCCTAATAATGTTAGTCACCGCCTAATCTTAGATATGGTTACCAGAAAGTGAGACCATAATGTTAGAAAAATCTACCTTGTCAGATGTTTCAACAGTTAAATCTTTACTGTTATTATTTAATGATATTTTACCAATAATCAGTGAAATGTGCCAGCTGCTATTGCTCCAGGCAAGTTTATATTTTTTGACAACCACGACTAAAATTGGCAGTGAGCTAGTCCCTTTAAATTTCTTTGTTTGAAAGGTGCTCGCCTATGTGACGTATCTATAAAGTCTGTCCTAATGTTCCAAGACTGGCTTCGTACATTTATTCAAAATAAAATGCATGAAGAACATGCACCCTGCAGTAGTAAGGAACGTTTGAATCAAATTGTAAAAAGCAACACGCTACCGCTCAATACACAGAGACTTTATATACTCCGTTAATCATTGATGGCCACCCAAACTAATAAGTAACATGAATAAACCGCACGGATATATAGCACAGGTATATATCATACTTAAGAGATTACCAATAATTTGGGTATACAAACTATTTGTAATCCCAGTTTTAGAAAGAAAATCTAGTAATACAACGGAAATCAAATAATTCGACAAGTGATCTTCTTCATGTGTCAAGCAGTATATGCTGAAAAATATACAAACAATGATAGCCTTCTACGTACAGGTACTAAAAGGTACCTTAATATTTAAACAGCAAATGGCATTTGTTGGAGCGATTAACATATTCACATGATGTCCGTAAATTTATATTTATCGTGGTGATTATATGTGCCCAACAGTGCAAAATGGGACACATTTTACCCCACCCCGTAACCGCTTAATAGGGCTCACTAAAAATGGTATTTAAAACAAGATTATAATTATGTAGGCCTACTTTAATAACATTGACAACACGCAGTAGTAATAATACACAGCTTCGCCATTTTTAATTGAGAGGATAATTTACTTTGCTGGTGTAACATAATGTTGTACAAAGGCAAACACCAGTGGTGTTTTCTTGTAATGTAAGCATTAACTGCTGTTTGCCTTTGTCACGCTCACTTGCGATTATGACGTAATCAGATGTACGGAAGTACTGGTCTAGCTATCTGGACCGGTTTGACAAAACGTCAGTAATAGTAAAGTAAACAAAAGCCGATAGTCGGCCATTGTGACTAAATTGTTGTCCGAGCTTATCCGAGCTATTGGTGAAATAGACATATGGTATACATTTTTGAGCGATACAATGAAAAATATTGAGTGCATCTTCGTACATTTATTTAAATTGAAAGGCATGGAGAACATGAACACTGCACTAGTAAGGAACGTTCCAATCACGTTGTAAGAAGCAACACGCTACCGCTCAATAAATAGAGGATTAAAACAATTTGACTGTATTATATTAAGAAAAAATGCTGATAGTAACAATGCTAGGTCATAATTATGGGTCACAGAAAGGTCAAATGTGAGCTAAATCCAAGCTTGGTCATGATTAACCTGTATGTGCCGCCACATGCTGACAATAGGCATCAACCAAAATTTAGCTGAAGCCCAATAAAACTATATTACGTACGCGCGTTGTTTTGTTAAAAAGAAAGCCAAAAGTGAAATGCGAATGTAGCTGTTTGGGATCGGGAATAAAAAAGAGAGCGAAATGAATGAATACGATTACCATACCTGCTTCCTGCTCTTCTTCATCGTTTGCACTTGGATCGCTGAGTTTGAAACTGAAAAAAAAATCATTATCAACAAGTATTAACACATTTATAAAATAACAGAAAATACCCTAGCGTTTGAATACCACTGTCTAACATTAGGAACAAAAGTGACAAATGACCATATACATGATATATAGGGCATCATTCTACATCATTTTCAGTTGAGTAGTGTAACTTTATATGGATTGATTAGTATGGCAATGGTTAGTATCTGTAGCTTTATGTGGAATGGTTATTAAGACAACGATGAAAAAGTATAGGAGAAGGAACTTATAGTATTGCATGGAGATTTGTCCCAAGATTTTATAGTGGGTTCCTGTTCAAATGTAGCTTGACCTCCTTGCAACTTTGTAAATAGAGGAGCATTGCAATTTGAACCCATAACAATTGTACAAGATCGATCCTTCGTACTTAAATGATTCGCTTCACCACTCCAACTACAAATTCAAAACTACTTTTGCCTTCTTTTACTTCTACCCGACGTGATTTAAATCAGTTTATGTACACACAGGATTTTGAATACACAGATACTTTAAAAGTCCCATCCCTGTCGGGTTCCAAGGTCATCATCATCAAAGAATGGGATATGTTCACACACACATTCGTGATTTGCCATCCCTTTTTTCATATATTTTAAATAAATTCACGTTTGCTAAGTAAATCAAACTTTAATATTAATTATAAATGTTAGGGAATATATTATAACATAAATATTACAAAATAGTTTAAAAATAATAGTTATTTTAAACTGTATAAATTATTGTAAGCTGAAAATAATATATTTTTTATTACTGATAATAAATAATAATATTTTCTATAATTTTTATCTTTTCAAGCAACTGTCTCTTCTAGTTTGTGACCATTATTACTATTTATGTTGCTATACTCGTTTTACTCGAAATAATCAGCTGGAAATTTGGCTTGGGTATTTGTAGCCTAATCACTTGTCATGGTGCATTTATATTTGATGGAATTTAATTTTTACTCACTTTAAGTTACGTCTCGCTCCCACGATCCACAACTTCAAGTGGATAAAAATTACGTATATTTGTACAATTTGAATCAAAACTTTTGTCAATCTATCAAATATATTGCTCATTTCTCCAATAAGTTTTCTTGTTTGAAGGTCAAATAAACAGACTAAAACGTCTAAAGAAGCGATCAGCCCTTTACCCCTCACAGTGCGGGGACCGTCTTTATACGTCACAATCTGAAGTCTGTAGACGGCAGATTCTGACGTATAAAGACGGTACCTGCACTGAAAGAATTAAACTGTTTCTAATGGTTGCAGAGCCATAACACAGGTATTCAAATGAATCAGAAAGAGTTAACTAAGACATTTATAATGATTTCAAATTGAAAATAACACTTTGGTTTCCATACTGTGCAAAATAATGCAACGTTGTAAGGGTTAACCTATTTTAAGCTATAAAATTAATCTATTTTAATTTTCACCCACTTGCAGTTGTGTCTCGCTACCGCGATCCACAACTTCAAGTGGGTGAATATTACTCATATTTGTTTCATTTGAGATCTATCCTTTTCAAATCCTGATGTTTAAAGACACATTTTGTTCCCAATATCATATTGACAATATTGACAAAATGAAATAAAACAAATTTAAAAACGACAATAGTCGTGATCAGTAGGATAAGGGTTAATGACGAATAATCAAATTACCCTATCGCGCCATTGACAGCGATCAGTGAGAGTAGAAGCAGATAGTAGCCAGCGGCCATTGCGGCCATCTACAGAAGCCCTGGTTTCCCCTCTGGTCGGCTATGGGTTGTCTCTCTGAATCCGTCAGTGATATTAGGCTGCGTGTCCCTGGTGCATGCTGATCCGCCAAAGCTGAGATCCTGATCCTGACTGCTGGACTTTATGCTGTAACCCCTCCTTATATCTATCTCATTGTTTGACCCCATCCTGGATGTATCGGCCCCTCCTCCTCATCAAGCTAACGCCCCACCCTCATAATCTGTGAGGTTTTTTATCGGTAGAAACACATGCACTTCATGAGCATTATCACAGCACACTTACTTGGCATGTCAGGCTTCGCCGATAAGGCATTAGTCTCAGTGGATACTGGTGATTAACATTTTTAACGAAGTATCAACAACGAGTCAAATAATTTTTTTTTTTCTTTACGTCTTTATTGTTGCCAAAGTTATTGATGAAATTGCAGCGCCACATGCAATAAAATATAGTATTATTTTTGCCTCTGTAAACTCATATATTACATGACTTGAATATGTTAGTCACTAGGGTAGCAACGACTTCTTCGTGTTTTAGAAACAGCTGATTCACTTCCACATACATTCATTGTGGTACTGGGAAACAATTTAAAACCTCAAGGGGATCTAAATATTTCCAGTGGGGTACAGCTGTGTGTAGTTTGACTTGGTGACAGCATGTGGTTCGCGGGTTTGCAGGTTTGGCCTACACCACCTGAGTGCTGCTCAGTGATTCCCTTCATCATTGACGAAGCAGACAAAGTGTTTCAAAGAATTGCCGATCACTTAGTTACAGCAAGCCCTCCCGGGAGACACGAGACGCTGAATCAATATTCATTCAATGTTGACACAGAGTCGAAGACGATGGGCCAACATTAGATCGACATTGGTTCTGCGTCGTGTTGTCTTGGCTAAAGGGTATATCACACGCACGCTTGTCACAAGGATGTGCAATCCGAGCAATATCAGACGTTGACCGTGCGTTGATTCAATGTGGCAAAAAACAATCTGTGCCGCTTATCAAACCACCATTCGGTACGGGTATCCTCATCGCTGGGATGTTGGCCGACGCCGGCTTTGTTGAGCTGGATCAATGATCCTGCTCAACGACGCCGGCGTCGTTGAGCAGGATCATGGATCCAGCTTATACTAAATGTGTGTTCTCATGATATGTGGAGGCGAATTGCACATACCGACGTCATTTTCAAGTATCACCTGCACTTCAATCGTGACAAATTGTGTAAAAACTAGGTCCCTCGAACGGCTACATGTAGTAGAACAGGTTGGTTTATGGTCGTTGGAACTGATCGAAACATTGCCTTCAATGGCAGGAGTGTGAGCTAAATCTTACAAAGAGTACTTTCCAGACCTCTAGAAGCCTTTCAGATGATATATCATTTCGCTATTATGATGACAAATGAGCATTGACAAGGATGTAGGCGCTCGAAATCAAGAGAAGCGCACGGTGGCCGCAAGATCAACTTGGCAGATGCCTATTTTTGCAGATTATGCAGGTTGTCGTAGGGTAATGGGGGGGGGGGGGGGCTACGAATTTTGTATTTAAATCTATGTTCGCCGTATAAATTAGTTCGATAGTGATGGGCTTGAATACTTAGACTATGAGTGTTCCAGCACAAGCGCAGTTTTCCCTACAGATAGGCACATTCCTGGGTATCCCTACGAATAGAATAACGCACGGAAAAAGTCACACAATCCTCTCAACAATATGGATGTTTTGATGTAATAAATTTTCTTAGTGGATGTTGTAAAATGCTCATTTGCAAATTCAGGAAAAATATATATTTTTATTGAAATTGTTCGGTTTCTACACTATGGCGTTCACGCCATACATAAAACATGGGTATAGACACCGATAATATGATTAAGGGATCCACGAATTAAGGTTCGGGGTTCAACTTAACACATGGTAGAGAGTGTTGATCACATATTTTTCATTGTCATTTTCACATTCATGTCTCATGTCTCTAAAACTCTATTTTATATTCTCAATCTATATATATATATCTGTTACTGACTCTCTTCCTCTATCTATCTATATGCTTCCAACTGATTTCATCCATCTTTCTCTCTGATTCCCTCTGTTACTAACTGTCTATCTATCTCATTCCATCTCGCGCCAAACACACAGTACTCTTCTTATACTGAGCGCTTCGTGTTAGGCACAAACCGTCAGGCGCCAATCACCGTTCTACCCTCCAAAAACGCATCCGGTAATTGGGGAGAATCCAGAGTTTCTAGAAAGATCCACGTGTTTGTTGCACTAATAGAATGTCAACCATAAATAAGACACTTAAAAATACGTCTTTACACAGACAGAAAGTTTACTTACTGATAATATAACACTCCTAATTTAGAAGAGTAAAATGACTTAATCAAGAAGTTATAATAGAAAGACATGTCGCTCTCATGACATAAGTCAGTTAATCAAAGATTATAATATTATCACAAATATAAATTTTAAAACAAGATCAGTTTTCAAAATAATATAACAAGACAGATTTTTATATATTGAAATGAAATAGTAACACATCGGGTAAAACTCACCTTTTAATCTTAGAATATTAACACAAACACAGATTACTAACACCATGGAAAATATAATATAAAGACATATTTGTATAAGACAGGGCAATCCCTATGTGTCAACGGAAACTCCGGCCACAATTATCCGAAAATAAGGTCACGCGAGGTCACATAGATGCGCCTCTAGGCGGACCATCTCATAGCTAGGGTCAATTAACAAGACGACAATATCGTGACTCTAGCTCTCAAGTAATGGCCCGATACGTGATCTCGCATATTTCGATTATTCCCGATATTTGATGACATCTATATTTTTGTTGGGGGAGGTCTAACGAGTAAGAACAACTTGGTATGGGGGGGGGGGGTGCATGGTAACATTCTCTGGACAAATGGACTACAAATTCTAGCGATGCCTCTTAATAACGGGTTGGTGAGTAGCTCGTAGAAGGAAATGAAATGAATCGGGCTTTAGGCCACCTTTGTGCACATATAGGCTAAGCTGGGCCAGGAGAACCTCCTGAGGATGGTGAGATGATTGAGATGACACTGTCCTCCAGACACAGGATTCGAAATTCGAACCATGGCGGTCTGAGGCCGAGCACGCTACCTCTCGGTCACGAAGGCTCTCCACAATACTAACTTTCACACGTGGATGAGGAAGAAACATTTTTGTTTCTTTGAAACCGCCGAGACCGGGAACCGAACCCCGAAATCTGGCGTGAAAGGCAGCGGTGATAACCACTACCCTATGGCCCCCGCCCAGCTCGTAGAAGGACGGCGGAAGGTAAGTTTTATCTCGAAGATTTCGCCAGTTATTATGCATGTTGGGTGTTCTATTTATGCCCGTGCCTGTGAATGATGCGATGTGAATTTATGTCGTGGCCTTTATCTCAGCCCATTGTATTTCACTGATAGGCACATCACTAGCTGTTATGCAGTAACTGAAAATGAAATGAATCGGGCTTTAAGCCACCTTTGCGCACATACAGGTTAAATTGGTCCAGGATAACCTCCTGAGGATGGTGAGATGAAACTGCCCTCCAGATACAGGAGACGAAATTCCTGATTTCTCATTATTGACAACCATGTCAAAAATTAGAAATACGGGAATTTCGTCTCTATATCTAGTCTAACTGGTGAGTGCGCAGCAGAAAAATTAAAAAACTTTTGCATTTCTAGTCTATGGACAAGTTTACATCATGGTCATATTAAGAAGCCAAAATAAAATCACCGATTTTTTTTATGATTTTAGCCTGGGCCAGTCCCTTTAAAGAAGACTACTTAAAGAATCTACCCCATGTTTTCTCGCACTTTGTTCATGGTTCTTGGTCCCACTATGGAGCTTATGTATTTTCTTCTCGCCGACATCTTATTGCTACAGTGTGTTGCGACAGGCCCAAACAAAATATAGGATAAATTAGCTCTCTCTATTAATTTACTGTTGCAGACAAATTGTTAAAATGCATGCATTAACCATGTTTCTATGGCAACAACGTCAAATTACTTAGTTTATGTATTGATAGGTATTACACTATGTCTTGTATCTTTAAACATTTGAAATTCAACATTTTGTGTTTATATGGCATCTGACTTAACAATAATTATTATTGACCTTCTGAATAGTTTAATCATACACAGCACGAATAAAATACATCATTCATCTCAAGTAGTGTAAAGAATCACAGTAGTGGCATGTACGGACATTATTGAGGTCTACGCACATGCTGATCTTTATTTTCAGACATTTCGACGTCATAAATTTTGTCTTTAGGTGTGAAGTCTTTGGTGTTATAAAAGAGCTTCTGAATCAGTTCACTAAAGCGACTACAGCTAATTAATAAGGCGAGTGACCCATGTTACCCCTTTAACCGCCAAATTATTCAATCTGAATTTTCACCCACTTGAAGTTGTGTCACGCTGACGCGATCCACAACTTCAAGTGAGTGAAAAGTGACAAAATGGAGGTCAACTGTTTTCAAATATTGCTTATTGATGTCATATTTTATCTTTAACATGTTTAATAGGTGGTACTTAATGTGCTAATAAAAAATAAAAACCCGAATATATGCGGCACCGGCGGTTAAAGGGTTAAGACTGCTTTATATTGCAGCTTTATATCACTCTGGATGATGTGGATGTATAATCCAGACACATTTATAGAATCATCTTATATCTGGATGTTTAACCCTTTAAGCCCTCACGATGCATTAAAGCATCATTTCGCATGTCTGAAAAATGGTTTAATTTCCTGAAACCTGCTGGTTTTAAAACAAAAATTTTCATGGAACTGTTTTAAAAATAACAGTATATGTTTTCATTTGTCACCCACTTCAAATCATTTTCATCCACTACAAGTCGAGAATTGCGACAGCAATTCACGGCTTTTAGTGGATGAAGATGACAATGGTAAACTCAGGCTTGAAAGGGTTAATAAGTGATTATGCTTGAGCTTAGATTTCATGGAAGAGACTATCATCTGAACATCCACGCAATACTTGTATAAGCCTGCATATCTGTGCATTATACTAAGATGAACAAATAAAAACTCATGAGAAACAAGTAATGGTTATTAAACTAGTCCTTTCAATTGGTCCTTTTTAATCAAATTCACGTTCAAAACTGATCGCAAATTTAAATTTGTTGATATAATTATGTTTCCTAAAAAATGATAAAAATAATATACGCTACTAATGTCAACCTGTTCAACGTAAGCATGAACCAGATGCTACGATAAAGCTACGGCCCCACCAAACGCTGCGCCGTGCCGCGCCGTGCTGCGCTGCAAAATTTCCCAAACGTGTCCCCACTAGGAGCAGCGCGGCGCGTGAAAAACCTGTTTTTTGGGATGCATGGAGGCGATTGTGCATGGAGGGGATTTTTTCATGCCACGTGACTCTTCTGCCTATCGTGATTGGCCACAGAGCAACCCTGAAAAAGCGCGACGCCGTGAAAGATAAACTGTTCCCAGCTTTCATTTCGCGGCATAGCGTGGCGCGGCGCAGCGCAGCGCAGCTTGCAGTGTAGTCCCTGCAATGGTAAACAGTATATTTTATCTTTTTTTAAGGCGCGCGCGGCGTTTGGTGGGGCCGCATAGCTTGAGGCAAAAACCCGTAATTCCAGTACTCGTGAATTTTACCAATACCAAACTAGTCGTTCATGCAATCTCTTTCTATAAACAGAATTGAATAACCATGTAGGTAGAATGTCACACTTGGCAAACACCAGTCAGGCAAAACGCCGTAACATGTAACATGTAATAAGTAACATAAGTAATATATGATATAGATAATATGATAATGTAAAGCTTGGCTGTGTATGCTTTGTAGTTAGTTTGACGGAAATAACCGGAATACCCATATCTTTGTTACACATGGGATTTGGATAAATCTCATCACATGGTACTTTGCTAAGTATTAGCGGTCTGACCAAACCAGGAAAGATGTCGTAACGCTGGTAACCGCCATACTTTTACAGGTTAAATACAATCACTGCTAAACTCAAATGTCATGAAAACTCTAACTTAAAGTTAGTGTGAGATATTTAAATTGTTATCCATCAAAAAATCACTTTAATTTACCCTTTAATCGATGTGGTTCACTGATCTAACGAAAAAAAAGTTTCAGCCCATGTAAAGTATTTTACACATAATTTAAGTAACAACTGAATGACACAAGGTGATCTTGTCATGTGTAATTTGTTCGTTTTTAGGTGCAACTCTTTTTTGAACGCAACACAAGTTTATTATATCATCCACCACAACATAGTCCGGGATAAATGGAAATACGTAACTGTTAGGAACGTAAGCAAACACGTATCCATTGACAATTAATTAATACATGTACATACATTAGAATGTTTTGTATAATACTTGTATTTAGGGAGGTACACATATAGGTGTATCTATGGCAGAGCACTTAAGAAAAGAAAATCATGCAATCAAAAACCTAAAACTTAGATGTGGAGTGGACTTGTTTAAAAAAATATTTTTTATAGTCATCAACCATAAACCAAACGCTAGCTTAACGCCGGACAACGTCTCCTCGGACCGACGTTAAGGTAATGATTGGACAACATGCTGTGTTATTTCATTTTTTTCATCTCGTAAAACGGAGACACAAGTGGAAATAAATATATTTGCTCACTTCACGTTGTTCTCGGTACATTCTTAATGATAGATTTATCCTAGACCGTTACAATGCTGGAATATATTTACATAAACAGTGCAGACCCAAGGTGTTTTTTTTATTTGAAATCACCATAACTATCTTAGCTAGCTCTTTCCACTTTATTTGAATATCTATGTTATGTGTCCACGGCCATTATACATTTTTTAAATTCTTTCAGTGCGGGGACCGTTTTAAGACGTCAGAATCTGACGTATAGACGTCAAATTCTGACGTCCAAAGACGGTCCCCGGGCTGAAGGTATTAATGATCAATAGAAGTTATTTATCACGTGGTTCGAATTGTAAAGATGGCACTTTGATAATTCCTTCGTGAGATCCAGCACATCATAAAAGTCAGGTACTGACATATGGCAAATAAAACAACATAGAGCATGTAGAGAGGCACAATAAAACAAGTTTATGACATACACAATTCTGTGATCTGGACAGCAAAGATACTGAGTTACTGAACAAGCATAGAAAAAGACGATATAATGTTGAATCCTCACTGATACAAATTATAATTAGATAACTAGCCCTAAGTATCCAGAATAATAACTAATTTAGATTGAGAAAACAACACCTGTTACTTTCACATGTATAAAAAAAGACTGTCAGTACATTTTAGTGTTAAGAAAATAGTAACTGATTACGTACATGTATGTACTAATGCGGAACTAGGGGCAAGGAACTGGTAGCAAATATTATGAGCGCTTAATAATACTTATTTCTTGTCATTAGATGACACATATTAATTATTTATTTACTTATTACACGAGAATACGGATATTTCTAAGGGACTAAGAAAATAAATTGTAATTGAATGAATTATTTAGTGCGCACCAATTCAATACTTTCAGTTACCATTTATTTTCTTGAAATATCCTTTAAAAATGTGCATAGCACCAAATAAAAAACGAATAGATTAGACGCATTTTCAAGAAATGTGAATCCTAGAAGGATTTTTCAGTAAAACCTGATTTTTTTTTAATTATCAAGGTAGGCTATAATGAAAAGCATTAGCTCGATTCTCAAGCAGAATTTCGAGTTCTTGTTTATCTAATTAGCATAACAAAATGGTCACCAATCGACATTTAAAAAAACTGGTAAATCTGATAACTCTAGAACTAAGCAAGATATACAAACGAATAATGCTTTTAATTCGATGTTTTTGGGGAAGACAAATCCAACGAAATTGATACTTTTTAAATTTGAGATTATCTAGATCTGTGACTCCATAGCCATTTTGAAAACCCTGAAATACGATGAATTTGGAGCTAAACAGTACTCTGGTTCCTCCGCTCAACAGCGATGTCATTCATCAATGTATTGCACTGTTTTTATCTATTACAATATTAACTAAATGACCATTAGTGCCGAAAAGAGACGCTAAGGAATATTCTACAACTATTAAGGGACGTTAAGCAATATTCTACAACTACTATTACTACTACTATTTTTAAAACGGGTATATGTTAGACACCATTTTCAAAAACATCTAGTACGCATCTAGGAACTAAGCAAACTAAAAAGCTAAATGTTATATCCAATTCTACCTTTTAACATATAAAGTCAGTGGAATAGGTATTTATAGAATTAAGAATCAAGATCCTAGCCTCTAAAGCTAAGATATGATTATTGAACCCAGTATAATTAAGTTGAGATTGTCAACAGTTACCCGTTCTATTTAACATTTCTCCATCACATTTAACGCTTCGTCGTCGCCACTTAACGTATTTCTGTCGTTTCTAACGTCTCCCGCCACCCTTTAATGTCTTTCTGTCACCCTTTACCACCTCTTCGCCTCAATTTAACGCTTCTTGGCCTATTTCAATGCTTCTCTGTGGCTATTTTACGTTTTCCCGTTTACATTTACTAGTAGCGCATCTCCGTCACCATCTAAAGCTTCTCTATCGCAGCTTTAGTAATTCCAGTAATTCTCAATGTTTTGTACTTTAAAGTCTCCCTGTCTTTGTAATACGTCTCCCGCGCCCTTTAACGTCTTTCTGTTGTCTTTTAACGCGTTCCGGTTGCCCTTTAGCTTTTCTCTGTTGCCTTTTATGTAGCCTTCTATCCTTGCCCTGTGATAACTTTCAAAGTTGAATATGGCATATGCCCCTTTGGCATAGAGGCGTTAAAAGGCAGGGGAAGCTGTTAAAGGAAGACGGAAAGGCTTAAAAGTGCCACAGAGAGGCATTAAAGGGCGACAAGGTAATATTAAAAAGCTTCAGAGGACGTCAAAAGCAAAGGAGATGTGTTAAAGGGTGATAAAAAACGCTATGTGTAGCAGGGAATCATACAGGCTCTGAAGCGTGGCGGAGAAATCTTAAGTGGCGACGGAGGGACGTTAATTCAATTCACTTTGCTTATTCACTTTATTGTGCTTGAAACTTGCATGTATACAATTAAGTATAAAAATGCAAAGGAGACCTGCAAAAGGCTTATGATAAGCTGCTTCCATGCAGGCCAACAGGCCAATATGTGCTAAAATGCGATGGAGAGTCTAAATTTATATGGCACATGGAACAGTGGAAAAGCAACAGAGAGGCGCTAATGTCGACAAGGATATTACCTTAAAGCCCCATACCCAGATACCCAGGCAAATTGGATGTTTTTGTTTTAGCTCTGTTATATCTATTTGTGTGCTTGAATGAGTGAAGGCCACTTTCCAATAGATTACAACTTTTAGAAACATTCGCTGGCAACGTAATCAGGTTTCAAAAAAGGAAAATTATGACAAAATGTCGTTCATTACATTTTTGTCTCTTAGATCCACCCGTTTTTTTAATTCGGTTGTCATGTTTGGAAAGAAAATGACATCGAGTCACATATTTGATTATTTCTTTCTAAAGATAGTTCTTTTTAATTCACTAGCCGAAATCTATGACAAAAAGTTCTTAACTCGTATTAGGATAAGTATGTAAGGTCTCAGATGTATCATATCGTCAAACACGCTGCTAGTTTAATTACAATGGCATCGGAAAATCACTGCTTAACGGAGCTTTCCCAGCGGGTCTCACATTTATAAACACCAAGGCTCAACACATCTAAACTGTGCCAATTGACATTATACATGTCAATACATGTTTTACATCTTTGAGGGAAATCATGAGCATCGCCAAAATACACAGGTACTAGTAATTGTCATAGGATATTCGTGGCTCGTGTACTGATAAAAAGGCAGGGATTTTTCTCAGCATTGACCTTTTCAAAGAAAAAAAAATCAACATTTGACCCTTCATCTAGACCCTCAGCAGGCAGATTTTATGCTCAATCACAATCAAATTAGTGGGATGGTTGTCCCAAATTGTAGGAACATTTTGGATACACACCGGATACATATCTCTTTCAAATAGAGGATGGAGAAAGATATTATAGATTTACGATGATATAAGCCTCTATAACACAATTTTAAACTTTGAAACTTTTCAAGTTTAAGGCACTTGGGAATGAGCCTTTAAAGGGTGACGGAAATGCACTAAATGGCAACGGGTAAGCGTTAAAGGCGAATGGGGTGGTGTTAAATGGACGATGGGAAAACATTGGAGGGAAACATTTAAAACGCTGGGAAAGGGTGACAAAAAAGCCTTAAAATCACCAAGGGCGAAGAGAAAAGGGAAGGCGTTAAGAAGCGACAGTGAGACGTTAAGGGCGAAAAAAAGTGTTACAGGGGTTCAGGGGAGGCGTTTTTCGCCCCAGCTCCATCACTGTATGATGGCGGAGCTTCTGCAAACTAGACATAATCGGCTTCAGCATTGTTCAGGAGTGGACCTATATTACGAACAACAGGTTATCTAGTTTTTTAATTGGAAAACATACCAACGCGAACGCAAGCGTGAAAATGGTAAAGCTCACTATTTTATCATTTTCAAAGCATCCCAGCGCGAAGGTGAAAATTGTCAAAACTGCTACATTTTTTTCGCGCGTTGCGCCGGTTTTCGCGCCAGTTTTTGCGTGGGAATAAAGTCACTACAAAATCTGACCTTGGACCAGGGGGAAACGCGTTGGTTTTCGCGTTGGTGTGTTGACAGTCAGATGTATCTCGTCGCGTGCACGTGCGCTCTCGCGTTGGTGTGTTTTTCTCTTTACTGTAATATAATAATACCAGTGCGGTCGTAAGAGAGAACATTAATATACAATATAATATAAATATACCACTTTTTTAAACAGTTTATTTGTCAGAGTTCCACTGGTCAAATGATTTATCCATGTGTTTGTTGTCTCGCGATGGAAATCGTTCTGTATAAACTGTTTTTTTCCACATACAAATGTATTATGATGATACCTTGAAAAATTACTCAGATTACCGACTGTAGCATAGTCTATGGCATTATGCCCCCTCCCCCCCTTGTCCGCGTATTATGTACAGTGGACTATCCCTTTAATCATGTTAATATGGGCACCTGTATATGGGCCTATGTTGTACGAGCTGGAGGGATATCCAGACAACATAGAGGCTACACCGGTTCAATGCACTGAGCCAGCACTGAATCGGCACTGAACCAACATAATGTTGAAAGTCATGTTATTGATGGGTATTACAGGATACTTCTAGCGAAATTTGCTGACAACTCATATCTCAACTATATATATGAAGTGGGTGTTCTTTTTACCTCTTAATCTTTTGCACTGTGTAATCTGTAGCATTCTACACCTTTGGTCGTTTCCAAGCACTTCACTGTCATCTGGCCTATTATAGTTAATTCATAGACCTCATTACATTGTTACAGGATTAACCATATTTAATCAGCCAACGGTTATAGTCTTCAAAAATATAATTATCCATTTCACTGATGGCTCATTCGTATCGCCTGGGGTTTGTAACCTGGTGGAACCAGGTTCGAATCCAGGTCGGGTCGGATATTTATTTGTCATCGTGGTTTTGCATATACAGTGTTCCAAACTGTTCAAAGTTTACAGTGCTGCCTATATGGTACTGTGCACTATAAAAAATCTTTGAAGTCATTTGAAATAAGAGTAGGGCATAGTCCCGGCTTCGGGCTTCTTTCTGTCGCGATATTGCCATCATTGGACAGAAAGTGACGTAGAGCAATATTCACTCCCTTATCTTAAATTCAATACAGTATGCGGTAGATGTTGTATTGGCCTCAGTGTCGAAGTCACCTGTAACCAATAAAACATCACATCTGTCGAACACGTTACGCGATCAACTCATAGATACCATAAGTGTGTTGTAAAATTCACTTGCTGCTGTTTGTTCAAATTACTTAGTGATTTTGTAACGTATACCTCAACATATTGCGCAACAATATTTTTCATGCATCCACTAATTTATCCACTCATTCATCCACTCATTCATTCATTTGTTCATTCATTTATTCATTCATTCGTTCGTTTATTCATTCTACATTCATTCATACATTTATCCATTGATGTAAAATTATCTAATAATACATCATTGTCTGGAAATTGGAACGAGTATCGTAACGCTCAGAGCTGTAGCGGTACGAGACGAAGTTGAGTGCTGTTACGCACTCGGTGTTACGATACGAGTTCCAATTTCCAGTCAACGATGTCTTATTCTGTTTATTAACCCTTTGACTTCCAGGCCGGAGTGCATGCCAGGATCCAGATATACTGGTGTAGGGGTTCTATTTTTCGTCATTTGAAGCTGGAATTGCTAACGCAATTTCCAGCTTCAAATGACGAAAAATACATAAATGTAGTATATATTTGACGAAAATTTGTGTCATTTTATGGCTACGTTCATTGACGAATGACGACGGAAATTTCCGTCATGTATGGTAGTGAAAAGGTTAAACATATATGAACAAAAATGACAGATTGCATTACCTCTGAATTCTTCATCGTCTCCACAAACATAACAAATAATCTTGTAACACCCATACTTTTCGTGCTTGTTGTTTCTAAAGATATGATGGCCTACTGATGAAGATATCCCATGCAGTTGAGGTCTATGCCTTTAGTCTAGAAACTACTAGTCAGGGCGGGAAAGTTTAGACGATAACCTGTAGGACTGGCTGAGCCTGTGTCATATAACGCTAGGCCATGGCAACATCTAGATAGACTACAGAGATCGATAGACTACACTAAAATTTTAGGATTTAGCTCCACTTGAAACGCCGTTTAACTCTTTAACCGCCGGTACCGCATATATTCGGGGTTTTCATTTTTTATTAGCACATTAAGTACCACATTTTAAACATGTTAAAGATAAAATGTGACATCAATCAGCAATATTTGAAAACAGTTGACCTCCATTTTGTCAAATCTGAATAATTTTCACCCACTTGAAGTTGTGGATCGCGTCAGCGAGACACAACTTCAAGTGGGTGAAAATTCAGCTTGAATATTTTGGCGGTTAAGGGGTTAAGGAACATATGACCGAATCTTCCTCAAAAATGTGTTCTTGAACAATCATTCTGTCACAAAGAACAAGGTGAAATAAACCGCGAGTAAATCATTTTAGTGGTCGCAAAATAATAGCTCAAATAAACTCTGAGGAGGAGGATTCCATGTGCTATTTAGTTTGTGTAAGGGGAGGCCTAACCATGTATTATTAATTAATAATACACGGTCACTTGATTAAACCAATAATTTTTTTCACGATGATAAGCTGCCTTAATCTTGATAACACTTTGCCTACGTTCATGTTAAGTAATATTTGCACGACTGGTAACAGCACATATGTTTAATAATATACATTTATTTATTCACTCGTTATCTTTCATTTATACTTGCAATCAAACATTTTTTCTATTTTTAGTATTTAATGGTTCCAATTATTCAACATTAATCATATTACTTAGGGTAGTTCATGCTTTATCATAACTACACACACTGGACATTAGTTGTTCACCCCCAAAGTGATGTCTATTACACAGATGCCTAATACCTTAAAGGGACTGGCCCACGCTAAAATCATCAAAAAATCGGTGATTTTATTTCGGGTTCTTAATATGACCATATGATGTAAACATGTACATAGACTAAAACTGCAAATTTTTATAATTTTTGTGTTGCGCATTCACCAGTTAGGCTAGATATAGAGACGAAATTCCTGATTTGTAATTATTGACAACCATGTCAAAAATAGGAAATGCGGGAATTTTGTCTCTATATCTAGTCTAACTGATGAATGCGCAGCACAAAAATTATAAAAATTTGCAGTTCTAGTCTATGTACATGTTTACATCATATGGTCATATTAAGAACCCGAAATAAAATCACCGATTTTTTGATGATTTTAGCCTGGGCCAGTCCCTTTAATTGAATCAACTGTGTCTATCATTGTTTCCAAACCATACCTACATCACCATGGCTATGGGGCAAGGAACATTGTGCTGTTGGAACACATATGGGTGTATGGTCCCTAACATTATTTTGCTCTACTTACTCCAGCAATTATTTCTCCAACATCCTTCACTTTCATCATTAGAGTGTACAATAAACTTACACAAAGGACCAATTGCCATTGGTGGTCCAGTGTTGAGTCATCTTGGCCCACCTGATGTGATTCTGCCGTTTTGTTATGAATCATTAGGTTTTTTATTGTTAAATATGTCCCTTTCGTGTGCATGTATGTAGTCGCCACATAACAGTTGTTTATGACAAATGCGTACCAGAAAACGTGCTCCAGTCAAAAAATAACTCCGAGGTAGTCTTCGAACGTCCCAACCTTGACATCATCTTCGTACGTCTGCCATAATTACAATGCACAGGCATACTTTTGCATGAGAATAAGTAAAACATATGTGGATAACATTTGACACAGCCTCAAAACTTTAAAATCATGTCGGCAGTGTGTTTACGCTCATTCGTGGTGCTAATTACTTTCCTGGATTCCAACAAGAAGACATAGACACGATAAACCAACACGTAATTTGTTAGTCATTATCTATTTCATTCATTCATTCATTCATTCATTCATTCATTCATTCATTCATTCATTCATTCATTCATTCATCCATTTATTCATTCAATAATTAATTCGTTCGTTCGTTCGTTCGTTCGTTCGTTCGTTCGTTCGTTCGTTCGTTCGTTCGTTCGTTCGTTCGTTCGTTCGTTCGTTCGTTCGTTCGTTCGTTCGTTCGTTCGTTCGTTCGTTCGTTCGTTCGTTCGTTCGTTCGTTCGTTCGTTCGTTTGTTTGTTTGTTTGTTCAATCCCTCCCTCCCCCTCCCTCCCTCTTCATTATATTAGAAGAAATATATTGGTCACACAACAACACTTAAACAAAATAGCATGGTTGCAAGGCGTTGTATCCACTCTAAAATATTGTCTTATAGTCTATTTGCCAAATAGACCATATGCATAGCCAACCTAGAAATGTTGAGTACCCTAAGGTTTTTTCGTGGAAATGTGATCTATGGGGTCTAAAGACTCTAAAACCGTCGAATGCCTAAGTGCACACTTTGGGCATTCTTCCTAATTAGCATAAATCCAAAATGGCCGCCATATACATGGATGAGCTGTAATTTATAAAGCAATAGACACAGAAAAATGTGGAATACCTCATTTTGGGCTAATTTTAATGCTAGGAATCGATTTCCGAGTCCAGAATTATGATTAGAGGTCAATTTGAAGGTCAAGGTCAAATCTCAATATTTTGAAAAACTCACCTATGTTATGTCTACAATTCATAGCTTCAGTATTGTAATTTTAAAAGAAAGATGTCATGAAAGTTCTCTCATGGAGAAGGTTGTTATGAAGGTTTTAAAGTATAACATTTGTACAATGTTAGACCAACGTCGAAGACGTTGGGCCGACGTTGTACAAATGTTTGTTTTTCAGATCCGCCAAGTCCAAGCGCTGTTTCTTTGCGCCTTCTTGTAAAAGTGGTGGTGGTGGCTGGCGTGTGTGTCATCTTGTTGGAATCCAGACAATCATCAAGAGAAGCAAAGATAGAAATGACCATTACCACTTAGATTAGATAAATTAGTGGAGGTGGAGGGAGATGGAGCTAAGAGATTGTCATAAGTCATGTGTTTCCTCCTATGTTTCTGTGCCAAGACAATCAAGCCAGGGTAAGAAGAGAAGATCCTCCTCCGCGTCCGATACTCATAGTGTTGAAATCCCAAGTCACATCCACGTTTATATAAAAAAAAATTGTTTTCTGTGTTGTGAGAGCTGCAAAGAACTCGACTCAAAACATTAAGACCGGTGGATTCCATTCAAAAGATATGAGACAAAACCGAGGAGAGCACTCCTCTAAGGACACATTGTCTGATATATTTTATCAACGTCAAGATGAGTAGGGTAAAGAGGTTGCTTTGCGACTTGCGGATGTCAGATGTGACCTACCCGCACGTGATGGAATGTATCATGTTATAACCTTTTTCGCGAAATACGCATGGATACGAGACAGTCAGCGAGTTGTAGACCTAGCATTGAATCACTGCAGGACGTTGTCGACATTATGAAAGCAGACATGTGTTTGACTTGGACAAACACATGTCTGTACAGCATAATGTAGAGAAATTGGGTCACTTGTCCAGGAAACAGATTCTAGTCAACTTTTGTGATTACTTTGGTGATGAAGTGATTGTCTTATCCGTCGAAGGTTGTGACACCATAGTTGGATTCAGAACGTTTGTGACCAAATCTTTGTAGATGGTGAAAGTGTCAGGTTCTGACGAAAATTATGATGTGGCGAAGGTGGTTAGGAGAGTTAAAGCAGAGGTGCGGAAAATCCCTCAGCCAAGGGAATATTATGACTTAAGCGACTTAACATTTTCCAAGACTGTAGCTGATACTAGTGGAACCCTGTTAAGGCTAGTGTCCGCCCTGGTGTCAGATGGAAACGTCACAAAACCCTCACTTACCAACTGTCAGACTATGCAACCACACATTAGTGTTGCAAGAAACCAGGCAACCATCGGTTTTAATATTAAGCTGCATCAAAAGCTTGGAAGCTCAGATGTTATTAAGTTGCGGAATAGTCATGGCCTTGTCAGCTCCTATTATGAGGTTCTTCGTTTTTGCAAATCAGCTGCCTCATATGTTTCGAAGAACACTGATATAATTATATCATAAGAAGCTGGGCCCCACAGTGGAACTTGGACCAATTTTTGGCTGGGGGGGGACAACATCGATGTAATGGTCTTCAGTCCCAGCAGTTTGAAAGGAACACATGCCATGGTCACAGAGTTCACTCAGCATCCAGCTGGCATCATTGAGGCAGGGCGTGCTGATGTGGCTAATGGAGTGATGAATCTCAAGTTTACTCGCCTTAAGAAATCTGAGACAGCATCACTTTGCCTGCCTGAGCAATTTCAACAATGTGAGCACAACACTGGCCCTCAAAAATTGGACCCACCAAATCTCAAACAAACAGTGTCTCCTCTTTCTGATGTGGCTCACCTTGCCACTAGTTTTGCAAAGGCCAACGACAGATGTTGCTTGGCTAAAACAGTTCACGTCTGACACAAAACCACTTGATCGGGGAGGATATAATGCCCATTCCTGCAAATCCAAAGACCCGATTCGTGTTCAGTCCATTGTGGGATATGCCTCCATCACGTCCAGATACAATGCAGACCACTATGGCGTACATGGACAGAGCCATGCAGAGTTGTGGGATGGAGTGCACAAGTCTGACCTTTGACTTGCAGCTATACATTGTAGGATGTCTCGGGAAATGGAGTGACCAAGAGCGATGGAAGCGCATTATTCTAAGACCAAGGATGATTCACGCACTACAGTCATTTCTTGCATGTATTGGTTTTCTTATAAAGGCCAGTGGTCTCGATGTACTTATTTGGGCAGCGTTTGGTGGATTCACAGGGATTTTGGATGGAAAGTCGTGGCCAAACGCTCTAAGAGCCTACCGAACAATCGTCGCAGCTCTGATGAGTAACATTTTAAAAGATAAACCAACTACTGAAACGATCATGACATATCTCGAGAGTGCAAGATCACATCCCACCGGAAGCTTGTGGGTTGGCTGCCTAATCAAGCCTACAATGATTGCCCATAGTTTTGTGCGCTCATGAAAGAGATGCTGCCATAGTTCTTCGCCTCAGGGCATCACAACTATGCGAGATATGTAACATGGCACCTGCGTGAGATGGCAAATCTTCGACACATTGCCAAGAAGTATCTGCTTGATGGAGCACACGTATGTCGTCATGCAGATGGAAGAGCACAAGTTTGTTACTCCACGCCCTCAGAGCTCACTTACAGATGCTGCTCTGGAAGTCCGCTGACAAGGACAAACCACCAGCTGCTGCTAGTGACATCATCAACTTTGATTGGGAAAGCACTCAAGATTGTGCGGTCATGCCAAGCATCTCTGACCAGCAAGTAGCCCCGGCACAGTTGCTAGATATTGTGAGCTCTGGATGTAGTGCAGAGAAAGCCTGCAATCAGATGAACTGCAGCTGTAGAGTGGCTGGTTTGTCTTGTATAGACTACTTTACGTGTGCAGGTGGCGATCATTGCTGTAAATCCAATGACCATTCGTAATGATAATGGTTATGAAGACGATGACGACAATGAAGATTGTGATGACGAAAAAGAACAATGGATTATGTATCAAGCCTCACACAATCTACCAGCACAAGTTGTAATATAGATGTGGATATGAGGTGTCATGTAGCTTGTATCTAGAAGTTGTAGAGTAACAGTCAATAAACAATAGCTGTACAATTAATATAGATGTGTAATATCTGAGTAGTTTGTCATTAATGTTTTGACGATTTGTAAAAACATGGTTACATCTTGAATTTTGCTTCATCCATTTTTGTTTGTGCACGAGTTGGGATATAAACGTACGTGTCGGGTGTCATGTACATGGAGCTAGTATCTACAGGCTGTAGTACGTCAATGACTATACTAGAGCTGTGCAATTAATAGAGATGTGTAATAGCTGGGTAGTTTTTCTTTTATTTCTGAAGATGTTTATAAGCATATTTAGATGTAGATGTGAGGTGTCATGTAGCTAGTATCTACAAATTGTAGAAGATTAGTCAATAAATATTAGTTGTACAATTAATATAGTACATTGATGTACATGAAGCTAATATCTACAGGTTGTAGTACGTCAGTGACTATGCGAGAGCTGTACAATTAATAGAGATGTGTAATATCTGGGTACTTTGTCATTTATTTTCTGAAGATGTTTATAAGCATATTCACATATTGTCGTTATTGCTTCATCAATTTTTGTTCGTGCATGTATAATAAAATGCAACAATTTAGTTGTGTTTTTTATATATGACATTTTACTGATTCCGCACTTATTTTTTATGTATTTTGTTTTCTGTATTTTGTTTGTTCTGAAACTCAAATTTTTTCTGTGGATTTGAATTCTGTGGTGAAATTCAGGACAAATAAAGGTATTACATGCCTTTCTACGTTGATTTCTACACAAGTTATACCGCAGCAATATTGGACGGCGGCCATTTTAATTATACTAATTACTCAAAATGCCCAATCCGTGCAATTAGGCATTCGACGGTTTCTGAGTCTCTAGACCCTATATATCACATTTCCATCTTAAAACCTTAGGGTACTCGCAATTTCTGGGTTAGCCATTTGGCAAATAGACTATTATGTTTTGAAAGTGTTATGGTGACCCCACTGGTAAACAATGCTCACTTATTACAAGATCTAACTAGTGACATAATATACAACTGCGGTTTTATTTATGTGAGCCCGACTTGATACCGATTCATAATTGTAATGGAAATGCTACTAGACCATTAATCTTGAATATATATAACTACTATAAAATTATATAATAAATATGTCTGCCCTAGAATACACAGGGAGTATTCAAACCTACGATCGCTTCTTTAGCCATAAGCCGATGTATTATCTCATCTGGACGCATGGCTTATCTCATCTGAATTTTGGCCTAGTTTAGACATACACCATGTTTATTCTAACGGGCACAAATTTAATACTATTGTTGTAATCGCCAGCAATATATATATATATATATATATATATATAATTATCTATAAACTTATAGTTTAAATTTGACTTTGGCAAGATCAATTTAGACTAACCTGGGGCAATCTCGATGTAATTAGAGACTAAGATCGATGTTTGGTGAAACACCCCCCAGATCAATTTTATCTAACGTCTCAGCCAAATTTAAACTGTGACAATTCAGATGCAACTATGTGTTTAAAATGTTTTTTAGTTTCAAAATGTATTAACAGTATATTCCATTAGATTGAAAATTTAGGCCGTCAACATTTTAATAAGCATAGTTAAAAAACTACTACATCTGCTAGCAATATTTTGAAATGTAGTGAAAGTTTAATTTGTGTTTTAAAGTGGCTGCTGGTTTTCAAAAAAACTATATACTCTACTAGATGGGTGCTGGTCCACAAGAACAAATAATCTCAAGCAAGTTATTTAGTTTCCATAGCAATTATCTTGGGTTATATATTATGCAATGTCACATGGGGTGACATTGCATAATTTAATCTATAATAATGTATTGCAATGCAACAAGAGGTAAAATTGTAAATTTATCTAATTCACAGTACTGGGTTATGTAATGTCACCCCACATGGGCTACAATTGCACAATTTATTACATAAAAAACCTAATATATTATTACATCATTTATGAGACAGTGATGTCGCTTATGACTCAAGCAGATATCGACACCTGAGGTGATACAATTTTTATAGCAGTACTTTGTCATACTTATATTACATAATCCAGGTGAAAGAATAATAATTCATGATCGCAGATATACAAGCAAAGTACATGTATGTCGGACTGCTTAAGTCCCGCTGTGCATTACCATCATTTGGCATTTCTGACGGTAGTCTTGTGATTTTACTCATTAATATAAATTTCACACCAGGTGAATAGACCACACTTTCCATAATAATGACAAATATATACATAACCGCTGAATTATTCTTTAGCTGAATATCATTCAGCATTTATGTATGTTATTACTAAATCTTTACATAAATTTGAATTAGATACTTATTATTTTATTCCTTAAAAAACTATTTACATAAACTAAATTTCGCCATTTGAGAAATATTTAAACTGTCGAATTGTTCTCATATTGCTTTCATATTGTTCATATTGTTCGTATTGTTATAAAATATTAGCATAACACTTATAATCAATTGCTCTTTAGTAGTCTTCACATATTTTATAAGCTACCAAAATAAATATTAAATTATTCAATATTTCTTACGCCGTTAAAAGTTATATAAATCGGTTGAATTATCATTGCATTCTTGTAAATGTAATCAAATTAGAATTACTGGTGCAATTTTCACCTTCAATCAATAGAGAACATCCACTATTTTAGTAATCTTTTTTTTTAAATAAAAAATATATAATACACTATTGTACAGTATGTTTAATATATTTATTATATTTTTAACATACCTAAAGCCACTGAGAATTATTTGTATATCAATAAACATGGCCATCAATTAATCAATGATCTCAGCTCGCCCGACACATGCTAAATATTGTTCTTCAATTTATTTGTAGCATACTACAGAAAAATACGTTTTCTATATGTGAAACAGTTCTCCCCTGTAGCAAATATCACCATTACTACGAGTATCTGTGAATAGAATGAGGATGACTACACATTGTCAAGTAGTGATCCGTACCTGAGTCAGATTATAGATCATGCTTTATCTTGTCTTCTGTAGTTTACTGTGGTGAAACATCGTCACGGCAAGCTGCAGTGCAAAACTTGAAGGCACTCCCAGACCAAATGCATTGATAAATATGAATGAAGATGGGGCCAACGTACAGTGACCTTGCTAAGGCGGCCAGGGTGCAACCATTGCAATTGTTGTTGCAACGGTTTTCATCATGTCATTCAGACAGAATGTACTTTTCGTCATCATGAATGAGAGAAATAGCAAAATAATTATTGAACGAATAATTAGTGAATGAATGAATGAATAAATGAAGAATGAATGAATGAATGAATGAATGAATGAATGAATGAATGAATGAATGAATGAATGAATGAATGAATGAATGAATGAATGAATGAATGATTGGATGAATGAATGAATGAATGAATGAATAAATAAATAAATAAATAAATAAATGAATGAATGAATGAATGAATGAATGAATGAATGAATGAATGCATGAATAAATGAATGAATGAATGAATGAATGAATGAATGAATGAATGAATGAATGAATGAATGAATAAAAGAATGAATGAATGAATGAATGAATGAATGAATGAATGAATGAATGAATGAATGAATGAATGAATGAATGAATGAATGAATTAATAAATGAATGGATGAATGAATGAATGAATGAATGAATGAATGAATGAATGAATGAATGAATGAATGAATGAATGAATGAATAAACAAAGGAATACATAACACATGACACACTTTCTGTGGAATAACGAACAGATAATAGATGAATTGTCAGGAATTACACTAGGTTGATCGAGCGGGGGATTTATTGGTCTGTTTACCGGCATCTACCAGAAACATATACAATAAAAACCCGTTTACATGTTTTCAAATCCATACATATATTATCATATTTATTATTATGCTGAAAATGCATTCGGTAAAGAAAAGTAAAAATCAGTAACAATTCATTCCAAAATCCCATGATATGAGCAATGCACGTTGTGACCTTTTTTCAACTAAAGCTGACTTAGTTGCAGCTTGGTCTACTATCAATATATTTCACAACATTTAAACAATATATATTTATTTAACAGAGATACAGTTACCAACGGAATTGTTATGCGTTGTATTTTGTTCTGAATAGTTACACACTTTTAAAATAAATCACCTGATTCAATATACTAATTTCCAAATAAGCATAATTAATTAATCGATGGCATCGCTTGTTGCTGTCAAAGTTGTCTAAGTCATTCACTATATACTGGGCGGCTATAAGCACCACTTCATACCGTAGTACTTGTTTGTTTCAAGTATCTATCAAGTACATGATAATTGAAATATTTATTCACTTACGCCCATAGTAACTATTTGTTTATAATAACGTCGGTAAACGTGTAAACCCGTTGTCAAGTGTGGTTATGCAATCTATATGATCGGCAAAGGTGCAGCTATCGTTGATATTATTGTAAATTATAACATTTTTAAAATTTGACCCTTTCAGCGCGGGGAACGTCTTTATACGTCAGAATCTAAATATGTAGACGCCATATTCGGACGTATAAAGACGATCCCCGCACTGAAATAATTAGAATATTTTCAATTGGTCGTAGACCCATAAAATAGTTAATAAAATGAAACTTAGATATTTATGATGATTTCAAATTGAAAAAAACCACCTTCGGTCTCCATGGTTTATACACCAATATTTCACTGTTGTAAGGGTTAAAATACAGGTAGGCTTCAAATAATTTATTGTCGTATCAAGGGGTATGCAGCACAAGGAGTTGAGCAGAATCAGTTCGATTTAGTAAATTATTTTTTTATATAATAAAGCCTTATGTTATGTTATTTATTCCCACGTGTCACATCTATAGATAGCTCCGGTGTGTGTCTTGATCCAAACACGTATCTCACTCCAGGAAAGAGACTTCAAATTTTTACCCTTTCGGCGCGGGGATCGACTTTAGACGTCATAATCTGACCTCTATCTATAGACGTCTGATCTGACGGCTAAATTCGATCCCCGCACTGAGAAAAATAAAATAAAATTATAATGGGCGTAGACCCATGACAAAATAATTCAATGAAGCGGAAGAGCCAACGAAAACATTTATGATGATTTCAAATTGAAAATAACACTTTGGTCTGAACTTTGGTATGAACTTTGGTATGAACATATTTCAACAACTAATTTAAACAACAAATCTGAAACTTTATTATTTGTTTATATCATATTCTCGACAACGACCAGACACACGTCTTCCACAGACGCGAAAAAGGTGTATCATTAATAATAATAAACTTTATTTCCCGAGGTTAGCTGGCTGAGAAATACCCAGTATTCACGTACAATATGGCAGCTTAAAAGAAGCACAGCCAATTGTGCAGAGAACACACATGATAAAATGATTACACATAAAATCAAGTTACCTGGCATTGCAGAGATATATGTTTCTCCCTACAAATGAGTGGCACACACAGCACTTTGACTGCTAAGGGACGAAACAACGAGATTGATGATGATTACCGCGAGCACACTTACATCATATAGAGCATGTTTCTATCTAGCCTGTAAACACTGGCCTCTTCATGCAAGTTTCGATTACTCTTAGATTCATGCTGGAGTTAAAGACTAAAGTAGCCGTTCTGTGTTTTATTAGCACCTGTATAACCATTTGGTAAAAGTAAAATATGTTTTCAATCTTGAAACACTGATATATGTTGGGACTTAAATTTCGCAAATAACCCAAATTTCCAGTTACTTGAAGTTGTGGATCGCGGTAGCGAGACACAACTTCGAGTGGCTGAAAATAAAAATTTCTTAGCTCAGGGCTCTGAGGTTTGACCATTAACACATGAAGCAATACACCTTTCCCAATAGCAACACGCCACACACTACAGTGACCAAAAGCTGAACTATTTAGTTGGGAGTCCTGTCACACTTCTATTACAACACGCCACACAGTGATTAAAACTGAACTATTTAGTTGGGAGTCCTGCTCATGCGCGAAATCGTGCAAACAGTGTATAGTCGTTCCTAGTCTGTTTTATTAGCAGGTTAAATAATAGTTATGGGAATAAAATAAGCGTTTATGCATCAAGCTTTGCCAATGTTTCAAATTAAACAAATATGGGTAATTTGTCGAAGTTGTGGGTGGCAGTAGCGAGACACATCTTCAAGTGGGTTGAAATTTAAAATATTTAATTTAATAGTTTCACTGTCAGCATTGGAGAAGTTCGAAATTATAGTAAAATAAGCGTGTTCTAAATAGTTATTTTATTTTATGATAACCATTTTATGAAGAATGTTCACCATTTCCTGATCAAATATGTATAATAAGCGCAATGATATAAGCCATCTATTCATATAAGGATAAAATATGCATTATTAAAGTGTCAAAATGTACGAATTGAATGCATATAATATATACTCAATGTTATCCACACATTTCACATTATTCAGATATAACCACGGTAATATGGACTTTTTTCTTATGTTATATCTCGATTTTACACGATAAACAAATACGTTAAAACAGTAGCGGAAGTGAACGGTTCCACGTGGATTAAAAGCCAACAACAAAGTTTAACCCTTTAACCGCCAAAGTATTCAATCTGAATTTTTACCCACTTGAAGTTGTGTCTCGCTGACGCGATCTGGAGGTCAACTGCTTTCAAATATTGCTGATTGATGTCACATTTTATCTTCAACATGTTCAAAAGGTGGTACATATTGTGCTAATAAAAAATGAAAACCCGAATATATGCGGCACCGGCGGTTAAAGGGTTAGAAATAATTCTTAAAATCTGATTGTATGTTTATTTCTATGCAGGCATAGGCATACCAATCCCGCGGCCGAAGTCCGGGACAGACGTTGACGCATACACCATGCAATCTGCTTATCACAAGAGCTAATCACACGTGCATAGTGGGTGGCCAAGTAAACACTAAGGACGTGCACTCACACTGTGAAAAAACTCATACTGTCACACACCGTGAACTCTTATTATGCTCTACAAAGCCAAAATACAGTATCTGCTCTCCTGCAAAGTAAAGCAGATACTGTCTTTTAGCCTAGCACGGCAGTATTAATCAAGACGATAAAAATGTATATCATAAGCAGTGAATTCGCCGGAATCTACCTTCATTTTGACATCTGAAGTGGGAACCTGGGTTATTTGAAATTCCACTTAAATGAGTGAAATATAATGATAGCTGTATTATTAGCTTCTTAATTGAGATAATACTGATATTTGATATATGTGTCAAAGTACAATAATTCCGGGCTGGATTTTCGTCTATCGTACGGATATAAATTACCGTAAATCAGGGCCAATCATATTTAATATGTCCTCTTCAAAGTAGCTTCACAGCTCTGTACATAACTGGTTTACTACTGATGAAACAAATGATGAAGTGGTCGCGACAAAAGCGTTTACACCATAGTGATTATCTGATAACTACCGGGGGTTTACTACGAACTGATAAACTATTGTAGCTCTCGATGATAACAGAAGGATAGTATCATTGAAACAATCATTGTGTATGGTCAAGATACTCACCCAGCTATCAAGATTATGTTGGCAAAGTGTTGGTATGCTGCTGGGCCACCGTCGTAAATGGAGAACCAGCATCATACCAACACTGGACCAGCCTATTTTGTTTGTCGGAGATAGTTGTAATCTGTTAGTGGTAACCGCATGACGACAGTAATGTCCTGAAATCGGCAACCCAGTAAACACAAAATATTCGTATACTATTTGTACAATGTTGGCCCAACGTCTTCGACGTTGGTCTAACATTGTACAAATGTTTTATGTTTGCTGGGATGGAGATGTTTCAGAGCAACAAACACACGTGTGTTGTCAGGGCATTTAAGAATAGTTAATGTCACTAACATTGAATTAAAATAGTTGTGTTCTTCCAGTAATACAACAAGCCGATACAAATACTGTTCCCATTGATAGCGTGAATAATAATCCTCGACCTAGATAAGGCTGAAAAGTATCCAAGATAACAGATTCGGTCGAGAGTAAAAGTATTGTAATTAAAGTACGTTGTCTTGCAAACAAACTGTTAAGGATAATATATCACTCAACATGCTGAACTAAACATTCTACAAATAAATTCCCAGAGTTGAGATAGATCATGAGACATTTTCAAAGACACATTTGTATTAATATTAATAATTATAACCCTTGTCCAACTAGCGAGCCTCGTATATATGCATTGTCAGGAAAGTTTCAAACCAAATGGCATCATTGATAAACAAGATAAAACAGCTTTCGGTAGATCCAGAATTAATTAAATAATGCTATTTAAGGTGTATGTTTATAATAAATAATAATATTCTGGTCATTTGAATCTGAAAAAAGCGTTAGCAATTCCATCTTCAAATAAATGGAAAATATTTATAAGAACACGAGTTGAAATACTGCGCTATGATAACAAATAACATTGTGGCGTTTACACGATTGTGGCGGCAATTACTGTTATGGGGCTCTGTTATCCCAGCAGACACAAGACGTTGAATTAATGTTGGGTCAACGTTGGTCCAGCGCTATAGACGGTGTACCAACCTTTAACCATCATTGATTCAGCGTCTGCAGTTAATCTATATTGCCACAAAAAAAAATCGCGAATACGATGTAATTCCTATTAGTCCATGGGCCAGATATGGATCCCCCCTTGGGGATTTTTGAAGACAGTGAATTTTGGACACCATGTTATATGACTATTCAATATCTGCTTGTTTGCACTCAAAATATTGGGGAAAAAAAATACAGGGCCATCAAACATATGCACCCCCCCCCCCTGAATTTAGAGCGGTAAATTTAATTTTTATAAAAGTCATGTTGTGTATATTTTTTTCAACTGCAGGTATTTATTCTTATAATCAAACACTAGTTATTGTACAAATAGATGCTATGTGAGACGAAAATAAAAATAATAAAAATAATATGGGGTTCATTAATATATGTAATAGCCCTTTAAATCCCAAATTCCACATATCTCTTGCTACGTTTACATGAAAATCTATTCTGAAAACCCTCTCCACCCCCTCCTCAAGGGCGAGATATTTGAAAATGATAATTAAAAAACAGCTTATTCTATATCCATTAAATATCTGCTTGTTTGCACTCGAAATATTGCGACGGGAAAAAATACTGGGTCATCAAACATATGTACCCTCTTGAATTTTAAGCGGTAAATATAATTTACGGAAAGGCATGTTGTATATATTTGTTCAACTACAGGTATTTATTCTAATAATTAAACACTAGTTATGTTACAAGAAGATGCTATGTAAGACAAAAAAAAAAAATAATAATATGGGGTTCATTAACATATGTAATAACCCTTTAAATCCCAAATTCCACACATCGCTTGCTACGTTTACATGACAATCTAATATGAAAACCCTCTCCACCCCCCTCCTCAAAGGCGAGATATTTGAAAACGATACAAGCTTATTCAATATCCATTAAATATCTGCTTGTTTGCATTCAAATATTGTTTTCCTCCATTGTTCTTGGATTTCAACTGTCAACATTACCTAAATTTTCACTTTAACATGCGGTCTATTATTTATTCTTACGCATAAATGCATGTTATATTATCTCCAATTGGTTTAACACTAATATATTTATTGTAATAAGTAACAGTTAGTAAATGAACCCTGGAAATGACCACTGTTTTGTATCGTTTTCTGCACAGTCATGGCAATATCGCGACATAAGGAAGCCCGAAGCTGGGGCTATGTCCAACTCTTATATAATGACGAGCCACAACCAGAACGAATTAGCCATCAGGGACGGCCATGGCGAAAGGGGAGTGTGCTGTAAAATTTAGTTGTTCGTATGATATCTTGAACTTACACACGGATCGTGGTTTGGTAGGGAGCGCCCTTGAGGTGTCCATATGGGTCAAACATAGAGACGTGATCTACCCACATGATTTTTAAGCTCCTCTCCAGACGCCCCTTCCGGCAAGACATGTAGGGTGTTGTCCCTAGTTGCTTTCAAGTATTCATATGATTTGCCATGCAACATAGAAAATGCTTTTTCTATGTGGTAGTTGATAGCAGATCTGCTGCATGTCTCTGCTATTCTGATAGTTTTTATTTCTTCAGAATCTACCAAGCCAGATATGCTTATGTATACTGTAAGGTTTGGTAATATATAAATTGTATCTTTTACTGTACTAAATTATGAATTATATGTAAATTAATACCTCAATAACTTTATAAAATTAAACGTTCTACTGGTGTTTAGCTGCTAATTGCTACTATATACTTGTAAATGAAAACATCGTAAATTAAAACTAATATTTATAATACAAACATCTATAATACATATCAATTTGTTAAATATACGTGGGTAAGATTTTTCAAATGTGAATCTCGAAGTATAATTAGAATTAGTTATATATAGCATGTCTATTGTACGGCTCTTTATTTTGTATTGTGTATCTTAATGGTATTGCAAATGAAGTGTGCGGAATACAACATTTTACCAAGTCTTACCTTTTTTTAGTTTACGATTGTTCAAACGATGTATACTTGGATCCAGCACAACACAAATCAGTGCAAATAGTTTAGGCTTTTTTCCCTGCTTTGTATTTCGTCTCATGTGCGGGCTGTCACATGGCACCCTTCAGGAACTCCTATGAAAACTAAATGTATACACATTTTATAGGACATATTAATCGATTAAAACTAGGTATGCGTGACGCACCTCAGTGATCACGTCTGTATAATAATTATGACACTTAGGTACTACTTGTATACCGTATAAATTCATGTTAAAACTGTCATATAAATATTCGTTATAAGCATTCCACCCACTAGTTCTTAGCATACCCAGATGTGACCAACTTAGCTATTAGGTATAATAATTTTTATATAATTATCATGTTTAATAAGGGCCATTATACACATCCCAACAGGGGCCCAATGTTTTTAATAATCATGAAAAAATTAAATTTCAACGTTTTCCTGTGACAAAAGCAATATATATTATGTTACATCGCTATGTGTTTTTGTCATTAGAAACAATCCACAATATATATATTATATCATCAACCTACTTACCTTGAAGCAATAGCGGTTGCCAGGCTAGCTGCTACAGATGATGTTTCAGCCACAGCCTCACAGGCATTTCGCTGTTGAATTGTTTTCCAATCTCTTTCATAAGTTTCACTCTTGCACAAAAAATTTGTTCCAGATTTTTTAGCTTTCAAAGTCAGAAAATAAAAGTAGAAAAGTAGAATCAGAAAAATGTAAACAATATGTAAACATAATTAAAATTTGAAAAAAGGCTCCAGTCCATATTATTCAACAAGAAGATATACCGGTATTTAAAATAATAGAGCGCAGTATTTAAATATATTGATGAAATATACCGGTTCGTGAATTAGTTTTCCATTTAAAAAATAATAACCACATATTTCATTTGTGATGAATATTAAAAAGTGTTTGATCAAGTTAAAACATCATCTGGCTTTAATTTTATAATTAATTGCAGTTTATTGAGCTCTAAATTTAGTCGGCGGGAAGTATAGCTGCCCGCTTATACGAGCATAAAACAAAGATAATTCCCGAAATATTTTTGCACAGTACACACCGTCCGGAGTTTGATCAAGTGCAGTGCAGGGCCAGCGTCACAGACAGCGAAAAAAAACATTACGTCAATACCGGCTGAGTGCATCATCCTAGCGAACACAACACGTTGAATCAATGCTGCGTTGATGTTTATTACGCCGGACCAACATCAAACAAGCATTGGGTCAAAGTGTCATGTTTGCTGGGATATCATGACATATAATACACGTGATAAAACGGGCTTCCAGTATGCTTCGCCACTTGTCATCATGCTCGTTAATCTGCTAACAATTCCAGCCCCCCAGATAAACCCGGGGGAAATCCCCCCCCCCCCCGCAGTCACGAGACGTTGACCCAATGTTGATTTACTGCTAGTCTACCGTTTACGACGCCGGCCCTTCTGTGAACCAACATTGGATCAGCGACTCATTTCTGCTGAGAACTGGTGGCATCCGGAGGCGGCCACCATTGAATCTCCGGGGGGAGGGCGGGTTTTTTTTTAAATAAATAATTTTTGGCCAACTCTGTGTGAAATAAATAATTTCCTTCAAGAACTGTTCTATATAAACATGTATAAAATTTGACATTTTCAGCGTGCCGCCGAGCCGGGTTGAAATAAATAATGTGTGCTGGACAAATAAATCTTGAGGTGTGGGGAGGGGAGCATGTAATTATAATTCTATAATGCTTTGATGAATATTTATCTGAATGACATGCTGTAAATAAATATATAATGACCCCCAAAAATTTGTTTATCCCCCCCCTCCTAGTAATTGAATGTCTTCCCCCCCCCCTGAGGCCTATTTATATACAGTCAGGAACAGATTCCCTCTTTCCCTAGTGAAGATATGCCTATATATATATAATATAATATTGATATATACCCCTATCTCAACTAATCAATATGTATATATTATAACTTTGAACACTTACCGTGATTGATTCTTTTGTTGTCATTTTTTATAAAACGCACGTGTGAATCCCGTCCACTGTCGATCCATGCCCAGTGGGAAGACACGCTCTCCACGTGACACCTCTGCATTCCGGCAAACACGAGACGCTGATTCAATGTCGTTGAAGAGCTTAGGCCAACACCAACCCGACATTGGGTTGACGCACGAGTTTGCTGGGATGAACCCTAGTTTATTTATAGCACACAAGCTATATTTTAAAACATATTTTGGCCATGAGTGTAACTTGGATATAGTTGCATATACTCACCATGTGCTGCATGAATACACATAACTCTACCTACAGGTGGACTTAAAATAGCTCTTATTACACAAATAAGAAAAACCACGTTGCCTTGCGCTTTGTAAAATGTCTTAGTGAGAACTTAGTAGATATTATCGCGTATTTTTGTAGTCAATCTGGTTTATTTATCGGAGAATACATACTTTTACACCCAACAAACTGGGTCGTCAGTTTTGCTAACAAGTCCAAAGTACTGTTCCCAGATCTGCTGTTCCACATGCAAGTTTTAAACTACGCTATTTCGCTACAGAAGGCCTTTGAAGCTATATAATATGTCTCAATATGAGCTCAAATGTGTATCCGATTTAAAATAAAGTTTAATTGAGAAAAAGAAGGTTTAAATATTAAGAAATACATCATATTACAAGCCAAATATTGGGTCATCATTTTTCGTGAATTGGCTCGTCAAATTGGGTCGTATTTTGACCCTGTTGGCCAACCATACGGCAGAAGTCCGGGACAGACGTTGACGCATACACCATGCAATCTGCTTATCACAAGAGCTAATCACACGTGCATAGTGAGTGGCCAAGTAAACACTATGGACGTGCACTCACACTGTGAAAAAACTCTGTCACACACCGTGAACTCTTATTATGCTCTACAAAGCCAAAATACAGTATCTGCTCTCCTGCAAAGTAAAGCAGATACTGTTTTTTAGCTTAGCACGGCAGCAATAATCAAGACGATAAAAATGTATATCATAAGCAGTGGATTCGCCAGAATCTGTCTCGGTAACCCTTTAACCGCCGGTGCCGCATATATTCGGGTTTTCATTTTTTATTAGCACAATAAGTACCACCTTTTAAACATGTTAAAGACAAAATGTGACATCAATCAGCAAAATTTGAAAAAAGTTGACCTCCATTTTGTCAAATCTGAATAATTTTCACTCACTTGAAGTTGTGGATCGCGTCAGCGAGACAAAACTTCAAGTGGGTGAAAATTCAGATTGAATAATTTGGCGGTTAAAGGGTTAATAAAACCTTCATTGTGACATGTGAAGTGTGAACCTGGGTTATTTGAAATTCCACTCGAAACTGTGTGTGAAAGTCAAATGTGTGACAGTTTAGTGTGTGACAGTTAAATGACTGAAATATAATGATGGCTGTAATATTAACTTCTTAATTGATAATACTAATATTTGATATATGTGTCATAGTACAATAATTCCGGGCTGGATTTTCGTCTATCGTACAGATACAAATTACCGTAAATCAGGGCCAATCATATTTAATATGTCCTTCTCAAAGTAACTTCACAGCTCTGTACATAACTGGTTTACTACTGATGAAACAGATGATGAAGTGGTCGCAGCAAAAGCGTTTACACCATAGTGATTATCTGATAACTATAGGGGGCCTACTACGAACTGATAAATTATTGTCGCTCTCGATGATAACAGAAGGATAATATCTTTAAAACAATCATTATGTAAGGTCAAGATACTAACCCAGCGATCAAGATTATGTTGGCAAAGTGTTGATATGCTGCTGGGCCACCGTCGTAAATGGTGAACCAGCATCATACCAACACTGGGCCAGCCTATTTTGTTTGACGGAGATAGTGTTAATCTGTTAGTGGTAACCGCATGACGACAGTAATGTCCTGAAATCGGCAACCCAGTAAACACAAAATATTCGTATAATATTTGTACAATGTTGGCCCAACGTCTTCGACGCTGGACCAACATTGTACAAACATTGTACAAATGTTACACAAATGTTTTATGTTTACTGGGAAGGTGATGTTTCAGAGCAACAAACACACGTATTGTTGTCAGGGCATTTAAGAATAATTAATGTCACTAACATTGAATTAAAATAGTTGTGTTCTTCCAGTAATACAGCAAGCCGATACAAATACTGTTTCCATTGATAGCGTGAATAATAATCCTCGATCTAGATAAAGCTGACAAAGCATCGAAGATAACAGATTCGGTCGAGAGTAAAAGTCTTGTAATTAAAGTATGTTGTCTTGCAAGCAAACTGTTAAGGATAATATATCACTCACCATGCTGAGCTGAACATTCTACACAATAATTCCCAGAGTTGAGATAGATCATGAGACATTTTCAAAAACACATTTGTATTAACCCTTGTCCAACTAGCGAGCCTCGTATGTATGTATTGTCAGGAAAGTTTCAAACCAAATGGTATTATTGATAAACATGATAAAACAGCTTTTGGTGGATCCAGAATTAATTAAATAATGTTATTAAAGGTGTATGTTTATAATAAATAATAATATTTTGGTCATTTGAATCTGAAAAAAGCGTTAGCAATTCCAGCTTCAAATAAATGGAAAATATTTAAAAGAACACGAGTTGAAATACTGCGCTATGATAACAAATAACATTGTGGCGTTTACACGATTGTGGCGGCAATTACTGTTATATTATGGGGCTCTGTTATCCCAGCAGACACAAGACGTTGAATCAATGTTGATTTAACGTTGGTCCGGCGCCATAGACGGTGTACCAACCTTTAACCAACATTGATTCAACGTCTGCAGTTAATCTATATTGCCACGAAAAAATAAATCACGAATACGATGTAATTCCTATGTCGTTTCTAATACTTTTGCAGAGCTCCTAGATATATCCAAGACCTAGCTACAAACTTTAAAGCGAGATACACTAGTTTTAGTCTTAAAGCTGCATAACTGTTTTGTTTATTTCAACCGAAATAACCTAAAATGTTCAACACAATCATTCATATATTTTTAAAGGCTTTATAAATGCACAAAATCGATGTAAATGTAGCTGGATTAGATCACGACGCGATACACCATCAAGATATATGGTTTGGTAAATCGTCCGTCTGTGTACAATATGTACGTAATACTAATAGTGGTTAATTGTGGGCCAATATAATGTTACATTAGACCAACATCAACATCAAAATAACAAACACAAGCCGTTGAGCCGAATTGGTCTAACGCTGGGCCAGAGCCGTAGACGATGGCCCCGAATTAGTTTGACATCGTAACAATGCCTCGAGTTGGCTGCGATGCCAAGCTCACCCAAACCACCGGTTGGTGTCCTAAGACTAGGTCAGCCCCTATGATAACTCAGCAAGCACGAGTCACTGACCCATTGATGGCTCAATGTTGGTCCAGCTTCTATGACGCTGGTACAACATTGACCCATCAATGGTTGAATGCCTCTTGTTTGCTAGGAACTCAGCTACTGGTACCGTAAAGGCTGCTTTTCTTACAATTATTTTATTTTACCGCATTTCGCTATTTATATAGATGTATGTGATGACTAATGATGAAATAAAATAGTCTGATATTTTCGAATAGCATAGTCACTATAGATCGTGTTTCTCTTGTCATTCAAAATTCACTTTAATTCACTCATAGCATTGCCACTATATTTTGAAATGCCCATGAGGTATCAAATAAAAGATGATTTACATCACTGAATTTGGTGTAATTCTGACTGCAATTTCTCACGGTCGGGGAAAGCGTCTTAATGGCGGGCCAAAGGCTCAGATGCTGGCCCACACTTAAAAGCACCATACTAAAACAGGGTCCTCTTTTTCAATTGAATGACATTCTCTATACTGGTACCGAAATTAAACATGACATTATATGCAGATATCACTCAAAGTAATAACTTCTAGATATGTCTAACTGACATGAGACAATACACTTTGTATTGTGAAATGTATGTATGATCACTTAAAAAATTAAAATAATTTTAAAAGTCTTCCACCCTTTTTTAATGATGACCGTTATCTGCCACTTGGTACTTATAATGTCTTGGTTATACAGACAATGTGTCTTACTCCGCTGTGATCAGGTCTTTGTTTTGGTGGGGCAACAACATCAAAAAACAACAAACTTAAATCCTTAATAACTCAGTAACCGGAGCAGTAAAATAAAAAAATAAAGCACCTTTCTCCATGGATTGATCTTTTAATTAAAATAAGCAAAACAGTTATGCTTTAAAACCACCTTGAAAAGACCAAAATAATGGTATTTGTATGGCTTTTAGTGGTCCTACCAAGGTCAGAATAAAAGATTGGCATAAAATATGCATATTTTTTTTATTTTGGCATCAACAAGGATTATAGCATAAATACGGTAAATTGTAGAAATTTGAATTATTACACATTTTCGGTGTAATTACTTTTGTAAAATTGGGATACATTACACATCTCGTGGGAACCTTCAGTTCGGGTGGTTTGGTGAAATGATAAGATTAAACGAGACTTACCTGTAAATTTAATGTTTAATCTGTAGTTCACCTAACCATCTTAGTAGGGGGGGATCTCCTGCCTACCCGTTTAACAATACCGCCCTAAGGGCTTGAACCAATTTCCCCGCAATTAAGATTGATATCGATCAGCACTGTGCGCCATCTCATGTGAAACCTCAATGCGGCTGATTAGGTGAAATCCACCGTTTGAGGTAGGTTACCACCATAATAAAAACACTTTTTGCAGTGTTTCCAATCAATAATGTATAATATAAAACTGTATTGTCAATCAACTAAAAAATGATGGATACGATATTTCGTTAAAAGTGGAAAATGTTATATTATCACGTTCAATAGATGAAGAGTCCATTTCATAATTATTACTGCATGAGTGGAGTGATATTGAACCGTTTCTCTGTGGTATACCATATCTTAAAATAATTAATGACCTTCCAAATAAAGCAAGTTGTGGCTTTGATAATTTATCTCTTAAACTAATAAAATCAATTAAATTCGATTTCATAGATTCCTTGACTTTAATCATAAACCAGTCACTCATGTCTGATACATTTCCAGACAAGTTAAAATTGGCCAAAGTGATTCCTCTCTAAAAGAAAGGAGAACCAACAATCAGCGATAATTACCGCCCGATCTCTTTATTACCCACATTATCTAAAGTTTCAGAAAAAAATGTTTTTAATCAATTATTCACACATTTCTCCGATAAGGAACTTTTTTATCCAAGCCAATACGGTTTTAGGCGTGCTCACTCTACAGAATTGGCTGCAACAGAGTTAGTAGATTCAATCATTCAAAAATTAGATGCGGGCAAATTACCTCTAGCTATTTTTTTAAACCTGTCGAAGGCCTTTGATACCCTTAATCACGATATTCGCCCTGGATAAACTTCGTTTTTATAGAATCACATCAAAGGAATTTCACTTTTTCAAATCTTATTTAAATAACAGAACCCAGTATGTCGACTACGACGGGGTAACCTCTGACATCAAACAAATAACTACTGGTGTTCCTCAAGAATCAATTCTAGGCCCCCTTTTATTTATCATTCATAATAATGATATATCTAATGCCAGCTCTTTTTTTAAAGCTATTCTTCATGCAGATGATAGTACTTTAATTACTACACTAGATATGTCCGATATCTCCAGCTTCAATGTTAATATAAATTATGAGTTGTCCAAAATAAGCAATTGGCTCAATTTGAATATGTTATCCATAAATGTATCGAAAATCAATTTTATTGTATCCCATATGCCGCAGAAACGTTTTAGCATACCGTCTTTAAATATTAATGACACAGACATAGAAAGGGTTATAGAATTTATTTTTTTGGGTAGCATCATCCATCAACACCTAAAATGGGACTCCAATATAAATAAAATTGCTTTGAAAATTTCATCAGCAACTGGCATCATTTACAAATTAAAAAAATATATTCTCCAAAAACATCCTTTTAACTCTTTACAACACATTAATTTTACCACACATACATTACGGTATTTTATTATGGGGTTATAACCTAAATGGAATATGTATTTTACAAAAAAAAGCCAATAACGCAATAAGCAATAACGTTTAGCAATTATATATCACACACCAAACCAATTTTCAAACGCCTGGGTATTTTAAAAATTAAAGATATATTTTTATTAAATAAATTAAAGTTTTGCTTTAGACTATTAAATAATAATTTACCTGCATATTTTAAATCGATACATGTTTACAGGCACCAGGAAACTCATTCATATAACACCCGCAACAAAGGAGACGTACACAGAATTAGATTTTATGATGTTTTTGTTGAAAAATGTATTCGTTTCTCCATCCCGTCCTTAATGAATTCTACTAATAAAACATAATTAACAAGATAAACACCCATAGTTTTGCATCATTTGTACAGTATGCAAAATATCAATTTTTAGACAATTATGCAAATTAATGCTCTATACCTTTATGCTATTGAAGCGTGCTCGCTGATAGAAAATGAACAAGTCATATAGTTGATGTTGCTTCTTCACACATTTTAATTTGAATGACGGAAATACAAAATATTCGGTGCTTGGTCAGTGAAAATGTTTATTAAGCATGTGACCGAGACGCAGCCCTGTGACTGGTCAGACTAGGCCTTGTGTCACAGGCTGGCCCGGCTAGGCCTAAGCCACCAGTCACCAGGTGCCGCTACCCTTACATTTATGATGATTTCAAATTGAAAATAACACTTTGGTCTGTTGGTTAATATAAACATATTTCAACAACTAATTTAAACAACATATCTCAAACTTTATTATTTGTTTATATCATATTCTCGACAACGACTAGACACACGTCTTCCACAGACGTGAAAAAGGTGTATCAATAATAATAATAAACTTTCTTTATTTCCCGAGGTTAGCTGGGCGGGGGCCCCAGGTTAGTGGCTAGCACCGCTGCCTTTCACGCCAGAGTTCGGGGTTCGGTTCCCGATCTCGGCGGTTTGAAAGAAACAAAAAATGTTTCTTCCCCATCCACGTGTGAAAGTCAGTATTGTGGGGAGCCTCTGTGACCGAGAGAAAGCGTGCTCGGCCTCAGACCGCCAGGGCTCGAATTTCGAATCCTGTGTCTGGAGGACAGTGTCATCTCAATCATCTCACCATCCTCAGGAGGTTCTCTTGGCCCAGTTTAGCCTATATGTGCACAAAGGTGGCCTAAAACCTGATTCATTTTTTCCGAGGTTAGCTAGCTGAGAAATACCCAGTATTCACGTACAATATAGCAGCTTAAAAGAGGCACAGCTAATTGTGTCGAGAACACACATGATAAAATGATTACACATAAAATCAAGTTACCTGGCATTGCAGAGATATATGTTTCTCCCTACAAATGAGTGGCACACACAGCACTTTGACTGCTAAGGGACGAAACAACGAGATTGATGATGATTACCGCGAGCACACTTACATCATATAGAGCATGTTTCTATCTAGCCTGTAAACACTGGCCTCTTCACGCTAGTTTCGATTACTCCTAGATTCATGCTGGAGTTAAAGACTTAACCTTCAGAACACTAATGTCGACTACAGTAGACATTCTGTGATTTATTAGCACCTGTATAACCAGTTGTTAAAAGTAAAATATGTTTTCAATCTTGAAACACTGATATATGCTGGGACTTAAATTTCGCAAATAACCCAAATTTCCAGTCACTTGAAGTTGTGGATCGCGGTAGCGAGACACAACTTCGAGTGGCTGAAAATAAAAATTTCTCAGCTCGGTGCTCTAAGGTTTGACCATTAACACATGAAGCAATAGTCGTTCCTAGTATATTTTATTAGCAGGTTAAATAATAGTTATGAGAATAAAATGAGCGTTTATGAATCAAGCTTTGCCAATGTTTCAAATTAAACAAATATGGGTAATTTGTCCAAGTTGTGGGTGGCAGTAGCGAGACACATCTTCAAGTGGGTTAAAATTTAAAATATTTCATTTAATAGTTTAAATGTCAACATTGGACAAGTTCGAGATTATAGTAGAATAAGCGTGTTCTAAATAGTTATTTTATTTTATGATAACCATGATTGTAAAATTGAGGAATGTTCACCATTTCCTGATCAAATATGTAGATTTAAGCGCAATGATATAAGCCATCTATTCATATAGGGATAAAATATGCATTATTAAAATGTCAAAATGTACGGACATCAGTGAATTGAATACATATAATATATACTTAATGTTGTCCACACATTTCACATTATTCAGATATAACCACGGTAATATAGACTTTTTTCTTATGTTATATCTCGATTTTACACGATAAACAAATACGTTAAAACAGTAACGGAAGTGAACGGTTCCACATGGATTAAAAGCCAACAACAAAGTTTAACCCTTTAACCGCCAAATTATTCAATCTGAATTTTTACCCACGTGAAGTTGTGTCTCGCTGACGCGATCCACAACTTCAAGTGAGTGAAAATAATTTAGATTTGACAAAACGGAGGTCAACTGCTTTCAAATATTGCTGATTGATGTCACATTTTATCTTTAAGATGTTTAAAAGGTGGTACATATTGTGATAATAAAAAATGAAAACCCGAATATATGCGGCACCGGCGGTTAAAGGGTTAAAAATAATTCTTAAAATCTGATTGTATGTTTATTTCTATGCAGGCATAGGCATACCAATCCCGCGGCCGAAGTCCGGGACAGACGTTGACGCATACACCATGCAATCTGCTTATCACAAGAGCTAATCACACGTGCATAGTGGGTGGCCAAGTAAACACTCTGGACGTGCACTCACACTGTGAAAAAACTCATACTGTCACACACCGTGAACTCTTATTATGCTCTACAAAGCCAAAATACAGTATCTGCTTTTCCGCAAAGTAAAGCAGATACTGTCTTTTAGCTTAGCATGGCAGTATTAATCAATACGATAAAAATGTATATCATAAGCAGTGAATTCGCCGGAATCTACCTTCATTGTGACATCTGAAGTGGGAACCTGGGTTATTTGAAATTCCACTTAAATGAGTGAAATATAATGATAGCTGTATTATTAGCTTCTTAATTGATAATACTGATATTTGATATATGTGTCAAAGTACAATAATTCCGGGCTGGATTTTCGTCTATCGTACAGATATAAATTACCTTAAATCAGGGCCAATCATATTTAGTATGTCCTCTTCAAAGTAACTTCAGAGCTCTGTACATAACTGGTTTACTACTGATGAAACAAATGATGAAGTGGTCGCGACAAAAGCGTTTACACCATAGTGATTATCTGATAACTACCGGGGGTTTACTACGAACTGATAAACTATTGTCGCTCTGGATGATAACAGAAGGATAGTATCAAGATACTAACCCAGCTATCATTATGTTGGCAAAGTGCTGGGCCACCGTCGCAAATGGTGAACCAGCATCATACCAACACTGGGCCAGCCTATTTTGCTTGACGGAGATAGTGTTAATCTGTTAGTGGTAACCGCATGACGACAGTAATGTCCTGAAATCGGCAACCCAGTAAACACTAAATATTTGTATAATATTTGTACAATTTTGGCCCAACGTCTTCGACGTTGGTCTAACATTGTACAAATGTTTTATGTTTGCTGGGTTGGGGGTGTTTCAGAGCAAAAAACACACGTATTGTTGTCAGGGCATTTAAGAATAGTTAATGTCACTAACATTGAATTAAAATAGTTGTGTTCTTCCAGTAATACAACAAGCCGATACAAATACTGTTCCCATTGATAGCGTGAATAATAATCCTCGACCTAGATAAGGCTGAAAAAGTATCGAAGATAACAGATTCGGTCGAGAGTATGTTGTCTTGCAAACAAACTGTTAAGGATAATATACCACTCAACATGCTGAACTAAACATTTTACACATTAATTCCCAGAGTTGAGATAGATCATGAGACATTTTCAAAAACACATTTGTATTAACCCTTGTCCAACAGCTTTTGGTAGATCCAGAATTAATTAAATAATGCTATTTAAGGTGTATATTTATAATTAATAATAATATTTTGGTCATTTGAATCTGAAAATAGCGTTAGCAATTCCAGCTTGAAAGAAATGGAAAATATTTATAAGAACACGAGTTGAAATACTGCGCTATGATAACAAATAACATTGTGGCAAAATGAAATGAATCGGGCTTTAGGCCACCTTTGTGCACATATAGGCTAAACTGGGCCAGGAGAACCTCCTGAGGATGGTGAGATGATTGAGATGACACTGTCCTCCAGACACAGGATTCGAAATTCGAGCCCTGGCAGTCTGAGGCCGAGCACGCTACCTCTCGGTCACGGAGGCTCCCCACAATACTAACTTTCACACGTGGATGGGGAAGAAACATTTTTGTTTCTTTCAAACCGCCGAGACCGGGAACCGAACCCCGAACTCTGGCGTGAAAGGCAGCGGTGCTAACCACTCCCTAGGGCCCCCGCCCCAACATTGTGTCGTTTACACGATTGTGGCGATATTTGCTGTTATGGGGCTCTGTTATCCCAGCAGACACAAGACGTTGAATCAATGTTGATTTAACGCTGGTCCAGCGCCATAGACGGTGTACCAACCTTTAACCAACATTGATTCAACATCTGCAGGTAATCTATATTGCCACGAAAATAAATCGCGAATACGATGTAATTCCTATGTTGTTTCTAATACTTTTTCAGAGCTCCTAGATATATCCAAGACCTAGCTACAAACTTTAGAACGAGGAGATACACTAGTTTTAGTCTTAAAACCACCCTGAAAAGACCAAAATAATGGTATTTGTATGGCTTTTAGTGGTCTTACCAAGGTCAGAATAATTAATTAGCATAAAATATGCATATTTTTTTTATTTTGGCATCTACAATGATTATAGCATAAATACGGTAATTTGTAGAAATTTGAATTATTGTACATTTTCGTACTAATTACTTTTTGTAAAATTGGGATACATTACACATCTCGTGGGAACCTTCAGTTTGGGTGGTTTGGTGAAATGATAAGATTAAACGAGACCTACCTGTAAATTTAATGTTTGATCTGTAGTTCATCTAACCATCACCTAACCAGTAGGGGGGATCTCCTGCCCACCCGTTTAACAATACGCCCTAAGGGCTTGAACCAATTTCGGTTAAAATTAGCTCTTTTCTCTTTTCATGACAAAAATGATGTTATATTCTATTGGATACGATGTAGATATAATTTTGCATTTCTAACCAATATTAAGTCATGGTCGATCTCATATCCCAGCAAATATAAGAGTTGAGACAATGTGGCATTTTATTCAGTGCTATTTCAGACCATTTGCCATATTCCGTGTGTCTCAGGACAAAAAATTCCATAAAACTATTAACAAGAAATATTGAAATAAAACCTACTGGGGAGTCTTCGAATAACTTTCGACATGAAATTAGCAACGGGGAAATGTACAATTTGCTTGACAAAGATATGAATTCAGACCTAAACAACAACTACAACATCATACACAATACTATACAAAAAGCCAGAACCCGACATCTAAGTACAAAGAAAGTGAAATTCAATAAGCACAAACACAAGAAAAGTGACTGGATTACATCGGGAATCATTAAATCAATTAAATTTCGCGACAATCTCTACAAGACACTCAAAAGTACACAGACTGACACACCAGAATATGCAAACATAAACACAAATTTTCATACATACAACAAAATATTAAAGAAAAACATCCGTTTAGCAAAAAAATTGTACTACCATCAGTTATTTGAAAAAAAAATGGATATGAAAAATACCTGGAGAATAATTAAAGAAGCTTCGAGTAAACTTAAGGATGAAAAGAAATTCCCTGATCATTTTAAATTTGAAGGTAAGCTTATAACGGATAAATATGTGATAGCAAACAATTTCAATGATTTTTTTTATAAATATAGGTCCAACTCTCTCTTCAAAACTAAAACCTGATCCTAAAGCCAGCTATAAAGATTTTTTTTTAAACAAAACAAATCATGTATATAATTTCCAAACTATTGATCGAACAATCGTTCTTAAAATAATTAATGACCTTCCAAATAAAGCAAGTTGTGGCTTTGATAATTTATCTCTTAAACTAATAAAATAAATTTAATTCGATATTCTAGATTCCTTGACTTTAATCATAAACCAGTCACTCATGTCTGATATATTTCCAGACAAGTTAAAATTGACCAAAGCAATTCCTCTCTAAAAGAAAGGAGATCTAACAATCAGCGATAATTACCGCCCGATCTCTTTATTACCCACATTATCTAAAGTTTTAGAAAAAAGTGTTTTTAATCAATTATTCACATATTTCTCTGATAAGGAACTTTTTCATTCAAGCCAATACGGTTTTAGGCGTGCTCACTCTACAGAATTTGCTGCAACAGAGTTAATAGATTTAATCATTCAAAAATTAGATGCGGGCAAATTACCTCTAGCTATTTTTTTAGACCTGTCGAAGGCCTTCGATAACCTTAATCACGATATTCTCCTCGAAAAACATCGTTTTTATGGAATCACATCAAAGGAATTTCACTTTTTCAAATCTTATTTAAAGAACAGAACCCAGTATGTCGACTACGACGGAGTAACCTCTGACATCAAACAAATAACTACTGGTGTTCCACAAGGATTAATTCTAGGCCCCCTTTTATTTATCATTTATATTAATGATATATCTAATGCCAGCACTTTTTTTAAAACTATTCTTCATGCAGATGAAAGTACTTTAATTACTACACTAGATACATGTATGTCCGATATCTGCAGCTTCAATGTTAATATAAATTATGAGTTGTCCAAAATAAGCAATTGGCTCAATTTGAATATGTTATCCATAAATGTATCAAAATCCAAATTTATTGTATTCCATATGCCGCAGAAACGTTTTAACATACCGTCTTCAAATATTAATGACACAGACATAGCACGGGTTACAGAATTTAATTTTTTGGGTATCATCATCCATCAACATCTAAAATGGGACTCCCATATAAATAAAATTGCTTTGAAAATTTCATCAGCAACTGGCATCATTTACAAATTAAAGAATATATTTTCCAAAAAAATCCATTTAACTCTTTACAATACATTGATTTTACCACACATACATTACGGTATTTTATTATGGGGTTATAACCTAAATAGAATATGTATTTTACAAAAAGAAGCCATCCGAGCAATAACGCTTAGCAATTATATATCACACACCAAACCAATTTTCAAAAGCCTGGGTATTTTAAAAATTGAAGATATATTTTTAATAAATCAATGAAAGTTTTGCTTTAGACTATTAAATAATAATTTACCTGCACATTTTAAATCGATACAAGTTTTCAGGCACCAGGAAACTCATTTATATAACACCCGCAACAAAGGAGACGTACACAGAAATAGAGTTTATCATGTTTTTGCTGAAAAATGTATTCGTTTCTCTATCCCGTCCTTAATGAATTCTACTAATAAAACATAATTAACAAGATAAACACCCATAGTTTTGCATCATTTGTACAGTATGCAAAATATCAATTTCTAGACAATTATACAAATCAATGCTCTATACCTTTATGCTATGTTTGTCAACAAAATCGTTGAATATATGTAATTTTTATACCCAAATGGGTGTATCTATAAGTATGCGTGCGCACGCATATATATGCTGATATTTATGCATTTTTGTGTGTATATTTCTATACATATATATTTTTCGATCAACTGCCATATCATCGACGCTGCGCTTAATATACATGTATGTGAATGTGTGTGTATATATATATATACATATTTATGGGTATGTATGTATATATGTGTGTGTATGTGTATATGTATATAATTATTCTCTTACTTTTTAAGCTAATTGCAACATGGATTACGTGACCGGACCTCATCATTTTTTTTCATAGGTGACCTTCATGAAAGCGACTCTTCTGGAGTCTTTTGGAGGCCTCCTGCACCAGGAAACAATAATACTATCAGCACTTTTTTCATTCTAAACCTTTGTACTTGTCTATGTTGTTTCTGATACAAATAAACGTATCTTCTTTTTCTTGGCCCACCGACTGCGACTCTGGCCCAACATTAGAACATTACTGTTTCAGCGTATCGTGTTTGCTTGATAAAACCTTTAATTTACATAGGCCTAATCATAATCATGATAATCGTCTTGACAGTAACTTATCATTATCCAGTACAGTAGAGCCACCTGGTGAATAAGTTATGGTCGGGAAATCATGGAAATATTACGTCTATACACCTTTTCCTAAAGCAACAAGCCATACAGTGACTAAAAGCTGAAGTATTTAGTTGGGAGTCTTGTCACACTTTTTTCTATTACAACACGCCACACAGTGATTAAAACTGAACTATTTAGTTGGGAGTCCTGCTTATGCGCAAAATCGTGCAAACAGTGTATTATATATTGAGATATCGGGATACACACGTATAATTACAAAACTTAGCAAATATTTTGTTGATATCCTACTATGATAATCATACTGGAATTCAACATGTATTAGCCGTTAGTAGAAGGTCAGATGATCACCAGATTATGTGAAGTCGTGCTTGTTTCACAAAATTAAATTTCTCGTTAGTATTTTTTATCCCTGTGGAGCTAGAATGACTAACATGATGAATTCTCTACATCAAATGACGTAAATATTACGTCAAACAGACGTATCCACAATGTGGTATTTTCATGATTTTATTCACAAATAAGTTTGCATGTTTTGTCACCAAGGAAGTTACTTTAGTGATTAAATTTATAATTATATTTGAGCAAAATTATGTTCAGAGCAGAGCAGACCAAATTTCACTTACATGTACTTCAACATAATTAGGAAATATCTAAGATATTATAGAGGCAGCTAGCTGAATTAAGCAATGAATATCGTTAAGGTAAGGACAACGTGTATTGGGATAAATCATGCCACCCACTGCTTGCCTCCCAGTACAGGAAATGTAGAAAATATGTCAACATTATATACCTGTACTAAAGGCTGCAAATTCAGTGATTGGTGCCATTTCACGGGTCTGATTCTTACACATATTTTCTGAAACTAACCCACCTCCCCTTTCCATTGAAGTGTGGGAGCAATAAAATGGTGGCAGCTTTTACTTAAAGGTGTAGTCAACTGTCAAAATTCGCGGGACAAGGGTCCCCCAGAAGGCAATAGTGCCCGTGGGTAAGCCAAGGCCCTACTCCATAATAATACTAAATATGCGTTTCATACCCAAAGCCTCATTAAGAGCAAGTTTTCAAATCACAGCAAGTTCATATATACTTGAGCGACATCTATGAGTTAATATTTCAAAGCCCTTGTCTTTTGCCCCTACTTGGTCGCCTACTTGCAAACAAACTGACTATTACTGGGGGATTTGGAAACTGCTTGACCCCCAAGTTTGTATTGTCACCCAGTTAACACAAAACATTTGTATGACTTTATGCAATGTTGGACCAACGTCGAAGACGTTGGGCCGACATTGCATAAATGTCATACAAATGTCTTGCGTTTGCTGGGCAGGAGGACTTTCTCTCAAACATTGTACATTTATCTAATGTTGGTTCAATGTTGGGCCAGTGTCGCAGACGTTGGCCTAACATTAAAACAGCATTGGATCAATGTCTCGTTTGAGTAGTATCTTGTAATCAGTTCAGTGGCTATATTAATGCCGTCAATCTGTACTCAATAGGCTACTGTTGGCCTACACTTGACCGTCCCAGGCATGCACGTTTTGAAGCTGAATGATTCTTTAACCTTTTGGCTACTGGCTCAGCAGGATGTGTGGGCTATCACTGCTGACCATATTTAACCCTTTCTTCACCATATTCTTCTAAATAAGGTTTGTTAACATCAGGCCAGCCATAGATAAATAGTATTGTAATTTGGATTAAAAAGTGCAATAATAGATATATTACAGGCCAATGTATGATTGTCTGCTTTTATTGGTCACTTATCTGTGTTTATCTGGTAACCATGGTAACCAAATTCAATAAAAGCAGCTTCAAATGGGCGAAAATAGCTTTTTGGAGAGTTTTGCTCAAATTCTGTTCACTTGAGATGCCTATTGTGGTTGAAACCCACCAAGACCCCAGAATGGAGCTATACCACAACACCCCGAGAGGTTACAGGGGGTAATATAAAGGCTGGAGGGGTAATAATCCATCAATTTACCCTTATGTCACCCCTTTCTCGTATGGCGGGAATGGACCAAATAACAATACGATTGTCATGTTTGGACCAATGGCTAGTACTTCAAATACATTTGATGACTCCCAGCCCAAGTACACATGGTGACATGGGTTGGGCTTCGCAGCGGTATTAGCCCAAGGTCATGACAAGGTCATCTCAAGGTCACAGGAAGGTCAAATCAGCTCCAAAGAGGTGAACATAACCATTTTAGGGTTAGACCTAATAGCTATTTTTGTCGGTGTTGCTTCAATTCAGCTCACTTGAGATGTCTATGGTGGTTGAAACTTAGCTAGACCCCAGCATGGAAATATAACCAAAACACCCCAAGATGTTACATGGTTAATATAAGGGCTAGAGGGGTAATACCCCAGCAAATCTCCCTTATGTCACTCCTTGCTCATATGACAGGAAAGGACCAAAATAACACAACGGTTATTATATTTGGACCAATGGCCAGTACTTCAAATACATTGGATGAATCCCAAGCCAAGTACACATGGTGCCATGGGTTGGGGTTGGGCTTGACAGGGGTGTTACTCCAAGGTCATAACAAGGTCATCTCAAAATCACAAGATGGTCAACTCAGCTTGAAGTAGGTGAAAATAACCTATTTGTGTTGGTTTTGTTTCAATTATGCTCACTTGAGATGTCAATGGTGGTTGAAATTCACCTAGACCCCAGCATGAAAATATACCAAAACACCCCAATAAGTTATAGGTCAATATAAGGGCTATAGGGGTAATACACCATCAAATTACCCTTATGTCATCTCTTTCTCATATGGCAGAAATGCACCTAATAACTCGACGATTGCCAGTAGACCTACTTCAAATACATTGGATGAATCCCAAACCTGAGTACACATGGTGACATGGTTTGGGGTTGAGCTTGACAGGGGTGTTACCCCAAGGTCACAACAAAGTCATCTCAAGGTCACAGGAAGGTCTAAGCAGCTTCAAATAGGTGAAAATAACCTATTTTTGGGTTTGCTTCAATTCAGCTCACTTAAATCACAAAACTAATGGAACCAGCGGATTCCCTAAAACCGAAAACATATGTGTAGAGCCAGTAATGATATTATATGATTACAAGGTACTGAGATATGGCATATTTTAACTTTCTGGTGGCTGACATGACCTATGACATTGACCCATGGTGTGACCTTGACCTTGAAACACAAAAATAATGGCACCAACGGCTTCCCCGTACCCGAAAACGTAGGTGTAGAGCCATTATCTGGTTTTATATCAGGACAAGTCACTGAGATATGGCATATTTTTTGTTTGCGTATGAAGACTGGTTACTGAAATATGGCGCATTTTCACTTTCTGCACTGTTGTTGTGGCGGCCATTTTGAATATGAAAATTAGATCCAATTGTAGGCAACACATTTTTGAAAACATTTTTTGGTGAGACTATGGGCCCATATGAAGTCATTTTTGATAAAATCGTCTGTCCAAAATTGTGTCTAGGTTGAGTGCTTTTTGGGGTTAAAACAGAGGAAATATTATATTTTCCTTGGTTAAAATGACGACAGTATTGTTGGTAAATAAACCATTGCTGTCAGCGTGCACCTGTTATTTGTAGTTCTAAAATGCCTTTGCGGATAACAATCAGAAAAACTAGACACACACAAAGAACGCCAAACACGATCCTCAATTATTCCTACCACGCATGACAAGCATAATATCTTTATTTTTAATATAATTAGTTTTTCATTGCGACAATACCCACTCTTATTTGCTAGTTTTTTCACAAGTATATGTACTTGTTTAGCAACGTCATAACACGTATATATATAAACGTGTTTAGCAGTCTAAAGGTTAAAAAACAGGTTTATATTGGACCATTATATTTTAAACAAAGCATACACAAAATATTGTAGTAATGATAATGGACTGGACCGAGCAAACCTCAGGTTATAGTGGTATGTGAGTTCTTCAATTTTAAAAATTAATACTTTGGACAAACAAACTAATAAACAAAGAAGCGCAACCAAAAACATAGAACTCTAGAAAATGAGTCATATTTGCGATACCCTGATCTAACCACACGAAGTTTTTTTAAACTTAAGTGACTTAGTCCGGGAGGCAGGTCGATTTATCGGACCGTCTTAGTTTTTCAACTTTTTCTTGCATGAAATTTTGTCTAGTTTTCGAATCTCGTATTCTTACTTGCACATCACTGTGCACAACGTCACAAATTGAAGGTTTCCATAGAAACATCTTTTTGACAAAGATGGCGAAAAAATGTGTTGTAATAAGCTGGCATAATACTACTTTTAAAATACAGTAGATAGGTAAAACCAATGCAAAAATGTAAGTAAGTACCGTTACCCTCAAACATGATCACAAATAAAGTGGAAATGCAAAGTTTAAAGGTTATTATGGTTACCATGGAAACCACTTTTCATAAAACAAATTGATCGCAAGATATTTATGTCATGATATTGGCTCAATTTGTTTCGTTAAACGTTTAATGTGTTTATAATTGCAATTTTATGGAATTTAAATATAGAAACTAGATATCTTGATATAAATATATCTATATGTACTGGCACATACTCTCTACTAACCAATTAAAAGCTTAAACCCGGGTACCACCCCCACCCCTCCGCTGAATTTTCAGAGAGCAGGTGCGCCAAAATCTACAATATTTTGTACAATCATAATCTGAGCACATCAGCGGAATATATAATATATCCTCGCCTAGCTAGGAGCAAATAGAATATGGGCTGGGGCTATACGTTATTGGGATATCACTCCGAGGTCATATCAAGGTCATTCTCGGCTCATCTTACGGTCAAACTGGTAAAGCCTAGGGAAATATTTTTCACTTTTCATTTTTCATTTTTTTCACTTTTTAACCCTTTTGTTCCGACAGATCGACACCAATTATGGGCTTGACTTCTTTTTAGAGTAAAATTTTTAAGGCTGATTATTGATGATAAGGTAAGCTGTTGGATGAATTTGAGAAATCGTTAGAAATTTGCGCTAGAGGGCAACATTCAAGATCAAAGGTTAATTTCAAGATCAAATATGATTTGGCAAGAAGTGAAGGTAGGAACAAGTGCGATACCTCTTTTTCAATTAATACTAGCAAATGAAGTTTTTTTATTTTGGTGTTTGATGGCCATCTTCAAAGTCAAAAGGTCAAAATCATGACAGTATCTTTTTACAAAAATACAAATAATACCTCTTTTGGGTGAGATTTTGACTGGATAATTCGTTTATGGCATCATTTTGGTTATATAATGTCAAGTTCAAGGTCAAAAGTCATTAAATCGAAAGAGAAAAATAATTTTTTTTTCACAAAGGCAACTAGCAATAATCAAATATTTGATGTGATTTTAATTGGAGAATCAATTTCTCTAATAGCTTTGATGATTAAAGGCCATTTTCAAGTTTAAAACGTCAATTTTACGTGACCAAAAATATGATTGAAACTAAGAACAAGTGTGATGCATATATTCGTGTGAAAAGAGGTAGGCCTAAACGACCTAAAAATTGAAAATCCATTTATTACTTATTACTGTTGCGAAACAACTTTATCTTCAAAGTCAAAACGTCAATTCCGAGGTCAAATCAGCGGAAATATTATTTTAACAAATCAAAACAGCAACCAATGTAATACCTTGTTTTAATTTCATAATGACTAGAAAATGGTAGTAGTTATTTAAAAAGTCCGATTTCTAAAAACTTTTTCCACAAATAAAAAAAAATGTACAATAATATTTCAACGCCTCCCCATCACCCTTTAACGTTTTAATACATCTAAATCGGCATTAACGCCTCTCATTCACCCTTAACGCTTCATCGTCGTCTTTTAACGCATCTTAATTGCCCTTAAACGCTTCTCCATTGTTTCCCCTTCGCCATTGAGCACTTCTCCCTGGCCTTTTGATGCCTCTCTGTCGCCTTTAACGCCCCTTTGTCGCCCTTTAGCGCCGCTTCGTCACTCTTTAAAGCCCCATTGTCATTTACCACCTAGATATGTAGCTTTTTAGTGCCTTTCGGTTGTTTGTTGCCTTTTCTCTTTGTTGCCTTTTAATGCTTCATATTCGCCCTTTAACGCCTTTCATCACCAATTAATGCCTGCACGTCATCTTTTAACGCACCCCGTCGCTCTTTAGCCTACTTTCCGTCACTCTCTATACATAGCATCGCCTGTTATTTAGCCTTCTGGTCACACTTCACCGCCTCTCAATCAGCCTTTGATGCATCTTCGCCGCTCTTTAACGCTTCTCCATTGCTCTTTGTCGCCTTTTGGTGCCACCTTGTAACCATTTAACATCTCCTATTGCCCTTTAACGCCTTTATGTTGTCGTTTAATGCCTCTCCATTGACATTTAACGTTTTTATCTGGCGCCCTTTAACACGTTGTTGCCTCTCCATCGCTGTTTAAAGCCTTGATTCCCATCATCATCTAACGCCACTGCGTCACCTTTCAACATTTATTATGTTGAAATTGAGGGCTTTCCCATCGCAATTTAATGCCTTTTCAGCATTCCTCATCGCCGTTTAACTCCTCTCTGTCACCTTTTAGTGCCCCTCCATCGCATTTAATGCCTCCACATAATTTAACCATACTCTGTCGCCCTTTAATGCTTGTTGTCTTTAAACGCTTTCTCGTCGCCTTTTAACACCCCCCCCCCCCTATCGTCTTTAACGCCCATCACCATCTAACGCCTCTGCATTGCCCTAAACGCCTCCCAATTGCTCTTTGATGCCTTTCCATTGTCACTTATCACTTCCTCGTCACCCTGTAATGCCTCGCCGCCACCTCTTAACGCACCCTGTCACACATCAACGCTACATCATCACCATTTAAAGACTACCCTTTGCTCATTAACGCCTTCCCATCGTCATGCAATGCTTTCTCGTCGCCCTAAGCGCCTCCCCATCGCCCTTTAGTACATTACTACAGCTTTTTAAAACATTTCCATCGCCATTTAACGTCTCTGTGTCACCCTTTATGCTTCTTTGTCACCCTTTACCGCCTCTCCACTGCCCTTTAACAAATTTATGCCACATTTTAATGCCTTTTCGTTGCAATTTAACACCTTTCCATTAACCTTTAACGCCTCTATGTCACATTTTAAAGCCTCTCTATCTCTATTTTCGTCGTCCTTTAATTCTTCTATCTCGCTTTAACGCTTTCTCGTTGCCCTTATACACCTTCTCATCACCGTTTAACACTTACCCGCCATGCTTTCATGCCTTCCCATCAACATCTCATGCCTCTCCATTACCCTTTAACACCTCCTCATCGCTCTTTAACGATTTCCCATCATCATTTAACGCTTCCTCGTTGACCTTAAATGCCTCTCTGGCACCTTTTAACGCACCCCATCACACTTTACCACATCTTCATCGTCCTTAAATGACTCTCCATTGGCCTCTAAAGCCTTTCCGCTGGCATTTAACTCATGCTCGTCGCCCTTAAACGCCTCCCCATCGCCTCTTATTCGCCCTTAAATGCCACCCCATTATCGTTTAACGCTTTTAAGCACATTCTCATCTCCATTTAACGCCTCGGTTTCGCCCTGTATGCTTCTTCTTATTGCCCTTTAACAATTATATGTCGCTTTTCAATGCCTTTATGTTGCCATTTAACGCCTCCCCATTGCCCTTTAACGGCTCTATCTCACATTTTAAAGCTTCTCCATCAACATTTAACGCATTTTTGTCATCCTTTAGCGCTGCTTTGTCACCCTTTGATGCCTTCTTGTTGGCCTGAAATTCCTTTTAGTTGCCTTTTAACGCCTACCCATCGCTCTTTATCGCCTTCTGATCACCATCTAACGCCTCTCCATCGCCTTTTAACGCATTCCCGTCACCCTTTACCACTTTCCCATCGTCACTTAAGGCTTCCTCGTCGACTTTTAATGCCTCCCTGCCACCTTTTAATGCACACCGTCGCACTTCAACGTGATCCATCATCCTCAAATGACTCCCCATTGCCCCTTAAAGACACATTCTCATCTCCATTTACCGCCTCAGTTTCGCCCTGTATGCTTCTTCTTATTGCCCTTTAACAATTATATGTCACTTTCAATGCCTTTTCTTTGCCATTTAACGCCTCCCCATTGCCCTTTAACGCCTCTATCTCACATTTTAAAGCTTCTCCATCAACATATAACGCATTTTTGTTGTCCTTTAGCGCTTCTTTGTCACCCTTTAATGCCTTCTTGTTGCCCTGAAATGCCTTCTCGGTGCCTTTTAAGGCCTACCCATCACTCTTTATCGCCTTCTCAACACCATCTAACACCTCTCCATCGCCTTTTAACGCATCCCCGTCACCCTTTACCACTTCCCCATCGTCACTTAACGCTTCCTCGTCGACTTTTAATGCCTCCCTGCCACCTTTTAATGCACTCCGTCGCACTTCAACGTGATCCATCATCCTCAAATGACTCCCCATTGCCCCTTAAAGACTCTCCGTCGGCCTTTAACGTCTTTTCGTCGCCCTTAAATGCCTCCCCATCGCCTTCTCCCATCTCCATTTACCGCCTTTGTGTCGCCCTTTATGCTTCTTTGTCTCCCTCTAGCGCCTCCTCATTTTCCTTTGACGTCTATACAATGCCATTTTACGCTTCTCCATCGACCGTTAGCGACTGTGACAATTTAACACTTTCTTGTCTCCTTTAAAACTCCCCCCCCATCTCTTTTTAACGCCCCCACATCGCTCTCTAGCTCCGTCCCAACATCTTAAGCACTTTCTATACTTTAATGGTGTTTCCTCGCCTATCCATCGCCCGTTAACGCCTCATCCCTGTTGCTTATTATCATCATGCGACGCTTTCTCGTCGCCCTTTAATGCTTTCAAGCCACTTTTCAATGCACCTGTTGCACTTAAACACTTCTTCATCGCCCTTTAACGCATCTACATCGCTTTTTATTGCCTGTTTGCCACCCTTTAGTGCCTGCCCGTTGGCCTTTAATGCATCTTGGTATCTTTTTTATTGCCTTTCTGTCGAACATTTACGCTTTTATGTCGTTCTATAGCGCCTCTCCGTCACCCTTTAACCCCTTCTCGTCACTCCCAAACGCCTCTTCCATCGCCCTTAAACGCCTACCCATTGCTTCTAGATGCCTTTTCATCGCCATTTAACCCCTCTGCCCTTTTATTTGTAATGTGTTGTTGCTCCTTGATATTTTCACAGTTAAATAGATCTTTTCACTTTGAACATGTTTAATCATTAATACCCTAAGAGAATACTATTAGCCAGTCAATATCATGCCAAAACGAGTTTAGGCCTAGACCACCAAAATAACACCATCTCAAAATCACACAAAAAAAGGTATTACACTTCTTCCTTGCTTTGTTTGGTAAAAGTCATATTTCCCCTTACTTGAACTTTAAATTGACCTTTTGACCTTGAATCATAACAATAATAGCAGAAATAAATTTGTCAGTCAAAATTATACTAAAAAGAGGTCTTTTTCCTACCATCATTTGTTTCAAAATGATATTTGACCTTGAAATTGCCTTCGACCTTTAATTTTTCCCCTGACAAGATGTCATCCGAAAGTTTCTGAATATATTTACCATTGCCATCAATAACCAGCCCTAAAAAATAATTATACATGTATTCTGGAAAGGGTTCAAGCCCATGATAGGCGTATATATCAGCTGGACTAAAAGAGCTTATATTATTCTTACCAGTTTGACCTTGAGTGACCTTGAGGTGATCTGAGCATGACCTTTGTATTATATCCTAATAACACATAGCCCCACCCCATGGCTGACTAAGACGATGAGATAAATTGAGACTAAGAGATTAAACGGTTAACAAAACAACTTTTGCCAATATCATGGCATAATTATATTGCAAACAATTTATTTGATGGAAAGTGGTTTCCATGGGAACCATATTAATCCTTACATTTCCAAAATATCATCCGGCAGTTTACCTGATCATCAATAATCATCCTTAAAAAAATAATTGTACTCTAAAAAGGGTCAAGCCCATAATAGGCGTCGATCTGTTGGACAAGAAGGGTTAAAAATGCAAAAAGTGTATATTTGCCTAACCTTTACTAGTTTGACCTTGAGATGACCTTGGGTGACCTTAACATGACCTCAGGGTGATATCCCAATAACGTATAGCCACAGCCTACTGTTTATTTGCTCCTAGAATGGGTTAATATACTATATATACTGCTGATGTGCTCAGACAATTATGATTGTACAAAATATTGTAGATTTTTGGCACCCCTCCTCTCTGTGAATTCAGCGGAGGAGTGGGGCTAGTGCAAAGGTTTCAGCGTTAAATCGGTTAGTAGAGAGTATGTGCCCATACATACAGATATATTTATATCGAGATATATTATTTCTATATTTGTATTTCAGAAAAATGCAATTATAAACACAGTATACGTTTAACAAAGCAACTTCTGCTATTATCATGACATGCATATATTTCCAACAATTTATTTTATGAAAAGTGGTTTCCATGGTAACCATATAAACCTTCAAACTATGCATGTCCACTCAATTTGTGATACTATTTAGGGGCAGGGGTACTTAGTTCCATTTTGCATTGGTTTTACGTATCTACTGTATTTTAAAAGTAGTATTATGCTAGCTTATGACTTTTAATTAGAGATACAACACATTTTTTCGCCATATTTGTCAAAAAGATGTTACCATGGAAATCTTCAATTTGTGACGTTGTGCACAGTGATGTGCAAGTAAGAATGAGAGTTTCGAAAACTAGACAAAATTTCATGCAAGAAAGAGTTGAAAGACGGTCAGATAAATTGACCTGCCTCCCGGACTAACTTAACAATGTTAGACCTACACAACTTAGCATACCCGGTTATGTAAATTCAACCTTTATAGTTAGATGTCAGAAAATTTGCTAATTATTTTAATCTTAGCCAATCTTAGCCATGTGGATTCATGCCCAAAGACTAGGCCTACACTGGGTGCCATACACCGTACTACTTTGCCATCAAACGCAAACATTGCCCCAATGCCGTTTCAATGATGGGCCACAGACGGTCCAGATGCATTATGTAGAGAACCATATACGCTGTGTAGTCAGTCACCCATAACGTACCAAGTAGTTATATCTCACCTCGCACGTCTGTCGTAGCGTGAAAAAGGTAATAGCGATATCTGCGCTATACTCGAAACAAAGGAGGTCAAGGTCATTTTAGTTTCACAAAATAAGAGAAATTTTGATATAAATTACCACTTTTTGGATGCGGACTACAACGCTCTGGTGTGAGTGCGGTATCATAGTGAGAGGGCTGATTTTTGCATACGTTTTGATACGCTGTGGCACAACTGTGGTACATCTATCCGGCAGTGGAAAGGATATACATGCATCTGTTTTAGCAAAATTGCGGTTATACCTAAAATGGCAGAGTTAGTTCGATATTTTCATTTTCAGGCTAAATGTCATTTCGTGACCTTAAATGTCATTCAATAAAATAAGTCATCTATTATATTCCAGGATCTATAATAGTTCTTCGATTCATTCATTACTTCATTCTTTCATTCGTTCGTTCGTTTGTTCGTTCGTCCGTTCGTGCGTTCGTTCGTTCGTCCGTTCGTTCGGTCGGTAGTTAATTCATTCAGTCATTTATTCAATAAATAACTAGTAAATGCATTTGTTCGTTGGTTCGTTCGTTTGTTCATACATTAATTCAATCATTTTGCATAAAAGCATATCAGCATGATCAGTACTAGGCCTATTTGGTAGTGATTGGCGAAAAGTAATGATAATTGCCTCCCAGATTAAATTATTTCATTAATTGTGAGTTTGCCACAAAGTTTTTGATCAATTTGTGTCAAATATTCATCTTCCTCTGCAAGGCTGGCTATTCCTGAGGTCGTAGACCGACCTTGCTGAAACAGGTTTGAATCCGCCTATTGGAGTGGGGACTTTCAAAAAATATTTTTTCTGTTTGACCCAAGTTTGACCTCTGGCATGAGTGTTGTTTTAATGTGGGGCCACTGTCTACGACACCGGCCCCACATTAAACAATACATGTCTGCTGGCCGAGTAGCTCACCGGAAACGTCTCAGACACAGACCACAACATCTCACCGCAACGTGCATGAGGGTTGAATTAATGGTGAGCCAACGTCGCAGACAGCGGGCCAACATTAAAAAGTCATTTTTTGAAAAACTAATGAATATTCAATATCTAAATCTCCTTCCCTACCCCAATAGGTGGATGGTATGGCTATTTCAGCAAGGCTTGGCCTGACGGCCTCGCTGTGTCAAGACTTGCTGCCAGGAGGATGCAAATATTATTTGTCCGGGTCTAGAAAATAAATTCATAACTACATGTACCGATAACTGTCCGTTAAAATAATACACAATCTAACATGGAATAACCAATGTGGTTCAATATCTGACAACAGGAGCCGTATTCTCGTACAAGTTACGATATATCGTCGGCTTCTGATTGGTCGAGATGGCCATCTCGACCAATCAGAAGGCTACGATATATTGTAACTTGTACGAGAATACGGGCCCTGGGCTCATTACTAGTTCAGCGCCTAAACATGTAAAGTTACTTTCTCATTTCAATTCCCACCTTGCAGCAAATAGAAGATAGTCCATTTGATCAACACCAAGTGTAAAAATAGAAAACTGATGTTCCAGACGTCTTGTTTATAATGGCCAATGGAATTGTCTATTGAATATCGCGCATATACCAGCAGGTAAAGTTATTTCATTTAAAATTTTAACCAATTGAAGTTTTGTCTCGCTTCCGCGACCCACAACTTCAATTGGAATAAAATAACTCATTTTTTGTGACCCAACATTTTCAAATCTTCATGTTGAACAGTAAGTCATTTCATTCACAATAATTACCTTGATCGACTAATAAAACAAATTAAAATCGATTATATCCGTGTTTAGCGGTAAAATGGTTAACCCTTACAGCGCGGGGCTGATTTCATTCGTCAGAATCTGACGTCTGACGTCTGAAATCGATCCCCGCACTGTAAGAGTTTAAATATGTATACTGGCTGTATATCCATAACATAGGTATTCAAATGAATCAGAGAGAGCTGAGTAAGACCTTTACTATAATTTCAAATTATAAAAACCCTTTGATCTCCATTTAAACAAAAGTATTTCAGCGTTTTAAGGGTTAAAGGGTGTGAGCCACGTCACTTTACAAAATGACAGATAATCATCTCTAGTGCATCAGGTAGACAGTCAGTCCTCATTGTTAATACCGGGTCGACCGGGTTTGAGTATGAGCATATCTATCAACATTAGTCATACAAGTCAGGTCGCAAGTCTTATTCTTACGCTCTATGCATCTGAACTATTCAAATATGTTCCATTACTTAAAGTTTGTGTTTCGCTACAGTGATTCACAATTTCAAGTGCTGGACGATTATCTGCTTTATACAATGTGGATTAATACATTTAATTCACACCGTCATGTGCATGTTTACTTGATAATGTGTAGTTGAAAAAATACAATGTATTTTACGTTAGAAAAACTCAATTATACAAATACAACAGAGGTTTACATCAGTTAATTACTGATTAGCAAACACAATTATCTATATAGGGTCTTAATGGGCCAACCCAGCAAACACAAAACATTTGTATAACATTTATACAACGTCGGCACAACGTCTTCGACGTTGGTCCAACATTGTTTAAATGTTATCCAAATGTTTTCTGTTTGTTGGTAAGGGCTGAAACGTTGACCAAATTGACGTGCGCATACAATATCTTATATAGTCAGATTCACATTAAATTCAACCAGGATTATAGAAATTCGCGGATTTCTCAGTCAATTCTCAACCAATTTTCATGAAATTTTACACACAGTATTCTCCGTTTATGTCGTAACGACCCGGAAAAAATTCACGAAGTTTAGATAAGTTGTTTGACATGTAATAAAATTCTGAGACGGAGCTAATGCGTTTATAGAGGGGAACATTTTCATTTATTTACTACATGTTAAATGGTATAACTTCTTAAATACTTATCAAAACTTCGCGAAATGTTCAGGGTAGTGACGACATGAATAGAAAATAGTGTGTGAAAATTGGTTGAGAATTGACAGAGAAATTCACCACGGTTAATGTTAATCCGACTATAGTTCACAGATATTTTCAACGTTCGTTTAAACCCTTTACACGCCTAAGTTTTCTTATTCAATTTTTACCCACTTGAAATTGTGTCTCACTACCGCGACCCACAACTTCAAGTGGATGAAAATTATGCAATGCTGTTTAATTTAAAATAAAATATTTAAATGGTGCTGTTTAAACACTCATTTGATTCCCAATGACAGTGATTTAAACTGATAATAAAACATATACAACAGCGGTTCAGCCGTATCCTGCCAAGTTAATTTATTTAAATTTTTTAACCACTTGAAGTTGTGGCTCGCTACCGCGATTCACAACTTCAAGTGGTTACAAATTAATCATATTTGTTTAATTTGAGATCAAACATTTACAAATCTTGATATTTAGGCAGTCATTTCATTCGCAATAACAGTGATTTAATCTGTTAATTAAACTGAATAAATATGTGTTATTCTAGGATAACTTTACTTAGCACAAAAGTGGACAAGTGTGCAGAGAATGTGCCGTTTTTGACCTTGAGGCGATTTTATTGTCGTTAGTTATATTGTGCATCCACGTATGAAATAGTTGCATGAGCGGTTGTATTATCTGGGTCCACCTGGGCCCGTATTCTCGTACAAGTTACGATATATCGTAGGCTTCTCATTGGTCGAGATGGCCATCTCGACCAATGAGAAGCCTACGATATATCGTAACTTGTACGAGAATACGGGCCCAGATCTGATTTAAATACATGTAGATTATGTCTCATGACACGAATACATGATAAATTACTTGAGCTCACATTCATCCTATTAAGCAGTGAACTACAGTATAAGCAAAATGAGACTAGAACTTATTAAAAATACTATATAAAATTATGTTGTTGAGAAACCACAATTCAGACGCGACCCACAGTTTTATGGTAGAAGTCACATTAATAGTTAGGTTTCTAAAATATATGACCTCACACAAATTGCAACATAAACTATCTCAACTGTTTTATTGACATCAAAGTGTCATGTATAATATATCAAAAGTCTTACGTGATTCAAATGGTGGAAAGTATTGAAATCGATGATGATATTTTCCCCCATTACCACCCATGTTGATGCATGGCTGTATACATGTATTCTTAGTGTATGGTCATATGTCAGTAAATGGGATTCCGTGGGAATTGCTTGTTAATTCTTGACACCTATGTTCAATAAGAAGAACAAATAATACTGAACAAAACAAAATAGAGTGTCATTTTAGCCCGCCTTTTAATTTTAATTAAAAATTGAAGTTCGGCGTCGTCGGCTTTTGCGTCGGCGTTAACATTTACTTGTTGGCGCGATAACTTGAAAAGTTTTCCATGTATCCTTCCCAAATGTGTTATGCATGTTAGAAATGACCAGTTAACGAACAAGTTCAATAATGACTGAAAAAGTTCAAAATGGCCGATTTACTGCAATTTGTTGCATTTTACGTCAAAAATTATTTGACCTTGTGGGCGCAATAACTTAAAAAGTTTTTTATCCTTTCCAAATTTGTTATGCATGTTACTAATGACCAGTTCACGGACAAGTTCAATAATAGGGGGATAAAAATTAAATGGCCGATTTATTGTGATTTTTTTACATTTTACTTCAATAATTTGACCGTCAATAATTTGACCTTGTAGACGCAATAACATCAAGTTCAATAATGGCGGTGGGCTTTTGTCGAGTGTGCTCCTGTTTTCTGAAGCTTTAAAGATCATTTACGGGGTCCTAAATGTCATGACCCTAAAACCATACGGGTATTTTTTAAAAACGTTTGTATTTCAAGGTAATATAGTCGTGTACTACAGCACATTAAAGGGAATTGGCACGAAATAGTCAAAATTCATAATTAACAAATACTCTGAAGCTTAAAAGGTCATTCCCGGTATCTTGAAGGTCATAATCCTAAACACACATAGGCCAGAGAATTGGTCACCATGTACTCCCCCTCCCCACTACTAGCCCACACCAACTTGAATAAAGCTTTGATATGTCCAAGCCATGAGATGATATGTTACCAGTAAACAAATAGGGATGAAATATATATTTTAACCGCTTATGTAGGGGTACCCAAACCTGCTAACATTAGGGGGGTAGAGTTACGCAAACGTCTGTCGTTCCAGTTCTAGCTTACCAATCTACACATGCAATATACCATATAAAAGTTAAGTAAATGTCCGTTCTTCTGATGTATTGCATGATACGTTTAATTTTTTTTATCTCAAATAATCGACAACAAAACAAACTAGCAAATATGGTCAATGGAAACAATTTAATATAACATAATTATTGGCCATATGTTTGACCTATGTTTTCTAAGCCCAGATGTGTATATCCCTAATATTGAGTGGTATTTGGATTTGTACATTGCATATATATTTGTAAATATAAGAATATTGCGGACTTTTTTAAAAATGTGTTTATTTATCCTGGGTTGAAATATGAAACATTGAACTTTGCTCTGTATTTAAGACCTGTTTTCTTTGAAATTTACTCGTCAGTAACGTTTATCCTAATCCAGTATGTTACCACTAATACGTCATGTTAGCGTCAACATGTTAAGCAGTATATTTATAGTAACAGTGAGTACATAAAAAACGGCGTATGTCTTGGATCTAAAGGTTAAATAAAGGTCTTTTTTTCCAAAGACACAAGAAAAAAATTATCAATTAAAAACCTTGCAGAAAGTATAAATTGTGCGTTTATGTGCGACAAACTATAGAAAATATAGGGTTTTCTTAGCATTTTGATGGCTATTTTGTGCTTTGCTAATTTGAAGGTGAAGGTCTCCAAATATAGAACCTTATCCGACAGATTCGCATTCAGCACACGCAAATTATGTAAATACAAGTGAATACAAAGTATACACTAAAATCCCGAGCAAAGTTTTAGGTTTCAGATTTAAACCCATGCTAAATGGACCTATTTTCATGAAAGGCTGAAATATTCTTTCATTAAATGACATAAATGACAAAGTATAACCTAAAATCCCGAGCAAAGCTTTATGTTTCAGATTTAAACCCATGCTAAATGGACCTATTTTCATGAAAGGCTGAAATATTCTTTCATTAAATGACATTTTATAAATATAAATAACACACATTTTTAAGCATGCACATATCTGGGTTCGGAAAACATAGGCTATATATGGATATGTTCAATGACTATCATTCATTATGTTGTTTTTTAAAAGACCATGTCGACTAGTTTGTTTTGCTGTTCATTCTGATTTTTTTTTATAATAAAAACATGTTTGAGCGTACGTGGAGAGACGACTATTTACTCTACTGCAATAGGTGATGTACTATTAGAACGGGGATTTAATTTTCTGCTATATGGTATATTACATGTGCAGATTGGTTAACCATCAACGGCAGACGCTTACGTAACTCTATCCCCTAATTCCAGACAGGTTTAGGGGTACCTCCATAAAAGCGGACAATATGTAAAGCTCGTTTCTACTTTTTTTACTGGCAACATCTCATTTCATGTATTGGACATATCAAAGCTTAAAAAAAGTTGGTGTGGGTAAATAGTAGGGGGGGGGGGGCATGGTGACCGATTCTGGCCTATGGACTAATTTAAAATGACCTATAGCCGACAGAAAATATTTTTTTGATAATATTTCCTAAACAAATTCGTTCATATTGATGTGTACACGACTAGTAAAACATGTGTTTGAAAAATGAGATCTAGGGGTCATAACCTCTAGGGGTCGAAAAATGACCCTATTTTTTAAATCAGCATAAAATTCTAAACAAGAAAAACGTAGGTGACATGAATTAACATGAGATTCCCACGGAATTACATATATGCCCCCCACACTATCTTATATGATGCCCAGACAAATGGCTCACAACTATTCACAATCTACCAGAAACTTGCATACATTTCTCAATTAAATATAGGCTATAATGTACAATCACATAACCATGTACGTATATAAAATATAATAGTTGGTTAAATTATAAAGATATATCACACTTAAAAGATATTTATGTGGGGTTTTTATAGAATAATTATATTTATATTGTTGGGTTACGTTTACCAGATAGCTTAGTTTGATTGCGATTAATTAAGATAAAAATATAAAATAATTGTTATAGTAAGGAATAAGTAGTTGATAATGTTTTCCTTGTTAAAATTTATATTCGAAATCATGATAAATTCTGTGTCGCAAGAATTTAGCAATTTATGAAATCGTCGTCTCTTAAAGGTGACATTATTGTCGTCAGATCACATTGTGCGAGTTCTTAATAGCCTGTTTCTAAATATTGTTATTTTATTTATTTTTACTAAAATCAATACTTATTGCGAACATATACATCTATAATATGGTACATATGATCTGATGCAAATCTACGTAGAATATAATATTGGGATCTAACGTTAGTTTTCTATAATCATGAATCAGCAGTCTCAGGCGAAGTCGGGCGCTTTTTAGGTTTTGGGAGTGTGCAACACGGAACGCGGAACTTGAAGCGCCGCTTTAATACTACCCCGGTCACACATACACGACGCACAGCCCACGCCTTGAGTGACAAATATTAGAGCAGTGCGTCGTTGTGCGTCCATGAATTTTGTCAGGATATGAAAAAAGCCAGCGAGTCTAACACGAATATACAGCGTGTTATAAATAAATCAGGTGTATACATCAGCGAATTACACAGCGTCTCGCCACCGCGTTGCGCGTTAGCAGGGCGACAAAGTTAGCGAATACACTGCGCATCGCCAGCGCGAGGCACGAATAAGTGAGAAACCACTTTGCACGCCACATATACGTTATATGCTCGCTGGACATGCGTTAGGAACACGATTACTGGGCGCTATATGCGCGCTTAGTGCCGGCATTTTTTTGTTTTTTCTAGCCGTAAGGCTCAGTCAGACATAGCGACGCACGATCCACGCACTGAAAATTGATTATTTTTGCCAAAGTGTATAGGTCGTGCGTCAGCACTCGTTACTGATTCGAGGAGCGCGCTGCACTAACGCTACGCATATTTTTGTGCACACAGTAATCGCCAAAGGAAGTTGGGTAAGTTTAAAATATTAAACGCAAATGAACGCATAAATGTACACGCCAGAAGACCTCCAGAAACACGTAGGGCGCGCTAGAAAAAACGTTATATCAACGCCAAATACGTTTGCCTTGCATCGCATGGGCGCCGATCGTTCGCGGGCAACACGCCCACCCTTCGCTGCATGAGCGCTCGAAGTAGGCGCTGGGCACACACTGGCGTTTCGCCAAGCGTTGGAGCAACAGGCTGTGACTATGTTATTTCTGCAGCTTAACCTTTGGTGCTCTGAAGAACGTTATTTTATTTTTAATGTTTTGAGGTGATGTTTCACACGATACACGGCTTTAAGTGGTGAATTTGTTTTTATTTTGTCGAAATTAAGTCCAAACATATGATGTTCTCATAAATGCAGGACCAATTTTTTTCTTTATAATGGTTTATATGCACAAAACAAACTGATAAAAATGACTATAATCGTCGACATTGGCATTCTAGGGTTTAATACGCACTGTATGCGTTCAATGCGTTAGCAAAGCGTTGTTCATCCGCCCCTTTTGTTGAAAACACACTGTGCATTCGCTACCAGCTTGCGACGTCTTTTCACAATCCAGACTCAACTTGTTTTTTATTATTTTTGTATGCGTGGACTGTGCGGTGAACGAACGAAAACACAGCGAATTTAGAGCGTGTGCTCTACTTGTGTCTGACGTTAGACATGCGCTGATCTGGCGTTCTTCTGGCGTCTACATTCACACGTAGAAAAATGCTCACATTTTTGAACATGCAGAAAATGTGCGCAGAGGTTAGACGCACACAGTAAATGAATAAAGTTCACCCGGCGTTCTCGTCGAATCATCAACGAATTCGAACGCATGCCCAGCGAATCATAACGTACTGATCATTCGTCATTTTTTGTGCGCTGGACGTGCGTGATGGTTTGTGTGGCTGGGCCTTTAGGCAGTCCCTATTATAACTATATTTAATTAACACATCAACAAACAAATCAACCATCAACCAGATTATGATGGTTTAATTAAATAGTGTGAAACAGTTTTAAACCTTTAACCGCCAAATTATTTGATCTGAATTTTCACCCACTTGATTTTGTGTCTCGCTGAGGCGATCCACAACTTCAAGTGAGTGAAAATTATTCAGATTTGACAACATGAAGGTCAACTAATTTCAAATATTTTATTTTTAACATGTTCAAAAAGTGGTACATAATGTGCTAATAACAAATGAAAACCCGAATATATGCGACACCGGCGGTTAAAAATGATTACTTTCATTAAACTTTTCGCTCCTACAGAACCGCTTTTAAAATAAATTTCTATGATCAAATTCAAAGACATGGTAAACATAAGGCCAACTGAGTGAACTCTTTTTATGCTAAATTTTTTTGTAATACATCTATTTCTATATCATCAACAAACAAATCAACCATCAACCAGATTATGATGGTTTAATCAAATAGTGTAAAACAGTTTTAAAAATGATTACTTTCAGTAAACTTTTCGCTCCTACAGAACCGCTTTTAAAATAACTTTCTATGATCAAATTTAAAGACATGGTAAACATAAGGCTAAATCAAACAACTCTTTTTATGCTAAATTATTTTATAATACATCTATATCATTCAAAATGTGAAAATATAAGGGCTTGAAGTAAAATACAAATAAAATGTTGCTCTTGGCCTATCAGTGGTATTTTTTGTATCAACGTGTTGGAATATTCACACTGCACACTTCTTTACATCTAGATTTCGTAAAACCATGTACACATGTTTGTCTCCATGAAATTACCATTATTTTGTTCGCTATATATTGTCGTATGCCTAGCCCTTACACAACTGAGCCCAATTTTAGTTTTTTTATACTATTGCATTATTCTTTGAATCGCTGTTATTAGGAGGGGAATGTTTGGTCTCAACGTAAACAAATATGATTAATTTTAACCCACTTGAAGTTGTGTGTCGCGGTAGCGAGACACAACTTCAAGTGGATGAAACTTTAAATAATTTAATTTGGCGTTTAAGAGTTAATGTAGGTGCTTTGGTCTTATACTGTTAGTCAAACAACTGTACTTAATTCGCAGTATCAAGGCTTGACAGGTCGGTGAGCTATTTGGTAAATCGTTTGGTCCCGCAAAGTCATATATCATGCAGGGTTCCGACCGCCAGCGGGTAAATAGACCGTTACGAGTGTTCAGAGTTTAAATGTCGCCAAAAGGTCTAGAGTTGCCAGACGAAAGCGAGGAAGGCAGTTATGGTACAGCTCCTCATGAAGGTTACTCGATAGGAGCCCAGGTGATACAGATATGGAGGTACGATGTATACATTTCTCAATTACATGTATGATCACATAACTATGTACGTATATACAAAAATAATACTTGGTTAATTGTTCTCAAGATATATCACACGTAAAATATATGTATGTTTTTTTACAGAATATTATTGTTTTTTTGTTGCGTTACGCTTATAAGATAGCTCAGTTTGATTTCGTTCAATTAAGATAAAACTGTCATATGATTGTAATAGTAAGGCCTAAGTAGTTGATCATGCTTTCTTTGTTGAAATTTATATTTAAATTCATGACGAATTATGTGTTCCAAGGATAGAATTCGCGTCAGATCACAGTGTACGAGCTCCGGTTTACTGAAATCAATACATATTGCAAAGATAATATGGTAGATATCATCTGATGCAAATCGACGTAGAATATAGTATTTTGCAATTGCTTTATAATGTATAATGCTTTGTATATTATTTTTGGTCCCAATAACTAATTCTGGACAGCTAGACTGGTCTAATATATGTACTTTAAATGTTTTTCAAAAATATCTGTGTTTTTAAATAAATTATTAAATTAAATATCTATGAATATAAATATGCACGTATACGAGTATTCCATTTTTTTGGAAATCTGTGGATTGAAAGTCCAAGGATAATTAGTTAGCAGCTGTTCATAAAACATTCTGTAAAAATTAATTACACACTTTGCTCACTGAATGGTGTATAGTCAGGGTTAGGCCAATGAATGACAAAAACTGTGAATCGTAATTTTCCCTATAATAATATCTAAATTTAAGGTGACAATTTGTATAGTTGTTTTTCACTAATCTGGATCTAATAGATCAAGATATATATATCTATCACGTCTCGCATTATATGAAACATTTTCTATCAGTCTAAGCGTATAATTTATATCAGCTTATATTATGACCCTTTTTATATTATTAGAAGTCATTCAAACAATATATTATCAAAACGGACTTCCGGCACTCCCCAGTGTGTATGTGTCCGTATGTCCCAAATTTCTTTCAAGTACGCGTTGTCAAAAACGGCAGCACGTGTAGATTCAGTTTTCTGTCATTACATGCATTTTGCCCATTTAATGGTGTGTCTGAATTAGCACACAGTTTTGTATTTGTTCAGGTATTATGTTTTTTCGTCTATTTCACGACATTTCAACAACTTGGTTGTAGAGAATATGTTATTCATGGTTACAAGATTCATCTAGAAAGTGGGTGAATTTTAATCACTTTGGAATTTAATGTGAAACGATTGCGACGTTTTGACCTGCCTTCAGCAGATCTCGATCACGCAATGATCAGGGTGGGTGATTTGGCTCAGATGGTGGTGGTCGCGGACAGGATGAGATGGTAATCTCGACCAATAGCATAATACTATCTGGATCAGTCGCTTTTAGAAGTGCAAAACAAGATACATAAATCCAATATTGTTTCAGCGTTGTGCCAGCGTGGTAGACGATTGGCCAACATGAGTCAACTGAGTTTGGGCCAGCGTCGCAAATAAAATGGTGGGACAACGTTAAAACAACAGTGTACACTGTACAGTGGCTCTGGTTCTTGATATACAGGGGTGTGTCGGACGACATGGGCTGGGGCCCTAGGGTAGTGGTTAACACCGCTGCCTTTCACGCTAGAGCTCGGGGTTAGTTTCCCTGTCTCGGCGGTTTGAAAGAAACAAAAGTGTTTCTTCCCCATCCACTCGTAAAACTCAGTATTGCAGAGAGCCTACGTGGTCGAGAGGTAGCGTGCTCGGCCTCAGACCGCCAGGGCTTGAATTTCGAATCCTGTGTCTGGAGGGCAGTGTCATCTCACTCATCTCAACATCCTCAGGAAGTTCTCCTGGTCCAATTTAGCCTATATGTGCACAAAAGTGGCCCAAAGCCCGATTCATTTCATTTTTTTGTCGGACGACTAACTTGGTAAACTGTGAGATTACATAACTTTTGTCTTCTGAGTATCTGTATATTTTGAATATAATTATATTTAATAATTGTCACCTAAATTTATTTAGGATTGATATATGATACAATGATCTGGCCATAAAATTGATAACTAATAATGAATTTCTGATCGTTAAGTATGAATCAGCAGCTTAGTTCATAACTTAACTTTTACGATGGCCTGTAGATAGGATCTAGGAAAAGAATCCTATTTTATATTATTGTAACAATCCACTTGTTGAGTTGTTAACTAACACCATATTTTGGTCGATTCATTGCACGCGGTGTCACTGGGCCTTACAATAGGCAGCGGTGATAAGAAACTCTTATTAACCGTTTCAGTGCCAAAAGCTGTTATATTCGCCATCATAGAAGCTTTAACAGGAATTAAATACTCTTTTAAATAGATAGATGAAAATAAGAAATATAATTTGAGTTATATCAATTTTCTATCATGTACACGAAATGTAATTTGTTTAATACGACAGAACATTTTACCGCTCAAGTGTTTATCTTTGTAATAGATGAGCTAAATGTATCATCACCTACAATTGAAAGATTTTACAGTTGAAATATTCAGACCCGAGTCTTGTTTACTAAACTTTTCAAAAGCGGCCATTTTTTATCATTTTCCATATAGTTTTTTTTAAATATAGCTCTAATGTTGCTTGATGTCAATCATTTCGATGCAGAGTTAAGTGAAGAAAAACTAATCATTACAGGAAAATTATTTTTCTTAAAATGGCGGTCATAAATATTTTTGTATTTTGTATTTTTTTCATTTTTTATGTAATATAAGTTTTTTTAAATAATGCAAAAAAAGATGGCGGCCATTTTGTATTTGCCTTTTACTCAAACTGTGTAAAATTTAAAAGCACACATCATATCCCGGCCTGTTCATAAGCAAATCTGGATTAAAAAATCCTGGCCCAAATATGGATGCATTTAAAACAAGAGCACACTCGACAATAGCTCACCGACTTTATCGAACTTGAAGTTATTATGGCGGACTCAAGGTCAAATTATTGACATAAAATGCTAAAAATCGCAATAAATGGGCCATTTTGATTTTTTGTTCAGCTATTATTAAATTTTTCCGAAAACTGATCTTTAGTAACATGCAAAACAAATTTGGGAAGGACAAATCACGCCCAGTTATCACGCCCACAAGGTCAAATTATTGCTTAAAATGCGAAAAAATCGCATTAAATCAGCCATTATTGAACTTGTCCGAGAACTGGTCATTAGTATCATGCATAACAAATTTCGAAAGGATACATGAAAATCTTTTCATGTTATCGCGCCCACAAGGTCAAATTATCGACGTGAAATGCGAAAAAATCGCAATAGTCCTCTTGCTGAGGGGGGTCCTGTGTGCATTTTTAGGTCCCCTAAGTTTCTATTAAAATTCGTTTAGGGGAACACCCCAGGAGTAAAAAAAACTTGGGTAGACATGCTGGATCATGGTAGCAACTCAGGAAAACGACTTTCAAAATGGCCGCCGGAAACCATTCTGAAAAACCTATATGTCTATATCTTTTGCACCAGTTGGCCAATTTAGGATGATCAAAATGTCCAGTATGCGGCTTTTTAGGGTGCTGAATCTATTGGAAGGGGTTTTGAAATGATTACGTCCCTGTCCTTTGTTTATCTTAATTTATAATTGCCACAGGTAGTAGTCCATGTGCCAGAATTGGTCCTCGTGCACCCCCACTACTCTCCACGAGTGGTATCATTTTGATCATGGGACTCCTGTGAATGATATTAAAGATGTTACCAGAAAAAAATTGGGGCGTGATATGGGTTTCGGCCATTTTTCAAAGTTGCATGGCGGAACGAAAATCTAATTTGGACAATTTATCCAGTTATAATTTACATAGAATCATAATTTTGGTGTCTACATATATGTTTCCATGGTCAAAGAATCGAATAAAATTAGTTATAGAAAGATTGGGTCATTCCTATGTTACGAATTCGGAAAAATCCAAGATGGCTGCCAGCAAAACTATTTTTATGACAAAATCACGATGTCTAAATTGAAAACCAAATTATATTTGCTAACATTCTATAAATATAATAAAATGGTATAGTAATGAGGACAGGTATGGTTATGAAAGATATCTTTGTGTCTCTGAGCAGTTATCGTCCAGAAAAAGCGCATTTATATCCTATGATGGAAATTTAGCTGGGCCATTATCTCGTGGTACTGAAGACATGAATAGTTAGAAAAAAATCACTTCGTGTATTTAAACTGTCATGTATGGCTAACTAATCGCATAATATGTCCCTAATGTCATTCCATTTGTGTGAAAACAAAAAAAAATGTACGAATGAATTATCGGTGTTACAAATATAGAGGAATGTTCAAAATCAAAATGACCCATGTCTCTTGTTATACTATGTTACAACATGTGGGGTGGGGCAAACATAGCTCTCTGTGAACCAAGGAGTCTTTTGGTGAAGGGGCGTCGAATTTAGCTGCAGCAAAAATGAATACATACACGCATGATTACAGAAATATGCACACTCTTCCATCTGATAAATAGCACGATAAATGTGCTGTTCAAAAGCAGTTTTGACATTTCAATGCACTGGTGGTGTCACAGTATGTGAGCATATGGAAATCTGCGAGTGCTGTAGAATATTTTGCTGTGGATTCTTTGTCCAGTGCACTCATACTAATTCACCCCCCCCCCCCCCTCTGGCAATCCTGATGTAGCTGATCAGCGTCTTTCGGCTATATAGAATATTTGTATATTCACAAGATATATTTTATGAGTTACTACACATCAAACAAAATATTTTGCAGCTACTTACTCTGTGACGAAAAAAAAACACAGGTTATCATTTATTGTGAATTTACCCAAGAAAAAGAGTATGGATCACTGATTATGCATAACAGTTGGTCATAAATAATTCCTTTGTCTGTTGAATGTACACCATATGAAAACAAAAATAATATTCAGCACACAAGAACAGATAACAGAACGTAAATTTAACAGTATGAGTGAGCTGGCGAAAGAATTCAAAGCACAATACTCACAATCGCAAGTGTTTACACACTGCAACAACACGGCAGGCAAACGTTTAATAATTTGTGAAAGCTGATAATCAAAAAGGATGTTGGGTCATCAGAATCATTAAAGTGAAGTGCATCATTTACAAATGCGTATTTGAGTTCACTGTTGCACTATGCGCATGTGCCCTGCTACACATGTAATGTACTAAATATCAGATGGTTATGGAGTTAAACATATTTCCCTGTTTTTTTAATAAAACCTGCGATGTGTGCAATATATGACTATTTGAAACACTACTCTAATAAAGGGTCCATCCCCATGTCATGTCAGGAGCTATTCTAATAGATACTAACCCCCCCCCCCCCCCCAGCGTTAATTATAATGAATACGTTATTTCATATAGTTTCGTGTTGTTTTTAGCATTCCTTCTCCAGCACGGCTCACTTTCTCATTTGCGTATGGTCATCTAAACCATCTAGTTCATCAGAGAGTTTGCTCCACAATTAGTGTAGTTGAGCCTAAAAGTAATATCCCACTATGCAAATCAGTGGTTTCATTTTCTCGGTGATCCGGATACTAAGGTTTCAAAGTGATCAGCTCAAATATGATTCTATATATGTCAATTAAAACCCGGGGTAATGCCCTCATTAGATTGTGATCATTGGGTATCACGACGCAAATTTTATGACAGGTTGGTAAGGGAGTAACATATACATGTTCAAATACACGAAGGAGTGTTTACTAACCATGTGGATGTCTTCAATACAATAACAAAGAACATTTCGTCGGTGGCTTAAATTTTATTCAAATCCGCCAATGTTCCAGTATGTTTTTTTCATTAGAATCATTAACCCAGAAAACATAGGTGTAGACACCAGAGTTGTCATTCTATTCCAATTCCAATTCTATTCACTACTCATTTCTGGATTTTGGGCTGGTAACTGCACGCAATGTACAAGTTCAGAAACAAAAAGCAATATTCAATAACCATGCATGTACTCATTCCTATAATAATTGTTTATACAATGTCAGCAAAATAATTTGGTTTTCAATATACAATGTATAGACATCATGATTTTGTCAAAAAAAATAATTATGTGGGCTATTTTCGAGTTTGCCATACAGAAATGCCCCAATATTTCAAATTTGCCTCATGGTATTGCTCCGGTATGTTTTAAGTGATTTAACGCTATTCGTTGACCCCATAAGAGACTAGAATTGTGATTTTATGTCAATTAGAACTCGATATGGGCGGGGGCCCCAGGGTAGTGGTTAGCACCGCGCTGCCCTTCACGCTAGAGTTCGGGGTTCGGTTCTCGGTCTCGACGGTTTGAAAGAAACAAAAATGTTTCCTCCCCATCCACGTGTAGAACTCAGTATGGTGGGGAGCCTCCGTGACCGAGAGGTAGCGTGCTGCAGCTCGGCCTCAGGCCACCAGGGCTCGAATTTTGAATCCTGTGTCTGGAGGACAGTGTCATCTCATTCATCTCACCATCCTCATGAGGTTCACCTCGCCCAGTTTAGCCTATATTTGCACAAAAGTGGCCTAAAGCCCGATTCATTTCTTTTAGAACCCGATATATTGGTTAAATTGCAACTTAGGATATCAATATTACATATTTCTGGACGATAACTGCATAATATAGGCCCACAAGATCACGACAGACACAAAGCTATCCATTATAACCATACCTGTCTTCTTTACTGTAACATTTTAACATGTCAACACATTTTGTTTTCAATATAAACATTCAGATTTTATCATAAAATGATTTTCACCAGTTGCCATCTTGAATTTTTTACCCTGAAAACGTAGCCTGTGTAGACACCAAAATTATGATTCTATGTCATTTAGAAGTGGAAATATTGCCCAAATTAGATTCTCATGGCGGCCATTTAAAAAAAATGTCTTAAACCCATATCGCGCCTCAAAGTTATTCCTCGTATCATCGCTAACAACATTCCCAGGAAGCTCCTGGTCAAAATGGGGAGTGGTGGGGGTTACATGGTGACCAATTCTAGCCCATGGACTACCTGTGTCAATTATAAATCAGCATGAATAAAAATATAATTTGCTCAATTAAAAATGGCGGCCATTTTGAATTTCGCATGATCCTTACTTCAGGTCATATTAAAACCCTCTCCAATCGATTCAGCACCCTGTAAACCCCCCTACTGGCCATTTTGATCATCAAAATTGGCCAGCTGGTGCGAAACATATGGTCTCACCACCCCAAATGCCAGTCCCATTGAAACACATGTAAACTGCCTCAATTCCGCAGGCCGATTTCACCATTTTTCACCCTATTAGATATTTAGTGTGACATATCAGGATAAAGCTTGAGATGTCCTTGTTCGAAAACAGGCCCGCTATGGGTATGGTTACCAGACAGATTTCGAGCTACGCCCCCTAGAGTGTAAAAAAGTCAATACTGTTAAAATTGGGCTATAATCCGTGCTCTCTTTCACAGAACAGACACACATCATTTTAACCCACTGTATCCCTGCGAGGTTATCATGAAACAGTTATATCTGATATCCTTGACAAAGAAGATAACGTGGGCTTATTAAATATTCACAAAATTATTACTTCTTTGTATTTTATTTTGTTTCAATAGAGGTTGGAACAGCCGCATTAAAAATATTATGTGTGATGATTCCATCATTAGTAGACACCTCCCTGGATTTCGGCCTATTTAGGGTGGTGAGACCATATTGATATATAAGTTTTTTTCAGAATGGCTTCTGGCGGCCATTTTGAAAATTATTTTTCTGAGTTTCTACCATGATCCAGCATGTCTACCCAAGTTTTTTTTACTCCTGGGGTGGTCCGCTATACGAATTTTAACAGAAACTCAGGGGACCTAAAAATGCACACAGGACCCCCCTTAGCCATTGGATTACAATAAATCGGCCATTTTAGAAAAAATGTATAGCCATTATTGAACTTGCCAGAGAACTGGTCACTAGTAACATGCATAGCAAATTAGGGAAGGATGTATGAACATTTTTTCAAGTTATCACGCCCACAAGGTCAAATTATTGAACATGTCCTAGAACTGCTTATTAGTAACATGCATGCAAAATTTGAAAAAGATACATGAAAAACTTTTCAAGTTATCGCGTGCACAAGGTCAAATTATTGACGTAAAATGTGAAAAATCGCAATAAATCGGCCATTTTGAGTTTTTTTAGCCATTATTCAACTTGTCCGAGAGCTGGTCATTAGTAACATACAAAAAAATGGGGAAGGATACATATAAAATTTAAAAAGTTATCGCGCCCACAAGTAAATGTTAACGCCGACGCCAGCGCCGACGCCGACGACGCCGAACTTCAATTGCAATAGCCCAGCTTATTTAATTAAAATTAAAAGGCAGGCTAAAAAGGTTTGATGAAATGGTGTTTCCCAACGGATTTTTATTTTGTCTTGATTTTCGTTGATTTTTAACCTAAATTATGTTTAGACATAGGCTACATGGGGTTATACTGCAATGATATATATACCAAAAGAAGAAGCAGAATTCAATTACCGTTAATATGTATATAACAGTTGCAGATCGGTTTTCTAGAACAGAAATAACATACATTCAAGTAACCATACCACCTCATTTAAAACTGCGCGACGTTGTTAATAACATATTTAGTTGTCCATATATGGTTTGCACAATGTTAGAATTCGATCTCGTATTCAGTAAATTCGTGTTTTCCTAGACGCATATCTGGGGTACAGTATCCTATTTTCGGTATCTGTTTATCATGATATAAAATTAATTGCAAACCCATTGTTTATGGCAGGGCATGTGAAATCAAATCTATCAAATCAAGTGAAAAGGGTTAAACTTCTGGATAAACTTAGGGAAACGTTCAAGACGGATTACGGTGTCCCCCGGGGCTCTGTCCTGGGACCACTCTTAATCACTCCACATACAACGCTCCCTAAGTAGTGTGATCTAGCACATCATCAGCCACCATCTGTACGCTTTTGACACACAGATTTATCTTTCTCTCTCCAAGACTCTCTGAGATGTCACTGTCGTTGGTCCAGCAATGCTTGTAAGACGTATCTGACTGGATGATAGCAAGCAAACTCAAATTGAATCCTGACAAGAATTGTTATACTAGTCTGCACTAAATAACAACGAGAAAAATTAAAGAAAGACATGTATTTTGCTACAAAATTACTTGATCAGGATGTAACAGCAACTGATTCGGCACGAAATCTAGGGGTGGAATTTGACAAGGATTTAAATTTTAAGAATTTTATATCAAATGTCTGTCGATCATGCTACTATCATATACGCGATTTGCGTCGCTCACGCAGATGTTTAACAGTGGCAGTGACAAAGACAATAGCAATTTCACTTGTGTCGAGCATGCTAGACTGCTGTAATTCTATCCTCTATAACATCTCAAATCGCGAAATAAACAAGCTGCAGAGCTTGGCCAGGGTTGTGACCCGTTCTCTACGATTCTGCAGTGTCACAGCTTTGTTAAAATCCCTACACTGGCTCCCTGTTCAACTCAGAATAAAATACAAAATATGCACCCTGACATTACAATGTAATACAGAAATGTCGGCCAGTGTATCTCCATAATCCGCTAAAACCTTCAACAGAACCCATAATCTCCGCTTCTCAGATGATGATCAACTGGTTGTTCCCAGAGTGAGTTTTAAGATGGGTGAAAGGGCTATTTCGGTTGCGCACGAACTTTCTTAAGTCTTGATATTAAGTTCCGGGGGTTTAAAAACAATTTGTTTTGAAGTTGTTGCCTGTAAACATCCCCCGGTTATTAAGTTATTAGATAAACAAAGCTTAGTGTTTCCACCGCGTAACATAGAGTGATGTGATCCATGTTGGGCGCAGTTGTTTAAAGCTGCATAGCGATTTGTTTATTTCGCCAGAAATAACATAAAATGTAATAAACAATCATTCATATTCTTTTACAGGTTTAAATGCGCTTACGCTGGGTAAATGGAGCGGAATTAATTCACCATGCGACACACTATCAAGAATGATGAAGTAATGAACACGGTGTGTGTTTGTATGTAAAATAGGGGTTAAATTACGAGGCGATATAATGTTACATTGGCCAACATCAAACTGCCTTAATAGCAAACACGAGACGTTGAACTGAGTTGACCTATTACAATAATAATAATAATAATATTGGGCCAGTACCGTAGACGATGGGCCAACGTTAGATATTGGATCAATGTCTTGTGTTAGCAGAGATAGAACACCCACATAACCAGCCGTAGATGTCCTGAGACTACGTCAGAGGACACCTGTGAAAATCGGTTACTAGTTGGTTACAGTAAAGTCTGATTTTTTAAATATTATTCCATTTCACCGCATTTCGCGATTTATATCACTGCATGTGATGACTTACTAAAAAAAAAATATAGTCTGATATTGTTTAGTAGCATTTTCTTATATTTTGAAATGCCCATGAGATACCGAATAAAAAACTGCAAATTTTTTTTCTTGAAAATCACAATAATTGAAAGGTAAAAAAATAAAACTCCAGTCTGTATTAATTCTTATTTTGAATAAAATATCAAGCCTGTGAAGCCCCTTTAAGCTTCAAGACAATATTCTTGGGATATCCCTATATGCTCCAAACATAAACCATGGAGTTCCCACCATGGTGTGGAAATCTGGTACTTGAACCATGAAGAGGTCCACATATCTGACCGTATTTAATGTTCGCCTCCATCTTTAACTTTCATAAATAATTGTGGCTGTATATTTGATATATACGGGATATTTGAGGACAATAAATACAATAAATAGTAACTGAAAGTATTTAATAGGAGCGCATCTATATCTTTAGAATTATTTAGTGTGCAGCAAATGATTATTAAAATTATTTGGTGCGCGCCAAATAATTTGGTGTGCACAAATAAATTATTTGAATTCCATGGGGATTAACAAATAATTATTTTAACTATTTGACAACATGACAACATAATCATCATGATCATATAATCGAAGATATCCAATAAAATGGTCGCCATACGGGCAAAATGACTACCAAAATCCATGGCCACAAACAAGACAACATACTCGTATCTAATTCAAGCGGGCCGAACAAATGTGAGATGGCAAACAAAGTGACATCATAATATATATTTGAAAAAAATTGTGAATAAAATACGTTACAAATTCTGTGGACGGGAAATGAATGATGTGGGCCTAAAAAACTCATAGAAATAAACTGATCTTTAATGCTAAAGCACACACATGGCTGACACGTGCAAATAAGCGTCCAAAAACCCAACGTTAAAGGTGATCTATCACCCCTTACATAGTATGAATAATTATGTCCTTATAAGGGGTGATTGGCTATCATGTGACCCTCTCAGAGGGTCACATGATAGCCAATCACCGCATATATTGGGTTAATGGCTATCATGTGACTATCCCATGATAGCCAATCACCCCATATAAGAAAACACTTGTGCCCCATCTTGTGGTACTTCGATTTATTTGTCACAAAATTATTCATACTATATGAGGGGTGATAGATCACCTTTAACATTAAAGGTGTGGTCAACAGTCAAAATTCGCAGGACAAGGGTCCCCCAGAAGGCAATAGTGCCCGTGGGTAGGCCAAGGCCAAGTTCTCAAATCACAGCAAGCTCATATATACTTGAGCGACATCTATGGGTTAATAATTCAAAGCCCTTGGCCCTTGCCCCTACTTGGTCGCTGGCTTGCAAACAAACTGACTGTATTACTGCGGGGATGTGGAAACTGCTTGACCCCGAGCTTGTATTGACACCCAGTAAACACAAAGCATTTGTATGACTTTATGCAATGTTGGACCAACATAATCAAAGATAATAAATACACTTATAAGTACGGGATGTACCAGAGGCGTATGGAGAGGGTGCTCAGGATACACGAGTACATCCTTAATTTGATTATTTTCCATCTCTGTTTGCTGGGCAGGAGGACTTTCTCTCAAATATTGTACATTTATTCAATGTCGGTTCAATGTTGTGCCAGCGTCGCAGACGTTGGCCTAGCATTAAAACAGCATTGGATTAATGTCTCGTTTAAGTAGTATCTTGTAATCAGTTCAGTGGCTATATTAATGCCGTCAATCTGTACTCAATAGGCTACTGTTGGCCTACACTTAACTGTCTCAGGCATGCGCATTTTGCAGTTGGATGATTCTTTAAATATATATTTGTATTTGGAATTTTTAGCAGAGGTGGAAGCACGGATCTGTATTGGAAGATTTTCATTCACTTATATTTCTATGAGAAAAATATTTTCTCATGTTTCAGTTGTTGCCAGCAGGGTGTGTCGATCTTGGTCAGGGTTTTAAAAGCAAGCCACAGTCATCAGATCTACGCGATATTGTTATTATTTTTAGTATAATTTTTAATTGGAATTTAAATTTATCATAAAAACACTTATAAAAAAATAAAAGCTGAAATTTCACGACAGAAACACAGTGGTAGTCTAATAATTCAGTTCAATACACCTGCCAGGGAAGTGCAGTCACTAAACGTGTCATGCATTGGTGTACACTTTCAAGCTGCAACAACTCATTGACATTTTGAGAAGACCAAATCGGAGCGCTATATTCCACTACCCAGTAAACACGAGACATTGAACCAATGTTGGATTGATGTTAGACCAGCGTCGTAGACGTTGGGCCAGCAGCAGCACAACATTGGTTCAATGTCTCGTGTTTACTGGGTATGCTCCTTTTTAAGTCAACATTATTGGGATAATGATACAACAACTCGCTGAATTTAAATTGTCTTTAAATTAGAAAATGCTTCTGCATGGATACAATTCTGATAATTCACAGATGACGAAGGTCTGTCTGTGGATATAAAAGATGTAAGAAATGCATTTAAATATATAACTTTAAAAATGTATACGCTAGATTTATCAAAATAGGGTTCGAATCGCACATAGTTAATTTAAGCTGTATTTCAGTAAATAGCGACAGCTATTTGATCAACAGGTTGATTCTGGTCCCTGAGTAGGCCAGATATGTGAATTAAGCAGTGCCAGATATCCATTTTGGGTGACACCTTACCCGCAGCCTCGCCTAGTCTAGATGAGCAATGTTCTAAATATTGTCCTACGGTTTTGAGTTGTTGTATCTATTTGAAGATGTATCGTTACACTGTATTTAAAACGAAAAACATTCTGCATTAAAAAAATTATGAGATATTTAAATACACAGAAACACATACTTATACACACTATATATTGTGTGGACAATAAATACACTTATAAGTACGGGATGTACAAGAGGCGTATGGAGAGGGTGCTCAGGATATACAAGTACATCCTTAATTTGATTATTTTTCATCTCATTAAATTTAATCAGGCTCATGTATCTTCATTTCACATTTTACCACAATTTTTGTAAATTTGATATTCAATAAACAAACTCATTCTGCGCCCGGACCTCTCTGGTAATTCTAAGTCGATTAATGGGTAATCCCACGCCACAAAATTGGGCAGAAATGACATATTACGCTTGACTATCGGATTCTTAGTTAGAAATCGATTTTTGAAAATGGCCTCTGGCGGCCATCCTGGATTCTGGTCGTTTACATCGAAACGCGACACAGGATTTATAGGGACTTTAAGGAGAGCGATATATGGGTTTTTGGGGATACCCAGGCCAATTTTTAGCTCTGAAAACCAAATTTCTACCTTATCGGTATACTTAGGTTAAAATGACCAGTCTACAGTGTACATCCTCAATGTGTTCGCGTTCTCCGGGGCTGCTCGTTGCGCAGTCTGACCAAGCATGACAAGGCCATAAGGAGACTTTTTTAAAAACATAAGTCAAAAAAAAAAGATAGGCTACCTTAACGTCCAGCCCCTTCCCCCCCCCCCCCTGAATCCGCGTATGTAACTCACTGTGACCTGGGAATTGCGATAATAATTGACAAGTCACAGTAAAAATGTGATGAACATCTAGGGCAGGTATTATAAACAGTTTACCTTATAAACGGTTAATGGGCGGGGGCCCTAGGATAGTCGTCCGCACTGCTGCTTTTAGCGCTAGAGTTCGGGGTTTGTTTCCCGGTCGGGCGGTTTAAAAAAAACAAAAATGTTTCTTCCCCATCCACTTGTAAAACTCAGTATTGTGGGGAGCCTCAGTGACTGAGAGGTAGCGGGCTCAGCCTCAGACATCCAAGGTTGAATTTCGAATCCTGTGTCTGGAGGTCAGTGTCATCTCACTCATCTCACCATCTTTAGGAGATTATTCTGGCCCAATTTAGCCTGTATGTGCACAAAAGTGAACATTAACATTTTACAATATCCGACTTTGCTCTGAACGGACGGGTGAGCAAGCCTATGGGTGAATATATGGGTTTAGGTATGTATGCAGATATTATTTTCGTTGGTGATAAATTATTTTTACCAATCGTCTTTTTAAATTGTTCGCTCATTTGATTACAAAAGTCTTATTAATTGCAATTCTGAAATAACAAAAAGATAAATAAAACGTATTTTCAGTTTTCTAGGATGTGTTTAGAAGATTTCACCATATCAAATTGATTATGAGAATGACAAGTAATTTATATACTACTAAAATTGTGAATCTAGCATGTAATTCATTGAACACATGGTAAAAAAGTGGTAAATGTTTATTCGTTTTATAATCCACATATTAGAAAGCGTTGGGAAAAAAAACAATAATAAACATTTTGTTGTATGTCTTTACTATCAAGCGGCTGATGTGAAGACATAATACAGATAATAATTTACATATTGATCGCACCATATGTTGTTGCTTTGATGATCTCACTCCTACTTAAGAAACTATTGATTTTCCTGATTAAGATTTATTACGTCATTGAACCTTTCCCTCCCTTGGTTGACCTCACACTAATTAGATTGACATTAAGATAAATATCTGATTTGACCTCACTAATTATATTGATCCCTCTGATGAAGATAAGCATCTGATTTCATCTCATTAATTAGGTTGACTCCTCAATTTAGCCCCCAGCCCTCATGAATAATTAATTAAGGCTCTTGGCTCCTAATCTCTGATCATTTTCTACCGTTAATCCTATGCAAAACTGTCCCCCTATACTACTGACGGGTGCGTTTAAAAGTGGCGGGGACGCATTAAAGGGATACCCGAAATGGTTAGATGAGGATAATGCTGCTCCCTTGTTCTATAGTGCCCCCCCCCCCCCCATGACATTTTGATGCCTCTTCATCATCTTTTACTGTCGCCCTTAAACGCCTCCCTATCGCTCTACAAAGCTTTCCAATCAATCGCCATTTAATACATCTGACTTTAAGTCACTAAAATAATTCTAAAAAAGGATTTTAAAATCAAAATTACACAAAAAAGGCATTACACTCACATTTGTTCATAACTATTTTCAATGGTAAATGTCCGATTTTCGCTTACTTGACTTTGGAATTGACACTTTGACCTTGAATAAGACCTTTGTTTAATCATCAAAATAGTACCAGAAATTGTATTATTTAGTCAACATCACACCAAAAAGTAATATTACACGCGTTTGTAAAAATAGTAAAATAAAATCAAAATAAGATCAATGTCAAAAATGAATTTTTGGTCTGCTTGATCCTTAAAAAATATTTTTCGACCTAGAAGATTACTTTAAATTGCTAAAATAATATCCTTAATAGATTGAAGGGCCTTTCTAAAAGCATTTGGCGAAAATGGATGGTTTAAATAAACTATGGAGACCAAAGGTTTTTTTAATTTTGAAATCATTATAAATATATCAGTTAGTTCATTCTAGTACATTTGACTGCCTATATTATGGGTCTACGACAATTAGAAACATTTTAATTATTGCAGAGCGAAGATCGACGTCTAAATAATATTTGAAAATTTCTTGACTAAAGGAATGTCAAAAATTTTAATATCTCGTAGATTTATGTTTTAACTTTAACATTTTCAAAAAGCTGTTATTTAATGTGCTAACAAAAATTTAAATATAAAATATAATCGGGAGCGACGGTTAAGGGGTAAAACAGCATTCGATCAACGTCTCAAGTTTGCAGGGTATACTAATGTTTGAGTACAAACAACGCTACCTGGTTACTGTTATTTGATACCCAATCGGTTTAGTTCGAGTATATGTATTGTTCCACAGGGAATCAGAAACCGCGCGATGAGCGAGGAAGACGAAAAAGCCGACGTTCACGGCTCTTACGTCGACAAATATGACACCAAAAATTCGACAAAGCTGGAGACTAAAGCTTCCTTTGAACGTGAGATGAATCCAGCGCACAACCTGCTGCATGGAATAGAAGACAATCCTGTGTGGTACCTCTGTATCCTATATGCTTTTCAGGTAAGTTCACTGTATGGTAAATATACATTGTATTTAAATGGTGTTCATTTAAGTACGGATTTGAAAAATACCACCCCCTCCAATGAATACGATATGATGGGGAAATACAGCACTCATCCAATGAATAAGTTATTATGAGAAAAAACTGTACTCGTCCAATAATTAAGGTGTTATATTAGAAGTCAGCACTCGTCCAATGAATAAGGTGTTATGTGAAAATACAGCACTAGTCCAATGAATAAGGTGTGAGGCTTTGGCTTGTTGAGACTGACACTTTGTTTATTGGCCAGTATTCCCGCCACACGTTAAATAATGCTGTATTTTTTTCATATCGCACAAACATGTACATTTTTTTTTCTTATACGATCATTGCGCTCAAACTACATCACAGGTGTGTTATGGTGTGATAACGAAAACCACTGCCCATAGAGTGGCTATATTACGCTTTCAAGTTTAGAGAGCTATCGATGATAAAATATATTGGTTTTCATTGAAAATGTTGATGGCTTTATTAGGAGAATGTCAATTACATATCAAAGCTGGTTCAGCCAGCGAAAAATATTTTGCATTGGGTTAGTGCGGTTAAGACGCTAAAACAAATTGTTAATATCGTCTTTTTGGAGTGAGAGAATGTAAACTCATATGATTACAAATACTATTTTATTTGATCACAGAGCATTGAATGTTATCAGCACTGATATGCTAGGATATTTTTCGTTTCACGTCATGACATAAAGTGAAGGAGGCTTGACCCTCGTAAAAATTGTATGCGAGTACAAATGCATACCACATCCACACATATTGTATTCTCTACGTTGGAAATGGGCGATGGCTAGTATGTATTTGCAAATGGCATCATTTATCTGGTACATGTATATTTTTTTTAAACGTGATGATGATGATGATGATGATGATGATGATGATGATGATGATGATGATGATGATGATGATGATGATGATGATGATGATGATGATGATGATGATGATGATGATGATGATGATGATGATGATGATGATGATGATGATGATGATGATGATGATGATGATGATGATGATGATGATGTGAGCTATAAGGGTTAAGTGGTTACTGTATTCCAGCACTTCCTCACCATGGTCGGAGGTGATCTGGCCGTCACTATGGTATTTTCTGAGGCTATGTGTGTCACTAATATGTTGGATAAAGCTCGGATATTCGGCACAGTCCTGTTTGGCAATGGATTAGCGACAATTCTACAGAGTGTCGTGGGATCAAGGTGGGGCTTTCACTTTGTCATAATCTCAGACTATTTCGACAAATATAAACTTCGTTTTAGCAGGTTTACCATGTTTAGTAGAAAACAGATATGTTTCGGTTGCCTCCTAAAATGTGGACAAAACGATTATCATGTTTATTGGAAAATTATCAAATAACAAGTTACTGTTTGGAGAAACGTTGGTTTCTAATTACGCATAGACATATAGAGCGAATTCTAAAAATACACGTTCACAAAGATGTGTGACAGGAACATGGTAACAATAGATCAATTAACATAAAATGACGGCTCGGATAAAGTTAAAAATGCTTTGTTCATGAATGTAAGCTCAGGTTATGAGAACGAGCAGGGTAGTCTACAAAATCTTTGAAAAATATGTCTTATCATAGTTATTTCTTTTCATCACAGTGCCCAGCTAATACGAAACATCAATGTAATGTTGGCCTGCTGTCATAGACGTAGGGACAACGTTAAAATAACATTGGCTCAACGTCTCGTGTTTTCTGGAAGTACCACAGTTTTAACCCTTTAACCGCCGGTGCCGCATATATTTGGGTTTTCATTTTTTATCAGCACATTAAGTACCACATATTAAATACATGTATGTAGATAAAACTTGACATCAACCAGAAAGATTTGAAAAGAGTTTTTATCAAATCTGATTTTTTTTCACTCACTTGAAGTTGTGGATCGCGTCATTGACTAATTTGGCAGTTAAAGGGTTAAGGGTTGGTCGGAGAATGAGATAGGAAAGCATTCAATCAAGGAGAAAGAACAAAATTCGATAGATTCGTAGAGCCGAATGTACGAGGCGCGCAGCGCCGAGCATATTCGGATCTACGAATCTATCGTAATTGAGTTCTTTCTTCGATTTAAAATACACAGCATAGGTACATGTGTTCCAAGATTTTACATAAAAAATCTCCTTTTTATAGTCAGCATGGTTAACTATAAAACATTAGCCGTGCAGTGTCATGCTGAATTATTTATACTGCGTGCGACCCGGCCAATGTAAAAATAATAGTAGATTCGTAGATTCGAATCTACTTTTTCAACAATAGACTGACGTCACCGGTATATTTCAAGTGACAGTATAATGTTTACCCCTTTAGGTTACCAATAGTGCAGATAACCACGATCTCTTTCCTCACACCTACCCTGGCCATGATGAATTTACCAGAATGGCAATGCCCAGGTGAGATAATATTTACGGCGGTTCATACCGCCAATTTTCGTTCCAGAGAAACCCCATATTATTAAGGCGCAATAAGGCCTTAATAAGGCGTTAATACGCCTTAATAAGGCGCTATAACGCCTTAATTTAAGGCGTAATAACGCCCTAAACTAAGGCGTTATAACGCCCTAATGTAGGCGTAATAACGCCTTAAAATAAGGCGTAATAACGCCTTAAAATAAGGCGTAATTAAAATTGGCGGGTATGAGCCACCGTAAATATGAGACTTATTACACTCAACGTGATGGTGACATTGCAGCAATACCCAGCAAACACAAAACATTTGTATAACATTTATACAATGCTGGTCGAACGTCGGAAACGTTGGGCCGACGTTGTAAAAATGGTATACAAATGTTTTGTGTTTGCTGCAGTACAACTGACAATACGCTTAAAACCAGTGGAGAATAAACAATAAGAATTCAACCAAATATATGCATTTTTTTAAATATCAATTTAAATATATATAGTAATTATATGGCAATCACCATCCATAGATGTGTATGTCTTTGAATTGGTGATATTTTTTTCGTTGCTTACTCCCTTAGAGTGCTGATGTCAACAGTTTAATTAGCAGTTGTGTAGCCATTTTTTAGCCATGAAACCCATGTAATAGTCACGAAATAATTGTCAGAGTAATTACAGTCACTTGAAGCTCTGATTCGCGTCAGCGAGGCACGATTTTAATCAGATTTGCTTAAAAGGTTTTTGATATTTCACACTTTACAGTTGTCAATGACACCTCTGCAAATGTCACATTTAACATGAATTTGAATTCAACCGACGATTCAGAGCCAGAAGCTATTTGGAAGTCTCGCATGAGAGAAGTGAGTGGATAACACACTAATAAATACATTATGAATTGATATTATAAAATGAAGCTCATTCTATTCTTAGTTTACAGCACACGACAAATTTAATTACAAATTACTGATATGTGTTTAATTAGGGCACAATTATTGGCAAATCTAGATATTTAGACACACATTCCCAATAACAATGCTTTTGTCGACAGAAACATAAAAATTTGTTTGTAATTTTCGATCAATCATAACCCAAAAATTGAGGCCAAGTTGAAGGACCTACATCTCTGGCATCGGATTGATCAATCTGGATCAGTCTATGTCTAAGATCCAGGTCAAACTAGAACAGGATACCTTCCCTGATTGACAAGTTCTGTATACGAGCTGAAATCAGACAAATAGAACATGGCATGAGCAAATCGTGTGATTGTTCTGTCTAAAATAATAAATACAGTAAAACGTGGTAAACTTGATCATATTGTTTCAAGTAATCTGACATTGCAGGTTCAGAGCTGTTATTGTTGCAAAACACAAAACTTCACTCTTATGTTTTTTTTGTAATATCACGTTTCAGGTTTATTCTAAAATCATTATCAAACCATTCTCGATCCGTGACCAAGGTTTAATATACCTTCACCACTGCGCTGAACATCCGATATGGGACTGTAAACATTTTACTGTACATTTAAGTATTACAGCATGCTGAACTTCGTCATGATTTATTTTGTAATCTTACATTACAGGTGCAGGGCGCGGTTATTGTAGCGGGGTTGTTTGAGACATTCCTAGGAGCCACAGGACTTATCGGGTTCCTGATGCGTTACATCGGACCCATCACTATCTGTCCCACCATCACACTCATAGGTCTGAGTCTTCTGAACTTCACCGCGTCAACTTGTCAGAAGTTCTGGTGGATCTCTCTACTGTGAGTCACAACAGTGCAAAGGCAAATAGAAGTAACTGTTTGCTTGAAAAGGAAACAGTTACTTTTGTTTTCCTTTGGACTTGAAGGGTAGCAGACCCTGGTGTTTACCTTTCTACTGTAGTATACATTATACAAATTTATGCATCACAGTGCGAAAGCAAGCAACAGTAACCTTAAAGCTCTAAAATATGTGTACATAAACCTAGAGAACAAAAGGATTTTTTTCAATTTGTAATCATCATAAATGTGTTGCCTAGCACTTTCCACTTTATTTGAATACCTATGTTATGTGTCTATGGTAATTATAAATATTTTACTGTTTCGGTGCGGGGACCGTCGTCTATTGACTTCATATTCTGACATCTAAAGTCAGTCCCCGCGCTGAAAGGGTTAATGCATAATGCATAGGCAAATAGAAACAAGGCAGCGGCAAGGGCGAAGGCAAGCAGCAGTAACTGTTGACTTTTCAAGTGCAAGGGTTAACCCTTGTCCTGCTGAATTGTTTCAATTGTATTGTTCGTCTTTTGAAAGTTTTTTGAAAATATTCATCTTCCAAATCGAATTATTTGACTAACAGAGCATCTACCACAAACTATGTTATCTATTTGACTGACATATTATTTGGCTTAAAATATGCTTAACCCTTTAACCGCTAAATTATTCAATTGGAATTTTTACCCACTTGAAGTTGTGTCTCGCTGACGCGACCCACAACTTCGAGTGAGTGAAAATTACTCAGATTTGACAAAATGGTGTTCAACAAATTTTAAATCTTGCTGATTAATGTCACTTTTCATCTTTAACAAGTTTAAAAGCTGATATGTAATGTGCTATAAAAAAAATGGAAAAACGAATATAGACGCCACCGGCGGTTAAAGGGTTGAAACCGCGTATATACGGGTGTAGCAGGACAATAGCAATACAATAGATATTATCAGTAGCTAATTATTTGTCATTTGCAAACAGCAGTAACTATTTATATTACGTGAAAAGTAAACAGGTAGTGATGTTTACGTAAGCATTGCTTATCACTCTATATATATTAAAACAATTACTTTATGAGGAAACACCCATATCACTGCCTTAACATGTTTAAATCAACAAATGTATCTGTTGTGGTCTAGGCCTAGAGTAGGATAAACATAAACATGAGACATACAGACCAGCTTCGTGATGGCTTGTTAAAATTGTCTGCATTCTGTATCATGTACACACGTATAGAGTGTGAAATTTCAAATTTTCAGGTCTTCGAGCGTAAATTGCATTCCGCCGTATTGCCTATTTGGTTGAAAAATTGTTATTATGTTAACTATTTTAATCTTAGTGATTTTATATTTGCATTTTACAATCGAAGCGAAGTTTTATAAAGCATTTGTTTTAACTAAATTAATTTAGGCAATCTCTTTTGCGTTCTTGATCATTTTTGTAAAAAAAACTATCCCAGAAATGTTTGGTTTCTATTACTTTTCAGATCTATGTGTCTGGTATTGCTGTTTTCGCAATATCTGCCTAAAGTAAAGATTCCCTTGCCAGCATGCGGGAAAGATGAAAGTGGATCCAGAAATTGCAGAATCACGAAATTTCCGTTGTTCATGGCCTTTCCTGTGAGTAAACACACTTATTACTGATAAATAATACCCTTAAAACGCTACGATAAAGAAATTGCCCACTTGCAAATGTGATAATAAAATATATTAACCCTTACAGCGCGGGGATAGACTTTAGTCGTCAGAATCTGACGTCTGTAGACGTCAGATTCTGACAACTAAAGTCGATCTCAGCACTGTAAGAGTAACACTATTTCTAACAGCCGTAGACCCATAACATAGGTATTCAAATGAATCGTAAAGAGCTAACTAAGTCATTTATGATGATTTCAAAGTGAAAAAAACCCTTTGGTCTCCATGGATTTTACAAAAAGAATTCAGCGCTTTAAGGGTTAAAGACGACTATAGCCGTGATCAGCCGTTGAACGGTTAATTTAATTAGTTAGTGTATGATAACAACGAGATCTGCAAATATTTGATCTCACAATAATCAAAATAATGTGAGTAATTTTTATACACTTGAAGTCGTGACACAACTTCCAAGTGTGTGACTTTTTATGTAGTACCTCTGATAATGCGTGTGTTCAATTTGTAGTATCCTAGGAAACACGATACATCTATGCAATGCTAGATTGAGGTTGGTTAGCGTGGCAGACGGCCACACTCAACATTAGGTCAATGTGTTTACGTATATAGGATAAAGCCCGAGGGCAGAGGCCGACGGCCGAGGCCTTTTTCAAAGCTAAGAATGTAGAGCTCCGAGGGTTTTAACTGACTTAAAACACATCCGAGCATAATGAAAATCTCCCATAATCAACAGTTCAGTCGCGCCTGACTGATTATAGTAGGCCCTACCATAGGCCTACCATGTTAATTGGTCTGTACTTGATGAACAATAACTCTCCATTCCCGGCTTACAATGTCGTGGTCGGACAAAGAAAATAATGTGGTGATGTGTTTTAATAGATAGATAATGTAGCAAAGGCGAAACATAATAACCCATTCATCGCTAAGCACGACCGTTGTCGTTTTTATTTCGTTTTCTTATTTGATTAAATCAACGTTATTGAGAACGAGATGGGTGTTCAAATATCAAAATGTCCTTATGTTTGGTCACAGATTTAACCAATGTGAGTAATTTTCACCGACTTAAAGTTGTGGCTCGCGGGAGCGAGAAGACACAACTTTAAATGCGTGAAATGCTGGTCTTCATTATTTATATTATATTATTGCCATATTATTGTATTTGTATTGTATTGAATTGTATGCTCACAGGCCGCTGGGCCTATTGCTGAAATAAATAAACCTATACCTATTCTGCTGCCGTGGCTGTTGTGCTATACTATCATGGCTGTTGATTTGTGATGTAGAATTTATTCCATGGAACTCTGTAGCCTTGACCTCCAATATTTTCACCGAGCTAGCTCATAGAATGAAGTATGGGGGAGGGGGTCTTATATAACTTTGTTTTCATCGAGTTGTCATTCAAAATGGTTTCCGGTGAAGTCACTTCGTTTCACAGAATTGTTATTCAGGTTTTTCTATGTATTTTTCTGTCGTCGTGGCTGTACTGAAATAGCTGTTTCATTGTTGATATCAGGTTATTCTAGGTATTCTGCTGTCGTGGCTGTTGTGTGCCATACTGACATGGACTGACGCCGTGACTGACGTAGAAGGAGAGTGGGGCTACGAGGTGCGTGTGGATACATCTTCAGAAGTGATGGACGAGGCGAGATGGGTGCGCTTTCCTTATCCCTGTGAGTAAGTGTCCGGTGATTTCGGACCTCGACTATTTCGGACTGGTGATTTCGGCCGCCAATCGGTGATTTCGAACGGTAATTTCGAAGGGTGTGCGGTGAAATCGGACGGTGATTTCGGACGGTGTGCGGTGAATTCGGACGCCTCGCTTAGTAGTCTTTTATATCACTATTCTGGTACTAATATCGCTAATTTCGGATGGTGATTTCGGGCGGTGATTTCGCACGGTGATTTCGGACGGTGTGATGTATAAAAAACCCTAACAGAGCACCTAACAGAGTACTCTTTTATATGACCATTCCTGTTGTATTATAATATCGATAATTTCGGACGGTGATTTCGGACGGTATCATGGATAAGGAAACCCAATACTAGTACAGCTACATGTATATAGTATTTTTTTTTTAATACTGAAAAAAAACGCAATTTTACTCCTCAAATGACTTTGTGAGCGCCTACAATGACCTTGAAAGGTTGCCAATCACTTTGGACGAATTGCTATACTAATTGAATTATTATTTATTTAAAGGTATCTTGTTGTTTTTCCGTGTTCTGTAGGAAAATAAAAATATCGACATTTTAACCCATAAATGACTTTGTTTGACCTTGAAATGACCTTGAGAGGTCAAAAACAAATTAGTAACCCCCCTCACATTGAACGTGAAAGTATAGAGTTAGTAAAACGTGGTTATCTGCTTGTAACGAAAAACGCCATCAGAAGTTTTTTAATCCACTTGGCCGGCCGTCTATATATGCTAAAGCGGAAATCAACTTACAGAGCTTACATAACCTGGTAACAATCAAATAATCTACCACGTATGGAAGCCTACAGTAAAGTACCGTACTGTACCCTTCAACCTGCTAGGGTACAGTCTATTGAACACAATGTCGTTCTCGCTTACTCGTAATTTCCTCAGTCATCGAACAGTAGTTGGTGACAAATTTATCGCCAAATTTTCGCCGATTTTGTTATAGCAAAAAAATCTTCAACTTCGCCTGCTTTACCAGTGTTTGCATGTCACGACAGGAAAAGATACATGTACAAGTGTACAAACAATTTATGATTTAGGTTGGTACTTAAAGGTGATCTATCACCCCTTATATAGTATGAATAATTTTGTGACAAATAAATCAAAGTTGCCACAAGATGAGGCACAAGTTTTTTCTTTATATGGGATGATTGGCTATCATGTGACCCTCTGAGAGGGCCAATCACCCCATATAAGGACATAATTATTCATACCATATAAGGGGTGATAGATCACCTTTAAAACAATAATAAATTCACACAAATACCGTAGCTTGCTATAAAATACAACTTGTTGCCAACAAGTTTTATTTTATAGCATGTCTACTACCTATTAATTAAACCATTTTCCAATATAATAGCCTAAATGGATAATAAAATAATAAAATAACATTAACTGAATGATCCATATCCCGTCTATAATGATAATGTCTTTAAGCTGCCTTGAATCAGCTGAATACGAGTATAAAATAATAGTATTCGTAAAGTACTCTAAGTACTGGTTGAAAATACTTCCATTTTTAAAGTACTCGTCCCGCAGAACTACGAATTCAAGTACTTTTAAAAAATACGCGTAGCGAGTACTGATGAGTACCAAATTGAAGTACCGATTACTTTAGCCACAAGCTTGCTTGTTGATGCATATTCTACTATTCACGTTCTAGTGTGTATAGGTTGCTGTTCACATCAATCATTGGTATAACGATCTGCTAGTTAATATTATATATATTATGTTAACTTTCTTCCAATAAATTATACGAGGCGATCACCCAGTGTTGTTTTAATGCTGGACCGTCGTCGAAGACGGTGGACCAATAATAAAACAACATTGTTTCAGCGTTTCTTGTTTGCGGGGAAAGTAGACGGACTGTCTCCATCACGGCGCCAAGTGTAGGCCTCCCGTCCCAATATGTCATGTTGTTTACCATGTGACTACCCAACGGAACAAAAATCACATTATTTATATGTACGACGTGCCAGAACCATAATGAGTTGACAGTGGTTAACTGGCAGTTGACACGTTAGGGAACTGACAGTAAATGACGCGTCATCTATCATCTGTAACGTGTACCATAGACCTACTAATCAACCCTTACAATACTGAGATATTCTATCTAAACCATAGAGACGAAAGGGTTTTTGATATCTATTTCGTGTAGTATAAAAATCGCTTTATTCTCATATTGAACATCATGAGCCATATTGAATCATAATCATATGGTGGGGATATATAATGAGTAGGCTATTGTGTTTCTATGGACAAAGTGATAGAAATACGTGATCCAATTTGTATCATATAATCAGACAGACAGACAGACAGACAGATATTGACAGAAAAGAAAAGTCATTACAGACTTATTTGTCATAGAAATGAAAGAGATATATGTACATGTATATACAAGATTGTTAATTTGTTAAAATCATATGATAATATACATGGTATGACGTACACAACTAAAATCATGTAAAGTGGCATTGCCAAAATAAAAACTGGGTATTTTGATAATATAAATGACTACTACTAAAAATGAATTAAAAGGCATAGCCGAGATAACATAGGGGTCTATCATTTTGTTTCGCGCACCAAAACCAGAGATAAAATAGCTACTATGTATGACATACTAATTATATATAGTAGCAAAAAAGACACTCTGGAAAGCGTAGAAACTTAAAATATATATAAGTGCATAATTATGCTACAGTAACTGGAGTATGCAATAAGACAATGGTAAAAATTATATGGCATTTCTTTAAATTAAATATAATATCATTCAAGTACAATAAATGTGGCATAAACATATAATCAATCTGGTAAAATTAGTAATCAGACGTAACTAATTTGTTACAAACGATTTTATTGGTTCACGGTGATCTAGTTCACCACGCATGTCTGCTTTGGCAGACATGCGATAGGACAATACTCGTGTGCTTGATAATGTGCCTATCCTGATCAAAGTTAGCCTAGGAGCCCAAAATATTGTTTTACTCAAGACACCGAAAACCGACAAAATCCAAAATGGCCGCCATTTGTACATAATGAAACAAAAAATTATATTATTTTCGACAGAATAGACGCAGATTCTTAATTTTGGTGTCTAGCATACGGGCTTCAGTTATGCCTGACATAGTGATGTAGTATGAAAGTACCTTAGACATTGCATTGTGAATAAAATCCAAGATGGCCGTCATTTGTGCAAGGTGAAACAATGAATTGATATAATTTTGGACAGAATAGAAGCACAAGCATAATAATTTTGGTGTATACCATAGGGTTTTTAAGTATGTATGACATACGGGTGTGGCCAGAACGTACTTGTCATTGCATTGTGAGTAAAATCCAAGATGGCCGCCATTTGTGCAAGGTCAAAACAGTTAATTCATAGGAGCGTCACGTTTAGGTGTATGTCGTTGGTTTTCCAGGTATTCCCGATTTAGTTGTGTGGCCAGAGAGAAGTTCAAACATTTCATTGTGGGTAAAATTCAAGATGGCCGCCATTTGACAAGGTAACGATCAAACAAAGTTCGTGTCAAACTTTTTTTTATCATTTTAGACAGAATAGAAGGAGATTCATGACAGAATAGGAAATATCTCTAACTGGAAGTAACATATATCAGTGTCTACTATAGGGGCTTCAGATAGGTAGCCCGACATGTGACCATGCTGGTGTCATTTAAAACAACTTTAGAGATTGTCGATGTAGTAAAAACCGAGATAGCGACCATAAAACAAGTAAAATAACTATCACAGAGACATGGCTGAGCAAGTAATGTGTATAACCTTCGCCGGAACTAGGACAAATCGATGATTTCGCAGTATATCACAGGGGGTCTCAGGTACACCGCCAGACATGATCAGAAAATAATTTTAGAGATGATCAATATGATTAAAATCATGACCTAAAAGAAATCTAGGCCTATGTAGCTAGATAGATTGATGGTTTTGATGGCTATGATATGTTTTTTAGATATATATTAGACATTGTATCGTGATCATAAAGAACGCAATACATGGTAAAGGGTTAAAAATATTGGCCAGTAGTTAGCTGAATTGGGTACCACGTGGCCGTGAAAGGAGAATATTTTTGTAAGTATACCGCTTCCCTCTTTTGCATAGCGCATTGCACAAATTGTAGCTGTCGAATACAGCATGCAGAGGGCTCTTGAAACAAACTGTAATATATACAAAAAAGACCTTTTGAATTACTTTTTTGAAGGTTTAAAATCCATCAAGTTATTAAATGACTTAACGTTTTATACGAAGTCAAAAACAATCATTGCCACATTTCCTCAGGATTATCTACCCTGATGACATCGCAAGGCACAGTGACCTCCATTTTTAAATGTAATACTTCTAATACGACCAAAAGTTTACGCCTGTTGAAAACGGCCTATTCTTCCTAGGCACTTGAAATATTCGTCTCAATTTCACGGCTTCCGAGTTTTTTGGTAGGCACCGCGAGTGTCGTTTTTACACAGCTGGCTGTGGAAACAAAATGGCGGTCAGTGTGACTGAGCCTCGCGCAGTTAAAGAATGATTCAACTGCAAAATGCGCATGCCTGGGACGGTGAAGTGTAGGCCAACAGTTGCCTATTGAGTACAGATTGACGGCATTAATATAGTTACTGTACTGATTACAAGATACTACTTAAACGAGACATTGATCCAATGCTGGTTTAATGCTAGGCCAACGTCTGCGACGCTGGCCCAACATTGAACCAACATTGAATAAATGTACAATGTTTGAGAGAAAGTCCCCCTGCGCAGCAAACACAAGACATTTGTGTAACATTTATACAACGTCGGCCCAACGTTTTCGACGTTGGTCCAACATTGCATGGAGTCATACAAATGTTTTGTGTTAACTGAGTGTCAATACAAGCTTTTGGGGTCAAGCAGTTTCCAAATCCCGGCAGTAATACAGTCAGTTTGTTTGCAAGCCAGCGACCAAGTAGGGGCAAGGGAAAAGGGCTTTGAATTATTAACTCATAGATGTCGCTCAAGTATATATGAACTTGCTGTGATCTGAGAACTTGCTTTTAATGAGGCTTTGGGTATGAAACGCATATTTAGTATTATTATGGAATAGGGCCTTGGCCTACCCACGGGCACTATTGCCTTCTGGGGGACCCTTGTCCCGCGAATTTTGACAGTTGACCACACCTTTAATGAGTTAGGCGGCCCAGTACCGGGTAAGGATTATCAATGTCATGTTGTGCATTTTTTTGTATACAACAAGGTACCAACTATTAGACATATTTTTGGTTTCGTTGCAGAAAATTAAAAAGCGTTCTAGAGAACGCTTATTCCAAAATTCAATAAGCAGTTAGAAGCATTGTTGTGATTGCTTTGTCTACAAACTGTTTGGTAACGAGGTCATGTGGAACTTGATATAGTGTCGCACAAGGATTACCTTGTTCGATAGGTTCTGTAGCTTAGCCACATATAGCTTTAAGACCTGTGGTGAACCCTTGGTTATTAACAATGATTCATTGATTGAACATACATAATCTCTCTGGAATTATTAGATAATTAAAGGATTTCGTGACAGATAAGCTACCACTCGACTGTGACGATCAAATTTGAGGTGCTGCCACAATTCCCCCATATCTGTTGATGATGACCACTAGTTTGGTCTCTAGCAGCGAACAGTCTCGTTATAAAACACTGCGATATTTGATTCTACATTTAAAACTTTCAAAATATCTGTAGATTCCAGATAAAATGTGCTTGTGCAGTAATTAACATTCGTTCTTATCGAAAACGTGATTAAATTCCCTCTTTATGTCATGAAATATATACTAAAATAAAGTTTCGAGCTAGGACCTCGAATAACCACAAAACCTGACATTTTATTATAATTATTATATGTATTAACAATAAATAAAAAAGGTCTAATTCATGTTCATCGGCTACTGTGTATAGGCCTAAAGTCCCCAACATCTCTGTCTTGCTAACATCAACATCTTATATGGACTATTCCCATCTCAGATGGCATATTTTTTATAATGCCACAATGTCAGACATAACTTAGAACTCAGATCAACGCCAAACTCATTGATTTATCTCAATTCCTGTTAAAGTTATGCATATTTTGTGTTCGTTGGTGGCTCTATGACAGCTCTCAAATGACGCCTACATGTATGTAGCTCTCAATCCTAATTAAAAGTTACACATAATCTGTGCCCTGTCATGGCCCTCTGTCGGCCATTTTGTTTGTCTAATGACCGCCATCTTAGTATATACTGTCTAATTTATTTTATTTATTTATTTAATAAAATATATTTATACAGGGTGTATACATATTAGCAAAGGTGCTATTTTTAAAATATGTGCCCTGTCATACATTCAATGTAATACATTTCTAAAATATCTTATGTTTTAAATGGTATATATACAGATTAAAATATCCATAATCTAATCATAGCTACACTTAAAATCAATTTATCAACACTGTCATATGAAGTTTTTAAAAAGCACATGTTATTATGTGGATATCAGATAATACGTAACATCAATTTAATGTTAAAAGTTGCATTGCCATGATAGAAGTGTAAATACCAGTTTTCCGCACCAACAACCAGAGATAAAAAACACATTGTGTTAAGTGGTAAAAAAATCACTCTGGAAAAGCGTAGAAATTTATATAATATTATGTGTGACAGTCACATGGGCGTATTATGAAAATCTTACATGGTTGTTACCAAAATCATGAATCTGCTTCCATTCTGTTGACAATTACATTAATTTTTAGTATTCACAAATGGCGGCCATCTTGGATTTTACCCATAATGCAATATCTTAAGTACTTTCAAACCACACCACCATGTCGGGCATACCTGAAAATCCTATGGTAGACACCAAAATTATGCTTTTGCGTCCAGTCTGTCGAAAATGATGTCAATTTATAGCTTAACCTTGCAGAAATGGAGGCCATCTCAGATTTTACCAACAATACAATGTACAAAATAATTTCTGGCCACACCATTATGTCGGCCATACATGAATACCCTATGGTAGATAACAAAATCATGAATCTGCTTATATTATAACGAAAATTAGATCAATTCAATCTTTGATCCTAAGTCAAAACGCCGGCCATTTTGGATTTTTACGTTTCACGCCAACTATTTTAGAAATTCAAGAGGGCTCCTAGGCTAATGTTGATTAATGGGTCTTATGGGAGTGTCATGCAAAATTTGGAGCTTTTATCCGCCAAATATCGTTTTTTTGCTAAGCTACCTGACTAATAGAATATTCAGTCAAATAACATCAAGAACCCATACTGCACTTTTTTGCTATTTGTGTTTGTTAAAAATAAAATTTTCACATTATTTTACCTTGGAATTATTTTTTATGACTTTGAATTGAACTTGTCATAGAAGATAACCTTGAAGGTGACTCTGAATCACTAAAATAATACTATAAATGGATTGCCCCGTCAAAATCACATGAAAATGGGATATCACAATTGTCATGACTTCATTTGTTGAAAAATCATGAAATTTGTTGAATTTAACATTTTACATTGGATTTACGAAAAGGCCTAAACTTTTCCAGCTGGCATTCAGTGGATTTTGATTCATAAGAAAATATATAAGAAACATAACAAAAAACATTGTATACGTAACGAAACAATGTTCAGTCATCTCTAGCTCGGACTAATTTTTTTACTGTGGATAACTAAGCAATTTTTTTTTTCTACACTTTCCGAGATATGAAGAATAACTCGTTCTTCAGCTTTGATCTTTCATCAAATGTGCAATAATTGTAAGATTATTTTTTTAAAGGGTACTAAGATGTTCAGTGTGAACTGCTTAATAAAGATATACTCATTATCTTAATATATCAATTACCTAAGGCGGGTTTTCCTATGACGCTACACATATCCTCCCCTTTTTTTAAATTAAAGAGGCATTCACCCAATGCCGCTTTATTGTTGGCCCACCGTCTTCGACGCTGGCCCAACAATAAAACAGCATTGTGTGAATGCCTCGTGTTTGCTGGGGTTCCGTTTACTAAACTCCTGGCTGGATAAACATGTCGTAGACTCGTTTTCCTGAAGGGATTCACCACTCATCTGTTCTCCTATCTTTACAGTTCAGTGGGGATGGCCTACATTCAGTATCGCGGGTATACTCGGTATGATGACTGGAGCATTAGCAAGTACCGTGGAATCTATTGGTGATTATCATGCCTGTGCCAAGCTGGCAGGAGCTCCACCGCCACCTAAACATGCCATAAACAGAGGTGAGGACATCAGTCATCACATATGGAGCTTATATGTTATCGAAAATGAGGTTAGGTATATACGTCTGCTCTCTGGTAGTTTACTCAGCAACAATGTTGGACCAATGTCGCAGACGTTTGAACATGTTGAACGACGTTGTATAAATGTCATACATATGTTTTGTGTTTAATGGGAATTAAATATTGATTCAACAACGAATATCCACTTTCCCTGCCACTGGAGAGTCGTCTCCGGTGATATGTGGAGGTTATCAGTAATGTACAATGTGATTGGCTGATTCTGTCGGCGTGATATTCCAACAGCGGAATAGCACACAGACAGATGATGGAACAGTTTATAGAATGTTGTCAAATTATATATAACTGATGCCAAATAACTATTATATTACTTAACCCTTTAAGCCCTCGCGATGCATGGGAACATCATTTTACATCCCTGAAAACAGACTTTTCCTACAGCTGACGGTTTTAGAAGGACAATTCCCATGAAACTCTTTTACCAAATCATCGCAATTTTCTTCATTTTTTCTCCCGCTTCAACTCATCTGCATCCACTACAAGTCGAGAATTGCGAGAGCAATTCGCGGCTTGTAGCGGATGGAGATGGCAATGGTAAATTCAGGCTTGAAAGGGTTAAGTCAATATCATATTTGTGTACAATGTACGTGCCTCAGAGCTCGGGTCCCGGATGATTTAGGAGCTGTCGTATAAGTGACCACTATTATGGTCACATACTAAATGCTAATGATTGTGTTAAAATACCCGTTCAGTAATGTGTTTTTTGTTTCACTCGCAGAATTTTGCAAAAAAGCAAGTGAATAGTGAAAACTCTTTTGGTGGCACTCTAAGCAGATAACTATTAACCCTTTAACCGCCAAATTATTCAATCTGAATTTTCACCAACTTGAAGTTGTGTCTCGCTGACGCGATCCACAACTTCAAGTGAGTGAAAATTATTCAGATTTGACAAAAAGGAGGTCAACTGTTTTCAAATGTTGCTGATTGATGTCACATTTTATCTTTGTCACCTGTTTAAAAGGTGGTACTTAATGTGCTAATAAAAAATGAAAACCTGAATATATGCGGCACCGGCGGTTAAAGGGTTAATTGCTCACATGCTTCCCCAGTGTACCACACCGACCCAGCATTTATGCGTTAAAATACCCGTTCAGTAATGTTTTTTTTTTCACTCGCAGAACTTTACAAGAAAGCAAAAGCAAAAAAGTGGATAGTGATAACTCTTTTTATGGCACTCTAAACAGATAACTTATAATTGCTCACATGCGTCCCCTGGGTACCACACCGACCCAGCATTTATCACTGCCCTCAAAGATTCACTTCCAATAGTGACATCAGCTGATGTCATTTTAGGGAACAATATTCGAAAGTGAATCTTTGAGAGATCAGTGGTATACTGAGACTGTGTGGTACACAGTGGATGAATCGTTGAGCACGATGCATCCAATCTCCAGGGCTTGATCTCATTTTTAACATTATTCAGCGGTCTGAGGGCCAGACAGTATGTAGGAGTTCAGCTCATTTTATTTCACAACTGAATGACGCGTGGAGATCAGCTGATTTTCCCACCGTGTTCGACATGCGCGATACGTAATTGGTTATATCATGGTTACAGGCAGCTATCGGGCGACGACATTTGGACCGTACACACGATGACCAGATGTCTGGCAAATATTTTTACCACAATGTCTTGATCCAGACAAAAAAGAAATATTGGGCCAATATGTCCTTTATTACCGTACACATTTAGGGTATTTTTTACCTTTTATATTAGGCCTATGCATGAAAATAATAAAAATATATAAGGACATATATCACTTTTATATATCTTTAAGGAATTGCGATAGAGGGTTTGTCATGTGTGCTGGCTGGAATGTGGGGCACTGGAAATGCCACCACCTCAAACAGTGGAAATATTGCCGTGATTGGACTTACAAAGGTTAGTTAATACCAGACGTATAATAATAGTTCTATAAATAATCAGCTGTTCTTGTCAATGCTACTTGTATTATTTGATAGCGGCTAATAGAGAGATCTGATGCCTACATGACGGCTCCACAATTATGATAACTTAATGACAAGCCAGAAAAGAGAAACCTTAATAGGACCAATTAATTAATCAAATCATATTTAATTATTTAAATTAATTAATTTATTTATTTATTTATACGCCTATTATTGGGCCAATGTATCGTGTCTGCTGAGTTAGGCGTAGATAACTGTTCTATGTATTTACATAAACTACAACAAAGTTGTATAATTACAGTTGTGAAAGATTTGTATCAATGTTGATGCTACACTCATTCTTGGTGTTCTGTCTCCGACCACATGTTGATGCCTGGAAGGCCAGAGGGGTGGGTGGTGGACTTCACGCCAGCGGACAGATACCGACCATGTTTCTCTTAACCAGTGTTAAAAATGGCAATCTATTGTCTTCATTAAAGGGACTGGCCGAGGCTAAAATCATAAAAAAATCGGTGACTTTATTTTGGCTTTAATATGACCATATGATGTAAACATGTCCATAGACTAGAGCTGCAAAAGTTTTTTTAATTTTTGTGTTGCGCATTCACCAGTTAGGCTAGATGTAGAGACGAAATTGCTGATTCCTAATTTTTGACAAATACGGGAATTTCTTCTCTATCTAGTCTAAATGGCGAATGCGCAGCAGAAAAATTAAAAAAACTTTTGCAGTTCTAGTCTATGGACATGTTTACATCATATGGTCATATTAAGAAGCCAAAATAAAGTCACCGATTTTTTTTATGATTTTAGCCTGGGCCAGTCCCTTTAATTTACGATTTATACTTCGTGTCTATAGTTGGAGAGTGGATTCCAATGGGCTGCAAATATTTTATTAGTATAGTGTATTTTTGTTATCGCAGGTCGGCAGCAGGTGGGTCGTTGTCATTACAGGATTCATCATGTTGCTGTTTGGAATATTCAGTAAATTTGGTGCTTTCTTTGTGTCTGTACCGGACCCTGTTATGGGAGGAATATTTGTCGTGCTGTTCGGTGAGTGAGTGTTGAGCAGTAAACGTAATAACCTTTAAATAAACGTCATATAAACTCACTACAATGATCTATAAGTTAAAAAAAACTGAGACAAACCGACGCCAAAAACATTGATAAAAAACTACTTTGCCCCCCCCTATCATGTGTATGTAATGTTTCCAAAAAATTATAAACATATATATATATATACATGTATATATTATTGTCATTTGTGAGTTAATAGATAGGCCTACATATTTTGATATAGAAAAATAAATCCTTTATTACAGCTGGAAGTTAGGTTAACAAATCCAGGTCAAATCAATTGAAACATACTAATTGACAACATAGCAGGGCAAAGAATTGAATATATTAACCCCTTGACTGCTAATCACGACAATGGTCGCTTTTCAGCCGTTTTATCAGCCGATAAAACCACTGTTATGTGGGAATAAAATGACTGTTTAAACATCAATATTTGTAAATGTTGGGTCTCAAATTAAATATATATGTGTACTTTTCAATCACTTGAGGTTGTGGATCGCGGTAGCGAGACACAACCTCAAGTTGTTGTAAATTTAAATAAATTAACTAAGTAGGATAGGATATGGGTTAATAATGTAGGTATACATGGTAATTATCGAAGATTTAGTGACATAAATCACCATTTTGTTTGACATTATTCACACACAGGTACCTTAACTGCAGTAGGGTTGTCTAATCTACAATATGTGGATCTGAACTCATCTCGAAATCTCATCATCATTGGCGTATCCATTTTCTTCGGACTTGTTCTTCCCAACTGGGTCTCAGTGAACCAAGATAAAATAGACGTTGGTGAGTAAAATGATTTGCAAAATAACAGAATATTAGATCCAATGAACACCCCCCCCCCCCCCCCGCACTGCTCGGACATGGTGAATAATATATCCAGATGTGCACCTGATTCAGTTATGCGGTCCACAACTTAAATTGAATAATACCCTCTCATATTTGTTAAATTTGACATTCTTAGTAATTAACAAAAAATTCACCTCCAGAGTCTTGTTATATATTGAACTAATAAAAGGATATAACAATTAGTCGAGATGGAGCTAAAAGTTTTAGACGAATAAAACATGTGCTATAATTTTATCCAAAAAGTACTGATGTTGCTAGTTGTAATTTAGATTTGCCCTTTGAGCGCCGTCACGAGTGTAATATGCTGCAACCTTTTTATTAACAATTCAAACAGTGTTTTTAAAATGGTTGCTATATATCTTGGAACAAATCATCATTCTACCTCGATCAATCGAAGAGTGGCTCAGCCTGTGGCATGACGAGATGAGCCAATCGACATTCATTTGACCAAATCTGATTATTCACGCGACCTACAAATTCAATTATGAAAAAAATAAATTAAATATCGACACTTAAGTTATAGTTTTTAAAAGCTATAGCCTACAACTGTAATATACATGTGTTGAGATAGTGAGCATCTACTTCCCGTCCTGTTTTGTAGGTGTCACGGAGATTAATCAGATATTCAGCATTCTACTTTCAACACATATGTTTGTCGGAGGGGCTGTGGCTTTTATTTTGGACAACACTATAGCAGGTAAAAATAAAAGCAAAAATATACATGCTTTTAACATTATTATTGTATATTATAATACTAGTCTTCACCCGTGCTCTGTGCTCACTGAGTCTGGACATCAAGTAGGCCTAGACCTCTCTGACATTACCAATTCACCACGAAATGTAAATTTGCAGCAGGCTAGACAAATGAATCTTCATCACGATAGCGATATTTCATACCGATATGTAGAGGTCGTGTTCTGCCATACTATCCACTTACCAGAAATCTTATATTTATTGACTTGTCTCATGGGGGTTTCCCGGGTTGATTAGTTATTTTCCTAAGCGAGTCCCAATATTATTATTATTATCTCTACCATCTGTTTCACATTGTGGTTTACTTTTCAGGTGTATGTTTATGTATTAGTTAATAATGGAAGCCAACAGAAAACTTTAATTTAATTTTCATCTTCAAATTTTAGAAAACAATACGTCGAAAAAAACTATACATGGCTATCATCTACTCTTCTTTGTCAGTTGTGAAAATAACAAAATATATCGGCGATAGATATACCAGAAACTTTCAAAATCATGATCTACTGACTTGAAATATGCAAAACTGTTTTCTCCTTTTATATTATAGTGGTCATTTCAATTTTTAATTATACATATTTAACAAACAAATAATTATTCGCCGGAACTCACATTTGGAACATGTGCCCAGTTATATTTCATTAATAACCTAATATGGAGCATATTAAATGATACATACATAAACATCAATTCATTTTAATTAACTGATTCTCTATTAACATGATTAATGATTGCGTCGGGTCGAGTCATGCGTCCACAATGAATATTCCAGCGGATTGCGCCTGGTCGGTCAACTGTCATTTTGTGAGCTCTAATCATCATAATTAACAGGACGAGTAATCCTAAAGCTAAATACTCACAACAAAACAATAAAAACTAGTCAACAGTTTATTCATTTTTATCAATCATGTTAAAGTCAATGTTAAATTGATTGTTTATGATGTCCCTGACGCGCATCAGCGTCTTACATTACCCAACATTATCCCTTAGCCTATTGCTTGTCGTTGAGCCTCACGTCTGAAAACGGATCAACATACCGACATATCTTAGCCCTGTTAACACGGATAATATATATATATTAAATAATACAGCCAGAGTGACAGTCTGATTACATCCTTAGAATCATCAACAAATCGTCTATCCGATCTCGGTTATCACATGTGAGAGTTCGGAAGTTTCAGCATTTGAAGAGCAGAACCTTTGCACTCTCAGCTCGTTCATCACCTGTGTGTGGCAGTCTGTATGCGGACTTAATATTATCTGTGATATTACTCCATGTATTAGCCACAGATTATCACACAGTGTACGTAAGGACATGCTTAATCAGCCCCTGATACATTTACCAGGGACATCTTCACTGTAGTCAGCAAACCAGAGGCGCTGGACCAATGTTGGGCTAACGTTGGGCCAGCGTCAGCCCAACATTGGTACAGCGCATCGTGTTTGTTGAGATCGTCATGTTCCCGAAAGCTTTCTATTGAGAAAGCCAGCCGGTTGGATTTGCACGGATTACGTGCCTTGGATTATTTTTATACCACTTAAGGTATCTTAATGGGCCGGCTACTTTTCTTTTGTCACAAAGTCTTATCAACAGGTCCATTCCATCCAGGAAGGGGTTCATTTCTTGAGTTGAAATCATTCTACACGCCAATTCTTTCCCTTCCCCGTCTGGACAAGCTTCCAGAAATGTAAGATAAACATTAAGAATCATGGAGGTCGGCTTCTTATATACCATGAGGATACCATCTAGTCTCTGGCATTCTTCTCCGTCTTCATCGAGCAAAGCATCATCTGTCTCTGTGAGCGCTACAGTATTAACATTAGACCTGGCACGTTTCCGGTGTCTTCTGTTTCGTCTTCGTGAAGGCATTCTGTTGACTGCAGATAGACGGTATTCAAGACACAGTGCCTACCTTGTCGTACACGCTTATTACATACGTATTGAAATCCTTCACTGAGTTGAGGATTGTGAATTCATTTGCTCACAATCATCTTATAAAACGTCAGCCCTTGACGTCGTCCTGACGCCAATACGACAAGGCGGACGGCGAAGAGCTGGTTATAAACTCTATAGATTCCAGATTCGTATTAACACAGACACCATGATTCTGGGTCAAAAGTCGTATTTATTTCATTCATTTCACTGTGTAGAACACATAAGATCACATACAGTCCAATCGTCGGTTTACCCTGTCTAACATGACAGGGAAACACAATACGTAGCCTTCTAGCTTACTTCACAAGTTAGGCGCGCACCACTCTTTGGTCGCCATCGCTCGACCTTTTATATGCGACCCCATCATCATATCTAATAATAATTACAACATGGATTTAACATCTAATCATATATAAACATAATCCCAACATTGCGTTAACATACATTTCGTGGCGAGGCTGCCAGTGACTCACTCTGTGAGTCGGCCTCTCTTGATGGATCTTCTGACCTTTGGCAGACCATCCCGGACAGTCCGGTCACGACTGAATCCAATCATACTCCAATCCATAATGGATTGTTGTTTGACGGTGTCCGATTCTGGCCAGGTCAACAGTAGTTATCACCTCTGCGGTTGCCTACTGCGTTAGGCGTGCATAAGTTTACATAGGCCTATCCCTCAAAGTTAAAAAACGGATTATGTTCTTTTAACTCCAACTAACACTGATAAAATTATGCATGGACATCCAACAGTGGTACACGGAATGTGAGTAAGATGAACATTTCTTAAGTAACAACAAGTACGCTCACCCCTGGATGGTGAGTCCCACAATGATAGTACTTTTACGTAAGTCAAATACGACCAACTTGTGTACTTGTGAGGGGTTCTTCTATACTAGTGTACAACAGTGATACAATCATATACAACATAGATACACAACAATGATACATTACGGAGATGCGCATCACACAACGTTACATGATTATAGGCATTACACTTGATCACCTGCCCTCTCTGGTCGCGTGATTGCGATCCAATAGGCTCCAGCTGTTGTAGGAGTTGGAGGTTTGACTGCCTCCGTCAGGAGACCACGGCGAAGTTTCCACAACTGGGCTGCCGGACACTTCCACCATAGCAAGAGCGCACAACCAATGACTAGAGCAACCGGCGACAACAAAGACAGCGGCAATGCCCAGCGGAACGAAGACCGCCGGCCGGACGTGTCCAATGTCCAACTGGGCACCCGAGCATTTAATTTTTCAAGGGTTATGTCCTCAATTTGTGGTAATGCTTGCCAGTCCGGGTGCTCGAGGCGTGTTTGTAAGAGCTCTTGCGGTACAAGGGTGGATATATTCAATGGCAGATGAGTAAGAATAGCTGGTGTTATCGCTAACTGAGCCTGCAGATGGGCCACCCCTGGGAGTGTCCAATCTCGACCCTGCACTCGACAGTCAGCAGCCACTCTTAATATAAATATGCCTATTTCCATATTTTGTCGTATTTCCGGTTTTCCACGACAATATATGGAATATCCCTCTCCGTAGGTACTAATAGCATACATGGCAGGCGCCACCTCCTCTGCATACCCCTCAGGGCTTGTCTCTCGAGCAGCGGTAAACAGACAGCTGCCTCGTTGAGTGACGTCACCATTCAGAATACCTCTGGTGCAGAGAAGACGACCCCTGCCGTAAATGGGACCCGAACGACAGATGGCCGGCTCGTTGCCTACGCAGTCGTGGGGTTTAAATATTCCGCCACGTTGCGTATCAACGGCGACATCTTCGGGGGTTTGTACCTGGAGGGTGTGGCCCGATCCATTAACAGGAACCGGCCACGAACGGATACGGTAACGAGCGTACCGTATTTTGTCCATCAGAGGCAGTTGGGCTGTGAACACCAAACGTCGGGTCTCTTCCCACACTGGTACTAACGATATATGTTGATAATACCAAGCGAGACCCGGCGAAAACAGACCAACGCCCTGACTATTCTCTAGAATCAGCATCAGCTCGTTAGGAGGCAATATCTCCTCCGTTAGCTGTCCCAATTCTAGGGATGCGCGTTGGCGCTGATAGCGATCGGATTCGCGCAGCCAAAGATTATGTACACTCTCTAGGGCAGACAAAATCCGATCGATCTGGGTGCTCTCTTCCAGAGCAATTAAACTGCCCACGAACCCATCTAATACACGGCGGTAAGTTACTAATTCAGCGTACAGCTCCTTGGCGAATTGTTCAACAGCAACGAGGTGTTGGCGATTGAGACTTACCTCAGCCCGTGTCTGATTGACCACCGATATCAGTTCGTTGGTGGCGTGGACAATACGTCTATTTGTTCTTTGGGCTTTGGTAATGTGATGTTTTAACTGAGCCACCTGGTTCTCTGTGGCTGTGCCGAACAATGTAGCTCCAATCTCACCCACAAAATTGAACAAACCTCGTTTAATTCGTGTGTTGGGAAGCATCTGCGAGGGAGGTGTCATCGTAGCCTCCATGTCGCGGATGCGCTGCTCCCAAACATTTCGAGTCGTACGCGAATAGTTCTGATGGGTTCCCAGTTTTTCTATGACCAGTCTTAATTCATTCAGACGCTCCTCCATGCGAGGCTCGCTTTTGGGAGCGTCTATGACCACTAAGACTGTGTATGTCCCGCGGCGCACGTGTATGTCCGAGGCACGAGTAATTAACAGTCCGTCACTCAACAGGTGTGGGACGTTGTCCGTCAACATGAAGGGCATCTGTGCCGCGTGACATACAGCTAGCCAGCAAACGCACACACGGAAGTTAGCAACTCGCATTTTGCACGTTTCTGGTGATCTGGTGACGGAGGTGAGCAAAATGGTAAGCGTCGTTTAGGTGTGCGACGTAACATGTATCGACCGCGCTGTCGTCGATGAGGAACATCGGGCGCAGGGCGTTTTATTGAAGCCCGGCCGTCAATTGCCCAGCGGCGATTTCGGCGACATAATTTCAGAGGGGGCACATTATCTGGCAAATTAGGGGGCGGAAAATTTGTAGGCTGTTTGACGGCCCATCCTTCCTCTCGGCGAGTTAATGTCAACCGACAGGGGGAGGGGTTGTCCTGTGGTGGGGAATCCATAATTACTGAGGAGGGTCCCGATCCCACGGAATGTCCCGAGTGGGTGGAAGGGGTGGGGGAACCTGGCGACAGAGGAATGTCGATGTCTGCCGCTGGGGGCGCGTGTGAGTCTCCCTGTGAAGGCTCGACCGTTGGCGGCGTCTGTGAAGGTTCGCACTCCTCCTGACCGGCGCGTGCCAGCCCGTTCGGGGGGGTTTGTGGCGGTCTAATTATGGGAGCGCCACCGATTACTGCACGGGGGCGACGCTGAGTACGGCGTGGGCGTGGCGTAATCTCATCCCAGTTGAGGTGGGGGTCCACTAACTTTACTTTTTCGCGATTAGCGACGCGAAGTTTACCGCTCTGTTGTTGACAGAGCCACAGGACAGGACCGCGCACGCGCACGACCTCCCACTGCGGATCCCAGCGGCTAGTTAATGTTAATCGCTCCTCCGCTTTGAGTAAGACCGTGTCACCAACATGAATATCTTTTGCATCGGCGCGGTTCGCTAATCGTTGCCTATTGTACTTACGACTGTCTGCTGTGGCATGGCGTGCCGTCTGAAGAGCTGATGATAAGTCATCCAGACGGTTACCGAAATGATTGGCGGTGCGTGGCTGTAATAGCCGTGTCAGCGGTGTTCGAACACGGCGCCCATAAAGTAAAAAGAAAGGGGTGTGTCCAGTGACGTCACTGACGCTCACGCGGTATGCCGCAAGACAATCTCAAAGCCGATCTTCCCAATCTGGTGTATAATTATTCACAGATTTGGCTAGCAACTCTTTTAACGTGCGATTAAAACGCTCGGTTCGGCCATTACTCTGAGGGTGAACGGGGGTGGTGGTGCGGTGTTCTACGCCCAGTTGCTTCAAATATGTGCGCCAGGCGGTGGCTTTAAATTCCTGTCCGTTATCTGTAATTAGGACTTCCGGTGCGCCGTGACGTGGTACGACGTGGGTCGCCCACGCCTGCCAAACGCTGGCGTTTGTTTTGTCTTTTAGGGGAAACGCTTCTGCCCACCCTGTGCAATGATCGATCAATGTCAATACATCTCTATTCCCATTATGAGAGGGGACAAACGGTCCTATCAAATCTGCCCCGACTATCTGCATTGGATATGCCGCTAACGGCATCTCACCCATTGGTACATGATCTGTACGACGTTGGTGAACACGGCAGACTGGGCACAGTTTTAACAGCTCGTTTATCTCACGTCGCATACCTGGCCAAACATACGCCTCGCGCAGACGCGCAAGCGTTTTGCCGGTAGCCATGTGTCCCACTTCCTTGTGGGCTCTTTTAATGACTCTTTCCCGGTAAGTCGCAGGTAATACTAGACGTGGATAACAGGCTGAATTTGGGGAGGGTAGTGCTATGCTGAATAATCGGCCTTTAATTAATGTATAGTCGTCACTGTCCTCGGTGAGCGACTGTAATATGTCAGGAAACTCTTTGTGCTGTGCTTTGCTGACCTCCTCGAGATCAAGGCCATCGTATAGTAATGGCAGCACATCAGAAGTGTCCTGCTCAGGGATGGCTGTGGGGTCCACCCAGTCATCGCAATCGATAGTATGTATGCCTGTCTCTGGGGGAATGCGGGATAACATGTCTGCGCGAATATTATTTTTACCCTTACGGTATTGTATTGTAGCGCCATATTCTGATAGTAATACAGCCCACCGCTGAATTTTCGTGTTCTGCATTTCTTTCGTGAATAAAGAAGTGAGGGGCTTGTGATCGGTATAAACTGTGAAGTCGGCACTATAAAGATAGGGGCGTAATTTTGATATGGCATAGACTACCGCATAGGCCTCTTTCTCAATTGTAGCCCAGCGTCGTTGAACGCTTGAAAGAGAGTGTGATACATACTGAATAACCCTTTCAGTCCCACTATCGTCCACTTGCACTAAAATTGCTCCCACGGCATAGTCACATGCATCGGTATACAGTTTATACGGCCTATCAGTGCGTGGGGCGGTCATGACATGGGAGGAAGTTAATAACTGTTTTAATTTTTCGAACGCTTCGCTTTGAGACGGTCCCCACACAAAATGTGCGTATTTTCGTTTCAATTCTTCGAGAGGCTCCGCTATTTGCGCATAATCTGGTAAACATTGCCGGTAAAACCCTGTCATCCCTAGGAATGACCGCACACCCTTTAAATCCCGGGGTGGGGTTAGCTTAGCAATAGCCTTGACTTTTTCTGGGTCAGTATGGATCCCATCCCGATTTACTATATAACCAAGCAGTTTGATCTCCTCTAGGCCAAAGAAACATTTTGTTGGTTTTAAACGTAACCCAGCCTCACGAAGGCGAGCAAATACGAGCTCTAAATGCTGTACGTGCTCCTCTTCGCTACGGCTATAAATGACTATGTCATCTAGATAGACCATGACAATGCGGCCAATGAGACCCGCTAGTACCTTGTCCATCATTCTTTGAAATACTGCGGGTGCATTCGTAAGTCCGAATGGCATCCGTAAAAATTCATAATGGCCTAAGTGACATCGAAATGCTGTTTTTTCAATCGAGTCTTCTGCTACGGCTAATTGCCAGTATCCGGCCTTAAGGTCCAAAGAGGAAAAAATAGTACTGCCTCCAACTTGGTCAAAAATATCTTGAATTTGGGGTAGGGGATACTGATCGCGAATGGTGACTGAATTCAACTTACGGTAATCCACACAAAACCGTGTAGAGCCGTCACGCTTTGGGACCAGCGTGATCGGGCTCGCCCAGGCCGACTCACTCGGCCTGATTACATTTTCAGTCAACATATCAGCGATCGCCTCCTCTACAAGTTTACGTTTTGACAGTGGAGTGCGATAAGCGGCCTGACTTATGGGAGGGTGGTTGGTTTTAATATGTATGGGAGAATTCGAACAAAAACCATTTGGCTCACCTTTTGCTGAAAATAGGTCTGCGTTTTTCTGAATTAACTGGTTGATCTGCTCATCCCCAGTCTCTGGCAATACCTGACCAAGGCTAGCCTCGAAGGCGTGCTCAATGCGTCGCATTGGCCACTCCCTTCGATGCCATCTCAACACATTTCGACCGAAATCGATTATGCCTTGGCCATCCTGTAGTGCATCTTCTCCCAGCACCATTTTGCACGGCAGGTCGCCCAAAACCGTAACCCGGATTGGCTTTGCCACCCCTTGGATTTTGATTTCGGTCGACCCTCTGACGTCCAAAGATGCGCCGGAGACGCCTCGCAACGCTGGGGCGTCTGCCAGGAGCCTGTGGCGATGAGCACGATCCGCCAGTGTGTGAAATATGTCTAGTCGTAGGAGCGTACAGGAGGCTCCCGTGTCCACCAATGCACCAATGGACAGGCCACCAACCTGTAAATCGACCACTGGTCGACCTGACACCGCACCTACGACTTCTGTCCGTTTCCCGCACGGCTTTGGCGGCACTCTCGGCGCATGTGGCCTACGCGGCCGCACCCGAAGCAACGAGGTTTTCCGTCGGGGGTCCAACCAGCCCCGGGCTCTTGCACAGTACGCGGGGGTTGTTCTGGTCCTCTCTCCCGGAATGCTGGCCGAGTCGCAGGAGCGGCAGTGGTCCGCGGTGGCCTTGCCTGGGCCTCCAACTTTGCCACCTTCGTCTGGAGCCGCTCCTGGCTCTGCAAGAGTTTCTTCAGTAGGGTGGCAGTAGTCTGGTCGTCCCGTGCGACTACTGGCCGCGGTGACGCGGGGTTCACCGGCGTGACCTCCATCGGCTCCTCATGCCGACTCAGCCGCGCGTATGCGTCCTTCCTGGCACTGTAGCCAGCCAGGGTGGAAAAGGCCTCTTCCAGCGTGGTAGGGTTGCTCTCTTCCACCAGCTTTCTTGCGAGTTCGTCGCTGCGCAGCCCCCTGGCAAAAGCGCGGATCAGAATTCTATTCTGATCCTCGTTTCTACCTTCTCCCGGGTAGGCGGCGTCAGCGACTTCCCGGAACCGGCGGCTGAAACTTGCTTCTGGCTCGTAGGCACTTTGCCGGGTCTTTTCCACTTCGTCGCGGAGGGCACTACTTTCGTCCACATTCAGGAACGAGGTCCGCAGATGGGCCTTCACATCTGCCCACGGCACATTAAAACGAGCGTTAATTTGGTCATTGGTGGCCAGGACGCCAGCGATATAGCGCTCCAGCTCCCAGCGCAATGAGCCAGCCGCAGTCCTAGCAGCGACCTCTATCTGGTTCTCGGCGCCTACCTCGGCGCCAGCCAACTCAATGTCTTTGAACCAGGCCCTGACGCCCGCCGGGCTGGTTCCGTCACACGGCGTCGTTTGCCGTATCAACGCCTGCTTACATTGTTCGTGGTGACGTCTGAGGGTTCGGGTTGTCTCTAGGACGGCCATGCCGTCGGTATACTCTTTAAACTGGGCAGGATCCATACTTAAAAAAGGACAGCTTACCCTTTTAAAACAAAGTTTTTCTGGACCCTGTCACCAGTTTACTCACAGTTTTGGCAAGATCTGGCCGATGTTGTAGATCTCAGCACATCTCCATCCATGCCTCCATCTCCTCCTCAAACGCCTCCTCGTCGCTGGTGAGCTCTGGGAACTCAGCCAACGCCTCACAGATCCTCAAGACCCTCTTCTTCTCCTTGTGAGACATTGGCGCCCATTGCGTCCGCGGTAGCAGCTTAATAACCTTGGGCTTGTCCTGTGTAGTTTCACCCGCAGCAGCCTGTACTGTTTGTCCGCACGTATCGGATTTGGCCGTGGCGTATGGCTTGCCTGCCGGCACAGTGTTTTCCATGTGGCCTGCGTCTGCTGCCACAGTGCGTTTTGTAGTGTCTGGCTGAGACATTGTCAACTTTTCAAAATTTAAATTGTCTACACAGATCCTGAAAGCAAACTCGCCATTTATAAAACGTCAGCCCTTGACGTCGTCCTGACGCCAATACGACAAGGCGGACGGCGAAGAGCTGGTTATAAACTCTATAGATTCCAGATTCGTATTAACACAGACACCATGATTCTGGGTCAAAAGTCGTATTTATTTCATTCATTTCACTGTGTAGAACACATAAGATCACATACAGTCCAATCGTCGGTTTACCCTGTCTAACATGACAGGGAAACACAATACGTAGCCTTCTAGCTTACTTCACAAGTTAGGCGCGCACCACTCTTTGGTCGCCATCGCTCGACCTTTTATATGCGACCCCATCATCATATCTAATAATAATTACAACATGGATTTAACATCTAATCATATATAAACATAATCCCAACATTGCGTTAACATACATTTCGTGGCGAGGCTGCCAGTGACTCACTCTGTGAGTCGGCCTCTCTTGATGGATCTTCTGACCTTTGGCAGACCATCCCGGACAGTCCGGTCACGACTGAATCCAATCATACTCCAATCCATAATGGATTGTTGTTTGACGGTGTCCGATTCTGGCCAGGTCAACAGTAGTTATCACCTCTGCGGTTGCCTACTGCGTTAGGCGTGCATAAGTTTACAATCTGACAGAGCTGGTATGTAGCCTATTGTTTGAAACGCGTCAATATTGCACCAGTTAAAAGAAAACGAATACGCTGATTTATAAAGTCGCAGTAGCTCGTTCACCATGTTCACACAAACAACTGCTACTGTTAAGCTACCATTTAACATCAGCTTATATCTGCTTGTGAATGGACTTGTCAAATAGAGAGGCGTGTGCACATTATGTTGATCACAATTGATGTTTTCACGTGCGCGTGTTGGAGTTCACAATCAAGAGTTGATCACTAAAACTACACCCTACACCTTAAAGGGCTAATTACGTCTACAGCTGTTCTTACCCTTTATATTTTTCGTACATCAAACAAGGAAATTTGAATGACAATTGGGCATTAAATCTGTTAGCCTGACACATATTTCAATTCTAATTGTGTATATTTAAGTAATTTTCACCCACTTTAAGTTGTGGATCGCGGTCACGAGACACAATTTCAAGTGGGTGCAAATTTAAATTTTGTACTTTAGCGCTTTAACCCTTTAAGCCCTCACGATGCATTAAAGCATCATTTTACATCCCTGAAAACAGATTTAATATTCCTACAACTAGGGGTTTTAGAATCAAAATTTCCATGAAACTAGTTTACCAATACATGGTAATTTTCTTCAATTTCCCACCCACTTCAAGTCATCTTCATCCACTAAAAGGTGAGAATTGCGAGAGCAATTCGCGGATTGTAGTGGATGAAGATGATAATGATAAATTCAGGCCTGAAAGGGTTGATGGACAACCCTTGAGCTACTAGTGCAACCATTAACCATTTAGCAATATTAATTAAACTAATAAATCCAGAAATATATATTTTTTAATTACAGCATGTTTACCTGCAATTGATCACAGATCATAATTCGCATGCATATTTTTATATCTTAAGTTCAAAGTTTTATGTGAGTTATCAAGATTAAAAAAATATATAATTATTATTACATTTATTAACCCTTTAACTCCTATAATTTCGACATATATTTCTATTCACTGTGAGCAATTTTCAAAACGCGTAATACCACGAAGGATATCGTACGACGAGCTAAGAATGGTGACAATGAATCTTCTGTTCATCACTATTGTTCTGTTCATCACTAATCATGCTAATTTCAGGTGAACATTTGTTTGGTAGATATGTGTGTAGGTGTATGATAGAATAAGGATTAATGATGGCGCTTGTCTTAACCCTTTAACCGCCGGTGCCGCATATATTCGGGTTTTCATTTTTATTAGCACATCAAGTACCACATTTTAAAATGTGAAATAAAATGTGACATCAACCAACAAGATTTGAAAAGCGTTGACCTCCATTTTGTCAAATCTGAATAATTTTCACTCACTTGAAGTTGTGGATCGCGTCAGCGAGACACAACTTCAAGTGGGTGAAAATTCGAATTGAATAATTTGGCGGTTAAAGGGTTAACCAGTGACAGATATCCTGGCCCACGAAAAACCGTGTAGCTCCTGTGAAAACATAAACTGTGATCAACACAACCTTCTCCTCATCACTGACATCATCTAAAGGAGCAAACTCCCAATAATAAACCGTGGCGAGAGGGGCTGAAAGATATCGTAACACAAATTAATCTGGGTTCCAGTTTGACCGTCAAACATTCTGGTTCCATTCTGAAATTTGCCCTGGGCATATTTGGGCTCAAATCTTTAATATAATGGAGGCGGAGAGATTAACATGGTTTCCTCTTATTGAATATTGTTAGTAATTACTAAATCGTGTATAGACATCAATTTAGTATACCTATAGTTTTAATGACATATATAATTTTGTTGTACTTACTTATTATGCTGTTGTTCCAGGGACTCTTGAAGAGAGGGGGATAAAGAAATGGCGAGAGACGGTCCTTTCTGGAAACTCCTCCGCTGTGGGCACGGAGACATATGACTTGCCACTCTGCACCTCTAAAGTGAACAAGGCTCGCTGCACCAGCTATATTCCCTTCTGTCATACGTACGGAGACGATTCGTCTTCTAAAGATCAGCTGTCCTCCGAGGAAACTCAGCTGTAGCTCAGTATTTGCGGCGGATAGATCCTAGGTGGGCACGTGAAACCATGTTTGCCTAGCATGGCTTTTCTCCATCTTGTATGGAGTAAAACTAAGAAAGTGTATTATTTATTTACCCACATAGGTCTAAGTTTAATATATTTTTTTATATGTTTTGAAGTGGGTCAGAACACATACATCAGGGAATTTTACTGGCGCTACTTTAATTACGGGTCAATAAGTGTAGGCCTACCAATTAAATAATGAGCTGCATCCACTTGTTTAACATGTCTAAGTCTTAAATAATTTGATCGGAGCTAAGTGGCTGCTATGAAGATTTTAATATACTTATTTAACTTGCATATTGTATTTTATTGTTTTCTGTACCAGCTTGACAACATACAACATGTTGATTGTCATGAGAATGCAAAAACAATAGGCCTGGTAACGTCCAGTAAATTGGTTAGCGCAGTTAGGTAGAGACACGTCTATGAAGTATGAAATAATTAAAAGTGCTAACTATTTTCTATTAACATATCAAAAAAGGAAAATGGGGCTGTAAGCGTTTTATTTTTTATCACGCTACTGGAGGGGGGGGGGGTAAATGAGAGGAAATGAAGGGGAATTCTGTATATGTTGTCCATCATTAGTAGCATTATATTCACCAGGTGGCTCTAGTGGCCTCAACATGTTCAAATGTGATTCAAATTATGTGAAACGCATTGACGTCACTCGGTGAAAACAAGGTTATATAAGAAGCCTCCCTCATACTTCATTGTATTAGCCAGCTCGGCGAAAACAAAGGAGGTCATCGAGTGTCACAGGATACGCCACAGAAACACACGAGAGAAACAAAGACAAAGTAATATATACCCTGACAATTTGACGGTCACATATAACATTAGCCTACATAACACGTTATATATATAGCACGTTACAACACAATAAACTAATACCATCCCGTCATAATTGTTATTGCTTCAATTGGAGCTGAGATAAGAATACCGCTTGGGTCACACAAACTGGACACTCACAGTACCGGAACTACACAGCGAACAAGCTACAACAATATTTGTTATTGATACTAGATAGATAGATGTTTTATTGACACAGTTAAAAATAAGCACTCATTGACTCATGACTCATTGGTCATAAAAATACTGTTAGTTGATGACACTTTGTGAATTTCACATTTGAATTTTGTTTTTATTATCTCAAATACTATGTACCCATTTTTTATAATCAATTTATAAATGATGTTGTTTATTAACAGCTACTTACCATTCAGCCCATACTCGCCAAGTAATCCTAAATCTAGTGTAGTTATCTACCCCAACCAAAAAAAGAGTGACTCAGCCAATTCCTTAAGAAGATGAGCCAATCACTGCTGGCATTATTTTATTTTTTTAATTAGTATGTTGAATACCATATTTGGGCTCAAATCTTTAATATAATGGAGGCGGAGAGATTAACATGGTTTCCTCTTATTGAATATTGTTAGTAATTACTAAATCGTGTATAGACATCAATTTAGTATACCTATACATATGATAAACACATTTATAAATATATTTTTAAAACTAATATGATGATGTCATTAGTTAAGAATGGCAGTGGCAAACCTACCTAGGTTAATATAGCCGTAGTCTCCTCCTCCCAGACCTGAATCGTTTTCTTAGAGGATTGAAACGCAATAAATTGGAACCTCCTTCTGTGCTAGGCCAGATCCATTCCTGGATACTCTGGATACTCTAATTTCCGTTTATTTAATATGTGGTATTTACCAATTTTAAGATCGTATATTCCCCTTAATCGGTTAATAAAGTTTGTGTATATACTATATTCCGTTGATTTCATTATGTGTTATTTATTGCATATTTGCAACGTGTCTCTATGGCCCTGCATAACATTATTGTGCATAATAATATTTTTCCGGGCAAATGTGAGATATGTATACACATTGTTGGGTCAATGTTGGCCCGGCGCCTTGGGTGGTGGCCCAACATTGACCTGATAATAGGTTGAGGTGGTGTGTTTTCTAGGAAGACCACAATCACGGTAAACAACCTTAAATATGATAATATTGGAGGCAAAAATCAAACGTTTATTTAAAGCTCACAACAGTACAACTAGACCGGGTTTCTGTCTTTGGGTCGGTTGAGTGATGCATGTACTCAGATGGCTCATAGTCACAAAAATTATGCGCTGCTACTTTGTCCTGAACAATATCAAAATTGTTCACTAATTTTATCAGATAGGGGCCTACACATAAATAATTAATAATTTACTGTTTGCTGGTTCTCTAATGTATTCATTCACACAAACCGCACAATTTGTATGCCCTATCGAGCTCTCTCCTATGTTTGTTGGGGAATGTGGGTCAAAATCACGAAGTCGTACAGCGGTGTTGATATGCTGGTAGTGAAACCTCCAAAAGGTGTGTGCTGTCGACGTGCAAAACACTGAGATATTTTATGATCGTTTATTATATCACAAGCAATGAAACAAATGCTTGAATTCTACTAAATTATGTTTATTCCTATATAATGCTAATCACCGCCGAACACGGATAATTATTTTTTCATAAGCTAGAAGTAAATCAATAGTCCCAGAAAATAATCGCATCCTAATTTATCAACATAAATCATTATATTTATTCCAAGATTAGGATGGATTTAGGCAGTAAAGATGGTTACGATATAACTTATATTTTATAAATGATAAAATATAATACGTAGAAATATTTTATTATTAAAATCAATTATATTTAATTACTGAGATTAGAAATGATTAATGTAATTTATTGTAAAACATATCAATTGAATGAATAAGTATCTATCTATACATAATGGAATTAAATGAATAGATATTAATCTATACGACGTCACCGGGAAGTATTATAAGTCATTATTATTACATTCAAGTCGAATACTAAAGTACACCTGGCAAGATGTAGCCATTCGTACCAATATATTTATTTGTAATGCATTGAGCCAAACTAGGGGTACCCGGTTAATATCAAAGTAGGATACAAACACTGTCATATAAAAGGGGATTGAATTGTTGAAATACGCACTACCTAGTTTTCATGGAGTTGGATTTGTCAAAAACGTGTGTTAACTGCACTTCTGTATTTAGTTACGGCAAAACGGCCAGAAGAACGGCTTTCATCAGACGAGCGATTAACCATTTTAGTACCAAGTCATTTCGCTATGGGAGCGACCGTAGCTCACGGGGGTGAAAGGGTCATTATTGCAGGCTATTTTGCAACAAGACTTTACATACTTTTTAGCTTTTATTTTGTGATTTTGGGGTGTTTTCAAATGCTATGCACTGGAGAGGGATGTCGGGTCATGTTATTTTTGCGTATTTAACGTCTAGTCGCGTATAAAATATTTCAGACCAGCTTTCGTGAAATAAATAATTGTCTGCACGACATGTTGTAAATTAATATTTAATGGCCCTTACAAAGAATCTGAGCCTCGGCTCTTTAACCTCCAAATCAATATTTAAAGGCTACTTTGGGATACAGCTTTGTAGACAGAAAAAAAACAATTTTAAGAGAGTGAAATAATATTTTGCCTGAGGCAGAGTGTGAATTATTTTTCGTAGATGGGGACTGAAATAAATAATTTGCCTAATTAAAACTTTCCAGTCCCCCCCCCCCTTCCAACTCTTGTATTGATTGTATTGTATTTAAGTGAAAAACACAGTTAGCTCACAAAGTCATGCATATATCATGTATATAGCGACCTTGAAAAAATGTAAATACACTCGCATTTGTAGATCAATAATATTATCATATGACGCAAAACATTGGATGATTTAATGATCATTTGATGATGGAATTAAATCATGATCAGTTGCCCACCGCCCATTTATTCCACCGGGCCTAATTCACTATGATACAGAAACACATTATATTATCGCAGCAGCAGACGACAGATTACAAATTCAAATAAACATTCTTTTTTATGGCATTGGAGTCAATATTTCAAAATGAAAACAAACGGGTTAGTGAAAATGTATGTTTTTGAGAATAATGAAGCAAGAATAGCTATTAAATCGTGATATTAAGAAAGTCCCTTGATTTATATTGTGAGCTCTCTGTCGGGAGATGAATATCGAACGACAGCGCTCGGTCTACAGTACACCATGCTATGGAATCATATAATGTTACTGGATAATAATCATTAAATAGAAGAATAGCACGCGCATTTTTATAACCAGGATCAATTTGATTTTAAGTCACTCAAAAAGCGATTGTGGGAATTAGCTCAAGAAGAGTGGAGTAGGTCCAACATCATTGAATTCATTCCCAAAATTACGATCATACATTTAACTTGAAACAGGCCCTGAAAACTATATATTGAATGGTTAGTATTTCTAAAAGTTCAAGTGCGGAGTTTTACCAGTAGCAATTGAACCTGGTCGCTTTAAAAAAATATATATCTGAGAGGAAGTGCATTTTATGTAATACTTGTTTTAGGCCACCTCTGTGCACATATAGGCCAGGAGAACCTCCTGAGGGTGGTGAGATGACATTGGCGGTCTGAGGCCAAGCACGCTACCTCTCGGTCACAGAGTCTCTCCACAATATTGAATCTTTATGAGTGAGTGGGGAAAAACATATTGTTTCTTTGAAACTTGAAGGTCAAAGTGGGTTTCAAGCCCGCGATATCCGACTTTCCAAGCAGGCAGTTTAAACCACTGCACCAAATCCTGGAAGGTCAGGCAAAGTTTTATTCTCATTTATATAAATCGAAATATACAAAAAATTAAAATTATATATTGCCTTATCTAGGTGACATTGACACTCCGAAATGAAGTATTGAAGAAAAGAACTGATGTGACGGTGAATCGATGAATGCTACGGCACTTTAAAGGTGATCTATCACCCCTTATATAGTATTTATAAATTTGTGACAAATAAATCAAAGTTGCCATAAGATGGGGCACAATTGTTTCCTTATATGGGGTGATTAGCTATCATGTGATTCTCTCAGAGGGTCACATGATAGCCAATCACCCCCTTATATGGGGTGATTGGCTATCATGTGACCCTCTCAGAGGGTCACAAGATAGCCAATCACCCCATATAAGGACATAATTATTCATACCATATAAGGGGTGATAGATCACCTTTAAAGACGTTTAATGCAAATAAAACACCTGGGAACGATGGGCTAGTCAGTAGAATTAAAACAAATGCTATTGGGTAGGTAATCCTATGGCTCCGTGTTTTAATACAGCTTTTGTAAAAGGAGAATAGAGTACGTATCAACGTCAAGCGGTCTTAACAGTTTTAGATAATGACAGATCAGTGAGATCACTAATTGAAAATCAATATCTCTTCTCAATCTGGAGTATAAATCAATATAAAAAACTATTTCTAACAGATTAAAACTTGTTTTACCCAAATTACTTCACCATAACCAAGTGGGCAGAACATCTCATTTAGCAATTGATGATATTTTGACACACAAAAGATTAAAACAATCCAGGGATTTTAATATCGGTAAATTATACTAAACTTCCGATTCACTGAGGGGTACGCCAAGGTGAACAACTCTCACCTTATTCATTTGTTTTAGCGGTAGAAATACTAGCACATATGATTCGAGTAAATACAATTTAAAAAGACTGAAAATTATGAACTAAAAAAATTATTACAGCAAGTGGATGATTCTTCAGGAATTGTCCAAGATGAAATAGCAGCAAAACATTTTTTACAGGTCATTATAGATTTCTGGCATATTTCAGGGTTGACACTAAATATGATGCACTAACTTAAAAAACTATATAGTTATAGTTCAGGTGTACCACCACTGCTGCCAGACAATAAAGGGATTCAAGTTTAAGCCTGCAATCAAGCCCCCATTTGGCAAGACAATATTATTTTGACTTTCTGGTAAAATAAACCCAGCATTTTATGTGAAGGTGTAGGATGACCATGATACACCCATCAACCAAAATCAGACAATGTGATACAATAAGTGGTTTAATGACATACTTTATTCTTGAGATTGCTAAATCATGATATGCTTAACAACTTCTGGTATATGCACTGCTCATTAAAACGGTCAGATTACAAGCTTTTTTTTGAAAAAAAAATATTGTACGTGTAAAAGATTGCTCTGGAGATTTATTGAATTATTTATTTTAAATTTACAAATGCGTAATTCGATTACATAAAGCTGTATGACCAATTTGCATATAACGATGCGTATCAATTATGTTTTTTCTTCGTCCAAATAATTTAATTCCTTGTGTACAATTCAATTCGCGTGAATCATTGTAACAGTGCTGACACTGCCCAGCCCGGGGATCGAGCCACAGACCCTGACATCGTGATATCTGAGTGCTACCAATCGAGCTAAAGAGTCGACTCAATGGCCAGAGTAGTAATCACTCCAGTCCACCATATACTACACACACCCGGTTACGCATGTAAGAGGTAGCACGGAAAAAATACTACACGACATAATAAATTATATAATTATATGCATAGACTGTATAGTTCATTTAAAATTTAAAACACATTTGCTATGTGAGCATTGAAGAATTGCCTTCCGATAAGAAGTCAAAAAAGTATTCTTGTGTCAGAGTGTTTTATATTTATCAGTCGCTTCCAACAAATGATGAACCGTTCCTTCTTCTTTGGACGAGTGTCCAGCATCAGGAACAATCACCAGATTTGATTCTGGCCAGTTCTGAAAACCAGTACTAAATATTAATAACACCATGAAATCATATTGATAAGACCCAAAATATAAACAAGAAGTGGAGAATTGCTTAAAATATTCATTATTACTTAAAATTCTCAATGATTAATAAATCGTATTTGATTTGTAACTGTGTCAGATATTTTCATTAAAAACAACACTGATTGTTGCTGCATGTAGTATGCCTCCACCGCCCTCCAGTACATGCAACAGAATAGTGTCACAGTTTAATCTGTTTATAAGGCATTACCATCATTAACCCTTTCAGGCCTTTATTTACCATTGTCATCTTCATCCACTACAAGCCGCGAATTGCTGTCGCAATTCTCGACTTGTAGTGGATCAAGATGATTTGACGTGGGTTACAAATTAACGAAAATTGCCATGTATTGTGAACGAGTTTCATGGAAATTTTCGTTAATTTGTAACCCACGTTCTAAACCACCTAGTTATAGGAAAATAAAGTCTGTCTTCAGGGTTGTAAAATGATGCTTTAATGCATTGTGAGGGCTTAAAGGGTTAATATTGATATATGTACAACGAATGCCGCCCGAGCTTCTTAGCATAAGTGCCATATAATTACATTATACTTAAATTAGATTGACGAAAAACTACATATTTTTAGGTAATGATTAGCACGAATCTAATTAGTCGTGTAGGTGAATCAGGCAACACACAAGCAATTTGAACTTTATTTGATTCAGGGCCCTATCCAGGGTTTCCGCCAGGGGGTCTCCCAACCCCCAACCCACTCAACACCAAAGGGGGGATCCCCCTTGTTGGTAATAAAAATGTTTTCCATATTTTGCCGTCATGTTAGTTAAAATAAGCCATTTGAAGCACTAAAATTAAAAACTTTGATCCCCCCACTCAAACAGTATTTCCTGGCGGAAACCCTGCTAGCCAGGGGGTGTCGTCAGGTTGGACCCATTTGGTCCTTTTATTTATTGAAGCCATTATAAGCGATCCAGACCAGGTCCAATTCTGGCTATAACCCTGTGCTTCATTTTTGTTTCATCAAATTATTCATCGCCATGTATAGGCCTAACGATTAGTGCACACTCGACAATAGCCCGTCGCCATTATTGAACTTGTCCGAGATCTGATTATTAGCAGCATTCAGATTTGTGCTGTATAGGCCTACATGAAAATAATTAATGCGCCCACAATATTAATTAAATGACGTAACATTTCATAAATCGGCCATTTTGATTTCTTCCCCAGCCATTATTAAACTCGTCCAAGAACTGGTTATTAGCAAAGCACAGAATAAACTTGAGAAGGATTGAAAAACATTGGCAAGTTATCGCGCCCACAAGTAAATGTTAATGCCAGTGCGAAAACCATATATATAAATTGGGCCTAGTGTGTATGATAAAATATTATTTTACACTTCAACTTAAATTTAAGTATAATTATCGTGTACATAAAATGTTATCCTGGATATCAAACAGTCACATGTATTCGACATCCTAATGTACACAATTTTATTCAGAATTGCATATTTGTACAATTTTAGTAATATTTGTACAATAAAGCCTAATAAATAAATAAAAAAGATGCCGACTCCGACGTCACCGAACTTCAATTGAAAGAGCCCACTTTTAATAAAAAAACTGAAAGGCATGACTGATAATACTGGAATAACTAACATAATTGGGGATTAAATGCAAAATATAATACAACTTAAACAAGAGACAAGATAAACTAATGGAAGAAACATATTTGCAAATTTAAGCTCTGATCACAATGATAACTAGACAGTCGATCGATCACAGACTGCAAACGCAGTGATTGTGTATTATATCCAGATCGTAATCCAGATCATCCCCAAAATTTGATGGATTGGTCCTTGGTCAGCGACATAAATTATCTTTAAAACTTCTGTATCCGGATCGAAAGTTAATGGATTGCCATTGCCCGAGACACACCTCTGGTAAAAGTTTCATGCACATCCGTTCATTGCTTTATAAGTAGTCCTGCTGACGGACAGACAAACAATCGTAATCCGGATACTGATCATAATCCGGATCATTCCTAAAATATGTTCTTTTGTCTTACGTTGGAGTAATACTCCTGCCGGACAGACAACACGACAAGAAATATAATCTCCTTTGGCGGAGGTAATACCATACCTTGTGTAACTCCCATGCGGTTGTCATCGGGCAGACCACGTCGTATCGGCCTTGTACAATAGTGCATGGTATGTGACGAATCTTGTCAACGTCATCAATCAGTTGATTTTTACTTCTCATAAACCCACCATTGACGAAATAATGACTGCAACAATCAAAACCGGTAAAATAAGAGGAAACTGGAAAGAGTTTCAGAACGAAGACCAACACAGCAGACACAAAACATTTCTATAACATTTATACAACGACGGCCCAGCGTCTTCGAGGTTGGCCCAACATTGTATAAATGTTATACAAATGTTTTGCGTCTTCTGGAAAAGCAGCCTCTGTTACCAGGTTACCGTCAGCCTGCCATTATGAGTTACTATTATTACTAGGCCACTATAGGGCACTGTAACACATATTCACACACACGATCATGGCGTAGGCTAAATGGGCAGAAGCAGGGCGTTAATGAAAATTTAATATATGTCCAATATATACACGAACCTCTCCCACCACCTCTGATATAAAGAATGATGATTTTTTTCGAGTAAGTTACTTCCCTTTGACTTTGCAAGTAGCATAGGCTAGCGCCAGTAAGCCTATATCTCAACAATATTGAACTCAATGTATCTTCGTCATATATATGTTGAATCTGTGTTTAATACAAATCCATTGTCAGAAGTCCCGAATATTATGTGGATAGTATCAGATAAAGATGTTAATCTGAAGCGATGTGTATTAAACAGTTTTTTCCCGAGAAATGCTAATTGAAATCGCACCTGGTATACAGGTATACGGATAGGTAATTCATAACAAACGAGGTGAAGTAATCCCGAAAGACAAATAACATCGTCGTTATGAATATCTGCTATCAAATACGGCAATGCAATGACACGTTTTGCAATGAATTTCTAAGACAGTGAGTATTAAAAGAGCACGGTTATTATGATATGGATACCTTTCAATACGCGCAAATTGCAATGCCCACTGGTCTTCATCAGCACGTGCTAAAAGTGCCGGGTCCAAATGTAATCTTGATGTGCGCATCTCCCACAGACTCCAAGCTTGGGCACATTTTAGCTGTACTATTTCGTCATTCCCTGTAAGGCGCCTATAATAAGCGGAAATCAGATCCTCCTGCTCCACCTGTAGAGAAAAGATGATTTATTCTATAGAAAACATAAATAGTCTGGCCGCGCTCAACTTTTTTTCTTATCTTTTAAATATCGAAAATATAAGTTATCAAAATAAATTCAAACAGCTTTTTTTTTACAAATTACAATTATATAATTATTATAAATGAGCATTGTTAAAAGTCATTATTTATATGGAAACAATATCGTACCTCTGGGATAACTTCTCTGAATTTTTCATGAGCATCTGGAAAAAGAAAACTTGCACCTTCCTGATAAAACCATTGAATCTCTTTCCTACAACATTTTCAATGTGCTAATATATGTGATCAGTTGATGAGTTTAATAACCGAATAATAATTTGGTTTAAACTTGCCAACGTGTGCACTTTTTTACCTGCGTATCGTGAATATACCTCTGAGAATCAAAGCTTTAACGCGGTCCGGGTGGGTTTCGCTATAAGCCAGACTCAGGGTGGCTCCCCAACTACCACCAAACACTACCCATTGATCTATTCCAAGGTGCTCTCTTAATTTTTCAATATCAGAGACAATATCCCATGTCGTGTTATCCTGGAGAGAAAGAAAATGAAATGAATGGAACATAATTTTTATGAAAATGATAGTTTTTATTACTTTTTATTATATTAACAGATTAAGAGTAGAATAAGCTTTAATACTATGTATCATCTAGTATCATGTTTATACTACAAGAGCGTATACATGTATGTACATGTATTCAGCGTTCGAGAATAGCAGTGGTCAGTCGGCCCGAGACCACCAAATATCCCGTCAGACGAACACAATACTGTCAGCAGTGGTGGGACTGGCAGCTAGATATTTGGCAGGCGAGAGGCCCATTCCCAAGTGCCTTAAACTTAAAAACTTTCAAAAAGGTGTTATTTAGGCTTATATCAGCGTAAATCTATATTATCTTTCTCTACCCTCCATTTGAAAGTGAGATGTACCCGATAAGTGTGTATTTCGGAATGTTCATACAATTTCGGACATGACAATAAATCAATTGGAATTGACCATAAAACCTGCCCGCTGAGGGTCTAGATGAAGGGTACGATGTTTATTTGTTTTTTCTTTGAAATGGCCAACACTGAGGAAAATCCCTTCCTTTTTTTTACTACACCAGCCACGAGCATCCCATGAATATTACCTGTGTATTTTGGCGATGGTCACAAAAGATTTAAGACATGTCAATCGGCCAAGTTAAGCTGTGTTGACCCTTCATGTTTTTAAAAGTGAGGCTAGTTAGGAAAGCGGTGATTTTCCGATAACGTTGTAAAACGTCTTTAATGATGTGATACATCTCAGACCTCACATACTTCTCCTAATATGTTAGTTTTTTTTGTCATAGATTACAGCTAGTAAATTAGGCCCCTATAAATTATCAGGAAGAAATAACAAAATTGGTGACTCATGTCCTTTTTCCAGTCAAATATGACAAAGTCAGTAATAAAACGGGTCGATCTAAAAGATACAAATGTAATGACATACATTTTGTCATAATCCGTTTTTTCGAAACCTGATCACGTTGCCAACGGATGTTTCTGAAAGTTGTAATCTATCGGAGTGTTGCCTTCACTCATTCAAACACTCAAAAAGATATAACAGAGCAAAAACAAAAACATGTCATTTGCCTGGAAAATAGAGAACACTGTTTCAATAACCTGTCCAATGCAAAACGTTACCGACATAACAACCAAATCCTGATGATTTTAACATATCCATAAGTACATCTAAGTATGATGTAAATAGAATAGGAGTTAATACTCTGGCACCCTTTATTCCTTTAATTGCCATACTAGCACGTGAAACATTTATTGTATGTGTATCATAGCAGTTATTATTATGTGTACATTTTTCATGACAGTCACATCCCAGTTTAGACATAAGTTCATGCTGTTCCTCTGCAATGGAAGGGACAGAATTGTACAGTTTCTTATATATGTCAAGTAATTCACTTATTCATTGGCTCCCTTTGCATTATCAACACTGTTAGGTATAATAAAGCTATTGCGTTTTATTTTCTTAACATCGTCCCAAAAAGACTTAGGATCACCAGCAACCAGACTACGGGCTATTTTATTAGACACAATATAATGGTGTGATTTCTTTATCATACACACATATCTCACATATCTCACATGTCTTGTAACAAGATTAAGAGAATAAATTCGATTTGATTTCTTTATCATACGCATAGCACAGTGAAAATTGGCACGTGTCAGTTTGTGCACCTCCGCCAGTGGACTGTGGCGTGGTGAGCCGTTCTCTCTCCACAGCAGTGTCAGAAAGAGGCGCGCTGTTTGTGTTCGTCCACGTCCCCTCCTCTTTGTATAAATGATAATGAGGAGGGGATCTAGAATTAATCATTGTGCCCAGGGCCGTATCCAGGGGGGGGGGGGTATTTGGTTCCTGTAACCCCCTTGCTCAAAAAACAAACAGGCGGGGGCACTGGTGCAGTGGTAAAGCTGCCTGCCTGGAAAGTGGGAGATCGCGGGTTCTAACCCCACTCTGGTCTTCAAGTTTAAAAAACAAAAACTTCCCCCCACTCACTCGTAAAGATTCAATATTGTGGAGAACCTCCGTGACCGGGAGGTAGCGTGCTCGGCCTCAGACCGCCAAGAGGGCCGTGTCATCTCATTCAACTTACCATTCTTAGGAGGTTCTCCTGGCCCAGTTTAGCCTATATGTGCCTATAGGTGGCCTAAAACCCCATTCATTTTATTTTTTGGACCAATAGATTTGGACTACGTTGGGATATATGCTGTATTGACTTTATGACACTAAGTGGGTAATAAAAATAATATATTGAGGTATCATGAGGGCTTATGGTAAATTAAATGAAGTTTATTAAAGGTTATTTGCATATGGATTTATATCTGATGCGCCCACCGCAAGCGTTTTTTATATGCAAACGTAAGAATTTAAGCCTATACTGAGGAAAATAAAATGCAAGTACTTTTCGTATGGAGAGTAAAAAATAAATTTTCTAGGATGGATGAATTAAATTGAAATCAAATTGATGTGAAGTAGGACATCAAATATTGGGGTATGCTATAGGCCTAGTGGTTTTAATTGACTTTTCACATGTTCACTAAAAACTTCGCATTGTTTCCGCAATTTAAAATTTTGTAGTAGTCGAAAATTCCCATTGATGGGCATAGGTATGGTCGCAACAATCATGGATAGGCTTACCAAAAGATAAAATGTATAATAATTAAATAACGTTTACAAACACACGAGACAAAAAAATAATAGTGAATCATGTTGCCTATAGTACAAGGAAACTGCATCTAAAGGTAGTCGGAAATACAAAAAAGTTTGGGTGGCGGGAATTAGCGAATTAAGAGATGGGGCGATGGTGGTCAATTAACAGCTCGATTAAGTCTCCAGAAAAAGTAATTTTAAAGGGACTGGCCCACGCTAAAATCATCAAAAAATCAGTGATTTTATTTTGGCTTCTTAATATGACCATATGATGTAAACATGTCCATAGACTAGAACTGCAAAGTTTTTTAATTTTTGTGCCGCGCATTCTCCAGTTAGACTAGATATAGAGACGAAATTCCTGAGTTTTATTTATTGACAACCATGTCAAAAAAAAGAAATACGGGAATTTCGTCTCTATATCTAGTCTAACTGGTGAATGCGCGGCACAAAAATTAAAAAACTTTGCAGTTCTAGTCTATGTACATGTTTACATCATATGGTCATATTAAGAAGCCAAGATAAAATCACCGATTTTTTGATGATTTTAGCGTGGGCCAGTCCCTTTAAGTGCTCCTAGAAACAACCAAAAACAAAATAATCCTAGGGGGGCTTACAGCGCCATATTAAACTTGTGTATAGGCCAAGAAATTCACTCCATTGTCCCAAAACCAAATGTATTATGGCCAACGTCAAGAACGGTGGCAGACATTGCGAAACAGTTGCAAGGCATGACTCACAAGTGGTGAAAAATACCAAGACGCAACTATCTTTGATCAATGGGTCTATGAAGGATTAAGTGCCAAACAAAGATCATGAGCGTCAGAAAAAAGGTGGTGAGAGTGCTGCAATATATCAACTGACACATACTTTTAATTATTTTTATGATTAAAAGTATCCAAAGCCTTTGATAAATCTAGGTATATGCTCAGAGGCATGTTTCAGTTGTCCATTTGCGTTGTTGTGTAGTTGTTAAAGGGACTGGCCCACGCTAAAATCATCAAAAAATCGGTGATTTTATCAAGGCTTCTTAATATGACCATATGATGTAAACATGTACATAGACTAGAACTGCAAAGTTTTTAAATTTTTGTGCCTTGCATTCACCAGTTAGACTAGATATAGAGACGAAATTCCCGTATTTCTTTTTTTTGACATGGTTGTCAATAAATAAAACTCAGGAATTTCGTCTCTATATCTAGTCTAACTGGAGAATGCGCGGCACAAAAATTAAAAAACTTTGCAGTTCTAGTCTATGGACATGTTTACATCATATGGTCATATTAAGAAGCCAAAATAAAATCACTGATTTTTTGATGATTTTAGCGTGGGCCAGTCCCTTTAAGTGTAATAATATTTGAAGCAAGATTTGGCCCTATATTTGTAAAATATTTACTGAAATAATCTGCAATTTCATGTTTGTCCCCTATCGCCTTCCCATGAAAAAATCTTTGTTTTTGATCTTTGTTTAAGTGTTGTTTGATATTTTGCCCAAGTATTCCTTATGTCAGATTTGTATCTTCCGAATCGGCTGCTCAAATATGTCTTCTTGTACATATAAATGCAGCATTTTAATATTTTTTTGAAAGAACAAAGGTTAGTAAGTAGTCTTCTGTATTTGGTATTCGGGGGCAGTATTGGACGTAGAATATAATTTGTCTCCATATCTTATCAATTCATAGATATAAGGATCCCCTGTGTGGACCATTTCGAAAGTTTGTGTTTTTTCAGAAGAATATTCAGCTTTGAGTTTAATTATTGAATTATGCAACTTGTTGTACTTTTCATTTGGATCACATAGAGGCTTTGAATCAAGGGTACTACGACTATTTTCAGTTACTAAACTCAGTTTGAATCAGAAAACTTATTTTAGTATATTTTGGTGGTAGTATTTGCAATAGATTAGTTTCTAAAAATATAAAGTAAGGGAGGTGGCTAGAGAGTTATAAGGATACCTGTCCGTGCTTTAGCGCACTTTTCTGAACGTTTGAAAAATAATTTATCCATTAAAGTCGCAGAGCATTTTGTAACCCTAGCAGGAAATGTTATTCTAGGGATGATGCGCTGTAATCAAAACGAAAATTCACTACAAGAATGCTTGTCATTTATCTTCAGGCGATCTATGTTAAAATTTCCATGCTAGTATTAATTCTCAACGTTTATTTTTCAAATGTGTAACAGGGGCTCAGATCATTGAAAAAGCTAGCATAATTTTAGTTATAATGTTTAGTTTAGTCTATAATGGCGATAATTCTTTTCCCTTGTAAATTGTGAACGGTGATTTCTAGAAATTGGCCCTCTAAAATTTTAGAAGTTTTGTAGAGCTATGTTACTTTTAGTTCAGCAGATGGTTTTGACTTCCCTGCTCCTCGCTGGTCCATTAAAATGATATGATAAGCTGTTGGATCAAAGTATCTTCTATTTTGCGGAGATGTGCCTCCTCCTGGTCCACCGTGCCTGAAAAAAAGATTGAGCGATAGGATTCAGACCAAGATGATGAATTAATGCATTTCAGTTATTCTTTGTCTGAAATTTGTTACTAAATCCATATTTGGTACCTTTGTGCCAATGGATTTGCTTCAAAATCGAATTAGGTCGTGGCCCTAGCAGAGTCGTTCATTTGCTTCAAACAAAACGGTTCAGGCTGGTGAGCAGGCCTACTCACAACACTGCACAAGGCAAGTAGGACGCTATCTTGAGAAATGACCGCCGAATTGGCACATTGCTAAAATATCAGCGCACGACCACATATGGAGAAATAATAAAATTAGGTCAAACAAAATTACACCCTCGGTTAAGTGGTTCAGGCTGGAGACTGCTCGCAAGGAAAGTAGGTCACCATATTCTAATTGGCCCACTGCCAAAATTTCTAATTTCCTTGCACTATAATTCCCCAGCCCCATTAATAAATAAATATTGAATAACACATACTAAGGGGCTGAGGTACTGCAAACAAAATAGTTTGCGACAGCGGCGCACGACCAGTCTTTACTGAAGCATTCCAAGTTAAAATCCGATTCCAACTCTTCTCTATACACTAGCGGCCGTGTATACATGTTCACAACAGATTAGCGTTACCACAAGGGTAACTAAACCTCGACCAGTGGTCTGACCGGACGAATGGATGCCACGGGCGGCGTCGTCACTCCCAAAATAGACATCCAGCATAACACAGGTTTATTTTATTTATTGAATGACATTATATTTTCATAATGGATGTGACTATACTCACAAAAAGATCACAGGTTTGCCATCTTTGTTACCAGATTGCTCATAGTATATCTCGTGAATGTCTGAGACCTTCAAATGCCCATGGTGAAACGTTTCAATATCTGGATAGCACTCTCTCCTCACTTCACTTGTCATGTTGTAACTTATGTGATTAACAATAGCCTACAGAGATAAATACTGTATTAACAGCAATAATGGTAACCATGTTAACATGTTTGTTAAAGGGACCCCTTGGGATGAGACATTTTCAATGTTGTCAATTTTGACAATTTAATTTATATGAAGCTATATAGCCTACTGATCTAGAAAAATACGAAAAAGTCAAAAAACAATTTTAAAGCACCGAAAGAGGGCGAAATAGTTGTATTTCCAGGTCGTATATTGCCATGTAAACAAAACAAGTCAGCAATATTAAGCACTTTCCATCACATATTCCCACGTATCAGACGGTAAAATCAGAGCAACGCCGCTAATTGGGGGATAATTGGTGTCTCATAGTCAGGACACGGGAGGACACACCTGCAGCACTGATTGTCTACCCAACGCTGGGCCGATGCCATCAGCATGTGGCCCAATGCTGTGAAAACATTCAGTCGTCCTTCAGGTATACAAATAGTTTGTTTGGGTTTCTTCTGGTTTCATAGAAATGTTGATTAAAAATATTTGTAAAAATATGAAAATTCTGAAAAAATAAAAACATGATCCGTGGGATACACTACTTCAGTGCGGCAGTAAAACCAAAATTAATGTCATCACAAGGGGCTGCTTTAATTTTCTGTGAGCTAAATTTACCTGTGCAATTTACCCAAATCAAGAATAGAACAACAACATACTATCAATATCATGCCTACACATACATGTAGGCCTACTACTACTGGTACAGTAGTTTTATCGGACATGAAAAAGAACTCTTATCAGTAGTTTATTATTTAAACAAATATAATAAAAAGGTTTTGATCGACCACATTATAATTTTATAACTCGGTACGGTATTGGTAATAGTACCGGTAGACCTATCGCCGTGATACCTCTCATGGTTCAAGAAAAAGTACCACGTAGTGAATAACCGTCCGTGATTCTTTTTATAATGGACAGCATTGAATAGCCAGTTGAAAATGGTGCTGATCATGGTTTTTTTAATGCAATATAATAATATTTAGGGTTATAATGTATTTGAATATATTTGTTATCATTAAGGCGTATAACTTTACACCCGGGCTGTAGAACTTTACACCCGGGCTGCAATACCGGTTAGCCTACTAGCAGTTGAGTAAAAACTTGGGTTGAAAAGCTTTTTATTACCGTCAACGAGTAACTTTGAACGGGGGGGGGGTGTAACTTTGAATACCAATCTTTTGCAAAAGATTAAATTCCACTTTCTGTCAACAGATTAATCATGTTGATAATATCTCATAACAAATATATTCAAATACATTATAACCCTAAATATTATTATATTGCATTAAATTACCATGATCAGCCTTTCGAGCACCTAGCTTGACAACAAATTTACAAATGACCGACATTTTGGTCCAGCATATTATCATGATTATGAATGCCAAAAAATTTTGATTCTACGTGAGTAAGTAGGTCTACAGTGTTCATTTTTGTCTATGGAGAAAAAATGTAGAGTATGCTCTTGTCACAATGTGTACATATATATGTAGTAGTTGTCTCTAATTCAAATCCTTTTTCTTGGACTTGATAAAACAAAACATCATATATATCAGTTATATATAGCCTACTGTGGAGGGGAACATGTTAAAAGTTATTTTTTCTTGAGGAGGCTTGAACCCATTTATAATGTGAACTATCCATGTAATTTCGGCCTCAAAGGGGAATTAATAAAAAAACCTGCTATATCCAACAACATGAACGTTTAACTTTATTTAAGTGAAACATATGTTCAACCAATCAACCATTCTCCCCCAAAAAAAAGAAAAAAATAATTCAAATATAAATCCATCTGTAGGCCTAAGGTGTCAATATTTGGTTTTTTAACGAGTCAAATGTATTGAAAATAATCCCTTCTATTTTTCCTTTGCAACTACTAATATAAGTAGGTCTCAATTGGTACCTCAAAGGGCACATTTATAACCAACCACTTAGGCTACTTTGGTGTTCAAAGTTATTCCTCACTAGGGGCTAACATTGAGCACAATACAATTTGTTGAAAAATTAGGTAGGCCTAAATTGCTTGGATATATCAGCATTTTCTGACAATTTATGAATAATTCCAAGAAGTGTTCGAAGTTGTCCTAACAATAGGATTTTCAATGGTAGCCTATATTTTACACAGAACAGGAACATCGTCGTGCTAAAGGTTTATATACACATGATACATGTGATACCCGCATATATGTAGCCTAGACAGAAATTCCGTCCCAATCGTAAATTTGGCGTACAGTAATGCCCCAGTCACACTGTCGCGAATCATGACGGCGAACTAGATCGCCAGCTGATTCGCCACTGTCGTATTGTTCCGTGCTAGAGCGTGTCAATTCTCCAAAATAATCTCACGGTTCTCAACGGGTCGCCAAGCCGATACGGATGTTTCAAACTGTTTAAAACATCCGTACTGCCAATACGAATCCAACCCATTCGTTGTAGTTCCTTACAGTTCGTAGCAGTTCGAATCGGTTCTAATCAGGTCTTTGCACTTCGTATTGCTCTTCGTATCGCTTCGCAGCGTAACGGGTTGGTTCGCATTGGAAGAGTCTGGCGACGAACAAGCAATCAGAAAGAACTGACCAGAACTGACTCGACGCAACACGGTACAGATACGGTTGTCGTTGCTTGTCGTGCTGAATCGTTGCTACTTACGGCCTGGAGATACGATACAGTACAATTTACATCACGAACTACAGAGGATAGCTACGGACTGCAACGTTGGGCAACGATGGCGTGAGACGAGATACGAATAAGGTAGATCCCAATGCGAATGACGTCGATTCACAATGAATTAATGCGTACGTACCAGTGCGCCACTAATACAATGCAGAACGAATGAGGTAGATTCACATAGCGGAAAAATATAAATAGGGCCTTCGTAGTAGGGGAGCCACGGCACTTTTAATCAACCGAACGAGTGGCAAAGGTCTGATAGTTGATTCCACCTCAGCAAATGGTCCTCTATCCAGAAACCCATTTCTTACAAGTACCGGTTGGTGCAAAAAGTATTTTTTATACGTTTTTTCACTTTTCGCGACCAAAAAAAGGCGTAAATCTTCTTTTTTTCTAAAAATAAATATTTCGATTTTTTCACTGTCACTCATCACAATATATCCCAACTGACCCACAAATATAATAAACACAATTAAAGACGTTTTGGTAAGCATCAAGCCGAAATTTAGTTACAAATTCTTCAATTTTTATAAAAAAAATGCAAATTTCACTTTTTTCAGAAAAGTTCAAATTATTTTTAATATTACAAAAAAACTGGAATAGTGTTTCATTATACCTTGAAAAACTCCCAATTCTATATGGTATTAAGATAAAAATATGTTTTAAAATATATAAATATATAAAAACCGACTGAATATGATGCTATTACCCCTACCCCCGAATTTTCAGTTTTCGCGACAGAAAATTATAAAAAAATAGGATATATATATATTTTTTTTTAAGGATTTTTTACTCATTGTAAATGATCATAATTTTATCATATGTGACTGAAATATATAATAAGCACAATTACTGATGTATTGATAAGCATTAAAATCGCAATTTAGAAGCAAATTCTTTTTTTTTCATGAAAAAATGAATAAAATTGAACTATTTTCAAAAATGTTCAAAATAATGCTGGCCTGTTGCAAAAAGAATGTGTTTTTTCAAGAAATATGATTTTAATTGAATGTTTTTTATGTTTTTTCAGGTTTTTAATTTCAAGACTATGTTTTCATTTGATATCATTTTTGAAGCAATAAAATTTAAATACCAGCTGGCTGTTTATCTTCAAACATCGACTACCAGTTGATAATTATCTCTACTTATTCAGTACATTTAATCAGACAATATTGAGTTATCAGTGCAAACAAAGTTCTCAAAAGTTGAAAAATCTGTCCGATTTGATACTTTTGTGATCACCAAGTCACACACCACAAGATAAATGTATGTGGACAGCCAGATGGGCATAATTACTGGCACAGCCAGTCCAGGGCAGGCTAGTGTCCCTGAAGATGCAGCGCAGCTGCAACTGAAAAAGACATCTTCAGAAGATAAAACTAAATATGAATTTTACTGGTACATCACCCCAGAATGAATCTGTCTGACAGACTGGGATAATGATAACCTGACAAATTGTCCTTCTGAATCAGTTGGTGGAATATTGATGCTCTTAACCCAGTTTTATCCAGGATAAATCATCACTGCAGTTTTCAGATGTAAGCCATGTAATTGCCTTAGTTGTATATATTGGAATAATTGTAATACGTATACCCTCTATAAGTCTCAACTTCTGAGGGCTTAATTATATGTAGCAGCCCTTGTCGTAATATGGCCAGCGCTGTACAACATCCGTGTAAGGTGCGAATCGACTTGGCTGTAAAATAATTGAACCTTACTTTTTATTTTATTTTCTCCAATTAGGCTTCAAGTGGAACATCTGCCATGTCACTGTTAGAATTGACGCTGAAAATAGATGTTTTCAAAAACTTCGGGGGTAGAGGTCATAGCGTCATATTCAATCGGTTTTTATACATTTATATATCTTAGAATATTTTTTTATCTTAATACCATATAGCATGGGGAGTTTTTTAAGGTACAATGAGACACTATTCCGTTTTTTTGTAATTTTTAAAATAATTTGAACTTTTCTGAAAATAGTGAAATTTGATTTTTTTTCATCAAAATTGAATAATTTGTCATTAAATTCCGGCTTGATGCTTACCAAAACGTCTTTAATTGTGTTTATTATATTTGTGGGACAGTTGGGATAAACTGTGATGATTGACAGTGAAAAAATCGAAATATTTTTTTTTTTGAAAAAAAGAAGAAGATTTACGCCTTTTTTTGGTCGCGAAAAGTGAAAAAACGTATAAAAAATACTTTTTGCACCAACCGGTACTTGTAAGAAATGGGTTTCTGAATAGAGGACCATTTGCTGAGGTGGAATCAACTATCAGACCTTTGCCACTCGTTCGGTTGATTAAAAGTGCCGTGGCTCCCCCACTATCGACTCTTATATCATTTCCGTGCTGCCAGGCATTGTGTTTCAAATAATGGCCAAACCTCACACAAATTGCGACAGAATTCTGACTGTTGTTTCCTACTCATAAATATGTCTCATTTAAACTCAAAAAGTCTCAAGAGATTCGAGTGGCGAAAAGTATTTTCAAACACTGTTTATTGACTATACCCTTTCAACATATTCGACTAATTTTATGATGGAATGACGAGCCACTTTCTAGCAGTATTATGTACGTATCTTAAAAGAAAACTTGGTGCGATGTTATTATTGAGATTACCAGTGCCTTCTTAAAAGACTATATTATTCATTCTCATTTATGACGGCCTGACATAAATTTTAAAACAATAGCTAACACATCAGCCGTCCCAAATGTGATTATCTGGCACTAGAGTTCTGCATTGACCACTTTTACCTAAGTACAGGACAATTGCGATAGAGATTTTGTATTTAAATAACATTTAATCCCTCACTTATCGCGGAAGATTGAGGTCAAAGTAGCCCCGTTACAATAATTATACCTTGTTCACCCCCTAATATACATGCCCAGACATAGATACACTTTTATAAGAATAATGATACCAACAATAACCCAATTTGTACAGTTCCAGATTGGTAAAAATATATATTTGAAAAAACTCTAAATATACTAATTTTGATCCAAGTCGAAAAACATATACATGAATGATACATAAATAGGCCTATAGATGTATATAGTTACAACGCTTACAACAATTATTGGCCGGCCCCGATGGCTCATTCGTATCGACTAGGGCTTGTAACCTGGGGGTACCAGGTTCGAATCCCGGTCAGGACGGATATTTATCATCGTGGTTGTGCATATACAGTGCTCCAAACTGTTCAAAGGCATGGAGTGTACAGTGCTGCCTATGGTACTGTGCACTATAAAGAACCCTTGAAGTCATTCGAGATAAGAGTAGGGCATAGTCCCGGTTTCGGGCTTCCTTCTGTCGCGATATTGCCATGATTGTGCAGAAAGTGACATAAAGCAGTATTCATATTCATACAACAGTTATTATAGGCTTGCCTTTAATCTAATACTAAACGAAAGCCTATAATAACTGAATCGTTAGATATTATGCATACTGATTTTGAGCACTGATATGTTTTAAAATATAGTTTTATTACGCTATGAAGTGGGATTTTTTGGGAGAGATTTAAAAATCGAAAGGATTAAAAATCAGAAAAATAACTGGGTGCTAAAGTTAGTGACTGTTGCTGCCAATTGCGACTTTAAGCACTATGTTAATACTGAAACTCCATAATGTATCTCTCTAAATATAGTTTTTTCTTGACCCACTCTATTTTTCGACTTCTAGTTGACAGTTGTCGTCGTCTTCTTCTGCGTCACTACATTTGTTCAGCAACTTTATATGTGACGTGTTTCTGTCACTCCGCCTTCTGTTCCCTGCTGGGTTTTTTTTACTTGTTTTCATTTGCGGTAATATTTGTACTATTAATCTGCATGTCCTCTTGACCTCGCTATATTTTCCGCTGATGAAATCTCAGTCTTTATCACTATATGATGATACACTCTCCCTCTGTCTGTCAAGCAATTTGCTTTATTGTTCTATTAGTTTCCTTTTGTTAGTGTTGTTACAATTTATTTCCCGGTACTGTTTTGCTTTGATTTCCCATACTGTGGTTGCAATCATTACTCTTTCTACCCCATTTCATTCTTGTCTTCTATCACGTACATGTACCCCTCTTTGTTACCTTTACTTTATTCGCTGATGAGTCCCAATTTTATTTCTCGTATTCTACTTCCTTCTATGGTTAAAAATCGTCTATCTTTATATAGCTTCTTCTGTGACACCATTTTTTCTCATGGGAAACTGGTAATGATCTATATTTGAGCACCGATTCTAAAATAAATTCGGTCTTTTAAAAATGTTATATACAAAATTTTAATTGAATAAATTTGATAGGATTACCTTCGAATGATAGTAATATAATTAGTAATATAATATAACACAGCACCAAAATTAGGCGGATATGATGTTAATTTGATGGACAAAGAAGACTGGCGATAAGACACTCGTGAATGAGCGTGACATATTGTAGCCAGCAGCTCATCCCTATTGAATCGCACTGGTCCGTTCCAGGTCGTATCAGCTCGTACTGGTCCGTTCCAGGTCGTAACAGTTCGCACTGGCCCGAGTTGTATTCTACTTGAGTTATATTGGTTCGTATCAGTTCGCAGGCTTATTCGCATTAGATCGTATTGATTCGTACAACCTTTCGTATTAGTTCGTGTCAACCCGTTCTGATTTGTATTGGTTCTAGTTCATTATTCTTAGTTCTAGGGGAGAGTGGGGCACCTTGAACCACTTTTTCTATTTTTGAACCCCCTCCCAAGTCAGAATGGAACTGAATTATTTTTTGCATGGCAAATGACAGCCGTAGAAAAAGGTAAACTCCTGGCATAAAATAACTTAATGTCTCACTTATGATAAAATCACATTTCAATTATTTTTTTTCGTTGGTTCAACCTGCCCCACCAGCGGGGCACCTTGAAACATGAGTCGGAGTACCTTGAACCACGGTACAAAATGAAATAACGGTTTTGAAATGACACATAAGCAACACTATTTTCATGCCCCACTCCTAAATTTTATATTGAACTATGGTTCAACGTGCCCCATCAAAATTCCTCAAAATAAAATGGCTGCCAATTTTTTTATTGCAAAAACAAATGTGAAATAGTACTTCTTATTCAAAATTGGCCTTGCAAGGGTTTCTGTGAAACAAAAATTGTTTTTTTAATACTACGTTTCGATAAGGATTAGAATAAATTAAAATCACCCCGTAAAATTTACTTTCTTCAATGTTGATAATTTTTAAAAATAACAAAAAATTTGATGAGGTGATCAAATGTGCCCTTTAATTTTTGGTTCGTTCACACACTACCAAGTGGTCATATTGACGGGATATCTGGCGATTGTGACTTAAACAGAGAAAAATCAAGTGGCTCAACGTGCCCCTATGGTCAAGGTGCCCCACTCTCCCCTACTTGGTTCTCCGTCATTCGCAATTTGAACCGTATTGATTCTAGTTGGTTCGTTGTTCAATAAATTATCCACCTCAGGAGCATTTTGATTCTCCATGATCCGCACTCACACCCGTATTGCACATATCGCCAGCTTTCGTACTGGATCGCCAGTGGATTCGCGACAGTGTGACTGGGGCATAAAAGAGTCACGAGAGGACTACTGTACAGGCGAATACCGGTCAACTCGTACCCATGTCAACTCGTAGCCATGTCAACTCGTACCCATGTCAACTCGTACCACCAATAGATGTCAGCTCTTACCACAAGTGATGTCAACTTGTACCACCATTAGATGTCAACTCGTACCCGAAAAGGCAAGTATCAGATGATGGTACGAGTTGACATCTACTACCACACAATAGATGTCAACTCGTACCCTTGTCAACTCGTACCCATGTCAATTCGTACCACTAATAGATGTCGACTCGTACCACAAGTTGCCACAAGTGATGTCAACTCGTACCCAGCCAGGTGAGTATCAGATGATGGTACGAGTTGACTTTTCTTACCACACAACAGATGTCAATACTCGTACCATCAATTAGATGTCACCTCGTAGCAAAGATAATATTCTGGAGGATAATGAATGTACGTTATGCATAATTTGTAGCTTCTATTTTAGTGGTCAAATAATACTTATTTAAATTATTGATCCAGGCATGTCAAATGGCATTAGCCGCAATGGTCGGTTGCCCCCCTTCCAGACAATGACGTTATGTTTATTTACGGCGTTGCGTCATAGTGATCACAAGTCAGGAAGGGTGATGGTAATTGTTACTGAGCGGGAACGATTTAATGCCTTCAGACAAAAAATGTTTTTTAGTTTAAATTTTAACATGTTGTGTTAAAGCTGTGATAGTGAAGATATAAATGACTCCGGTACTGAGGTGCGATGTCTTGGGCTTTTCAAAATTAACTTAGATGGCAATAGTGATGGTGAATAGGTTATTATCACAATACTAACTGTCAGCATAGACATAATTATTATATCCGTAAATAATGACTTCATACATTGTCATGAATTATACTATTTGTTGCAACATTATTTCACTGCAAATTGTATGTTACCTCAATCATTCTTAGACGAAACATGAATTTGTGTACAGGTCCTCATATGACAATTAATGAATCCAAAGCAACAAGAGATATTATATGTTATGTTTTTACTCCAGGACTGGAAGGGTCAAAGGGATTAGCGCCCTAATTAGTGACAATGCCGTTATGCTTATGCCTACATACGGCGTTACGTAATGTTAGATGTGCCGACGGGGGGGGGGGGGGCTGTTGACAATAATTATTACGATAAGGGTACCAGATTGATCAGTCCATGTGAGAAAATAACGGCTTAAAGGGACTGGCCCAGGCTAAAACCATAAAAAAATCGGTGATTTTATTTCGGGTTCTTAATAAGACCATATGATGTAAACATGTACATAGACTAGAACTGCAATTTTTTATAATTTTTGTGCTGCGCATTCACCAGTTAGGCTAGATATAGAGACGAAATTCCTGCTTTCTAATTATTGACAACCAAAAATAGGAAATGCGGGATTTTGTCTCTATATCTAGTCTAACTGGTGAATGCGCAGCACAAAAATTATACAAATTTGCAGTTCTAGTCTATGTACATGTTTACATCATATGGTCATATTAAGAACCCGAAATAAATTCACCGTTTTTTTTTGATGATTTCAACCTGGGCCAGTCCCTTTAAGCAATGGTGTGTTTTCATAGCAATCATTGCAATTAGAGACAACACATGCACAATTTGTAGTGAAGGGATTGACCGTTGAAACCCCACAGCTAAGCTATAGTCAAACGGTCTATTAACATGATCATACAAGCGTTTCAATTCCAGTTTCTTACTGATCCTACAGACAAGAAATTGAAAAATTAAAACGGACATAAAGTGACAAGGATACATTTTTTATTCACCATAGCTGCTATACCTTTTGAAGTAACACATTAGAACCAAATAGTTTGCTCCGGGAAATTAGCTCCACATAGAGTTGTAATCTAATTTTGAATCCACAATCATAGTTAAAAAATTTTACTTTGTCATCCCGTCAAAACGTGTGACTTTGAACTTATGTTACTTTGAGCAAGTGTTACTTTGTCATTTCGTCAAAACGTGTTGACTTTGAACATAATACAATAATTGTTCAATAAAATATTGTAACAAAATCATGACTTAAAAAATATTTAAAATTCGTATAAATTCATAAACATATCAGTGCATTAAACACAAATAATTCTCAAGTGTTTTGGTTACATTCATTCTGTTTGTGATTCTTAGTGACCCATAGGTAACATATGTAAAACCCTGTCCATGTACAGGGCGGGTCCTGGTGCATTGCAAAGTTGGAGATCGCAGGTTCGAACCCCTCTCTGGCCTTCGAGTTTCAAAGAAACAAAAGTGTTTCTTCCCCGCTCACTCGTTATGATTCAATAGTTTAGACTATTTGTGCACAAAGGTAACAGACATACAGACATATATTTAATTGACATAAAGAAAAGTCTTATTTGTCATAAAAATGGTGGAGTATATGTACAGGTATATAAAAAAGATGGTTAATTTGCTAAAATCACACGACAGTTTACTAGACATCACATCCAAACAGGCTCTTATATATATAACCAACATTCATTATCCTCCAAAATTAACTTTGGTACGAGTTGAAATCTAATGATGGTACGAGTTACCATCCATGAGTGGTACGAGCTGACATGGGTACGAGTTGACATCTGTTATGTGATTAGAGATGTCAACTCGTACCACCATCTAATACCTGCCTTGTTGGGTACGAGTTGACATTACTTGTGGTACGAGTTGACATCACTTGTGGTACGAGTTGACATCTATTGGTGGTACGAGTTGACATGGGTACGAGTTGACATGGGTACGAGTTGACATGGGGCGAGTTGACACGGGTACGAGTTGCCTGTCACCCGTACAGGCTAGCATTTATGATTAGGCCTATACAATATCATGGAGGGACTGTGATTGGCAATACGACGCACTGCTATTATGGGCGGCTATTTGTTGCAGTAGAAATATGCGCAGCTGACTTATTGATTTGCTAAATAGAGCCAATGGGCGATATTTGGCAAATATCACAATTTTCTCGTAATACCCAATCTAACTAAATTAAAACTGAACTACAAAACATATTATTCTAACACGTTACACTTACTTATTTGGCAAAAAATATTAAACGTAACCAACAAACAGAGCAAGGTAATAGTATTTCGCAGGTGGGTGTGATGTTGTTACTATTTTGGGAATGTTCCGGATCCACCCCTTTTATGGTATAGTCGGTCGGTAGGCTTACCTGTCCAGCATGTGCACTTTATAAGTGGATGTCATACTCAAAGCTCTTTATAGAGCAGCAGCAGTGGGAGCACATTTTTGAAGTAGGGGGCATAGGCCTACCTAAACCGGCGGAGCAACAATTGTGCACATGTCAGATCAGGTCTGCCTGACTGTTTGCTGACTGTTAGTCAAGTCGTTGAAGCCAAAAACGTACGAAATTAGGCCTAGACCTATATTTTAAAAGTTTTTTTCAGCCTTTTGGATATGTCAATAGGCTCCTATGTGTATAGTTCACCATTTGCGTCTCAATAAAAAGCTTACAAAAAAATTGATGGGGAAAGGACCGAAATATGAAATTTCTAAAATGGCCGCCATGACCGAATGTGCAATCTTGTAGTCTAATCAGTGCAGTTATTGGTATCCACACTTAGGCCTAAGGTGTTTTGTATGAAAGAACACAAAACGTATTTTTCTATATATTGTCATATAGGGCCTACGTATAGGCCTAGGCCTAATGTGCAAATGTTTGTCTCTATATTTTCCTGAACAGGGATTTAGTGATTTAATAAGAATCCCAGCAGGTGTTGAACTAGAAATCATAGATATAGCTTGTTGCCTTTCCTCATTTATTTCACAACTCGTACCTCCAAAAGTTTATTATGTTATTTTCCAAGGCTGATACGTTTTCCAATTCCATAGGGTTCAGATCACATAGTGTATGAATAAAAAAAAATTATGCAATGCCTAATCCAATTACTTCTTTAATCATTTTTATGCTAGTACGTTTGATCAAAGTTTGCATAAATGTCCTATGAATAATGATAGAGCAAAAGTACAAGTACCGACCGGGTAGGCATATTCACTACAATGCCAGTGACCGTTCTAGATGATGCAATCATGCAAGCAGACTATAGCTGTTTTTCATCTTTATCTTTGCTCAAATTCTACATAATTATAGGCCCTACATCAATTGATTCACCTACTCTCCAGCGATGTGTCTCGTTATACAAGGTAGACTTCATAACTAAGTATTTTCTGAATAAAACAAACCAGGAATAACAGCTCATATCTTTTGAAACACAATCCTTTCTTGATTTCGATCGTGTAAGGTACTGCAAGCATGACTTTACATACCTTTCCAATCATCGGTGCTGTTTGAATTATCAAAACCACACCCTCTATTTATTCCGGCAACTATCGCTTGGTGTAAAAAACAGAAAATACCAGGCCTAAACCACTCCAGTTGCTGACAGAGCGACGTAAAACAAAGAAACCCTGCATGGTGAGTGAGTGAGTGTGAGAATAGGTGAATTTTACATTCATCATCGTTAATCAGTCAGCTAGAGAAATTGCCATCGTTAAATGCGACATGTGAATTAAATAAGGAGGATATTTAACCCACCCTTTTTATTCATAATGTATAAATTACAGGTGATGATTTTTCTTCTAAAATTGTCTAAAAGTACAACTAAAACTCATTTACAGCACAGTGTATATAGTCAGGGGGGAATATAGTTGTACGCAAACATCTAGCTTTAACACCTCCCTATTGCCTTTTAATGCATATCCATCCCACTTCACTTTGTCTTTGACCCATCGCCATCGTCCTATAATGCTTTCCCTTCACCTGCCACCCTTTATCACTTCACTATCACCAGATAACTTCACTGTCACATTGCAATGCCTCTTTGTCCTTCTTTAATTGCACGTACCTAGGCAAATGACATGTTTTTGATTTAGCTCTGTTATATATTTTTGAGTGTTTGAATGTGTGAAGGCAACATTCCGATAGATGTTGGTCATTACATTTTTGTCTTTTAGATCCACCTGTTTATTAATGTCCTCGCCATGTTTGACAGGAGAATTACATTGTGTCACCAATTTGATTTTTTATAATTTACTAGCCGTAATCCAAGACAAAAATTCTTGCCTCGTAGTAGGATAAGTATGTAAGGGCTGCAGATGTATCACATTGTGAAAGACGTTGCTGGTTTAATTACAATGTCATAAGAAAATCACAGCGCCTTCCCAACGGGTCTCACATTTTCAAACACAACGGTTCAACACCTCTAAACTCGGCCAATTGACATGTTTTGCATCTTTGCGGGACATTGTCAACATCGCCAAACCATACAGGTAATATTCATGGGATGTTCGTGGCTGGTGTAGTGACAAAAAGGAAGGGATTTTTGAGAGTGTTGACCCTTTTTAAAGAAAAAAAAACAAATCAAGATCGGACCCTTTATCTAGACCCCCAGCGGGAAGATTTTATAGTCAAATCTCATATATGATTAGAGACATGGTTGTCCGAAATTGTATGAACATTGCGAAATACACACTTATCGGACACATATCTCTTTCAAATGGAGGGTGGAAAAAGATAATATAGATTTACGATGATATAAGCCTAAATAACAAAATTTTAAACTGTGAAACTTTTTAAGTTGAAGTTACTTGGGAATGGGCCTGTAATGTTTTCCGTCACTTTTCAACGTTTGCCTTCAGGCCACGCAAAAATGATTATATATTCCATGGATTTCTTCCAGTAAAAAAATATAAAAAAACGTCGTAAATAAAATGTTCTTCTTTGGATATTATGTGATATTTTGGGCATACAGGTGGACATTTTTTTCAAATATTATTACTGCAGGATCTGAAAAAGCATGCTTGCAGAAACTTTTATTTTTTTGTGGCAGGAAGTGAAAAAGCTTGCAGTCAGAAATGTTTTTTTTTTTCGTGGCAGAATGTGAATAAGCATTCGAGCGTAATTTTTTTGTGGCAAGATGTAAATAAACATACGGGCGAAAACTGTGATGTTTTGTCAGTGAAAGAAGTTTGTATGAAAGAAATTTGTCGCCACAAAACTCGGGGGAAAAACTTTAAAAAAAAATATACGATATATGACGGAGTTGGTAAAAAATATGTTGATCAGAATAAAGGGACAAAATGAAAACAACTTGATATTTTCGCTCTTTCCTGAAACGGACAAAAAGTTTATCTGAAGTTAAATCTCCCCCCAAAAATTATGTTTTCTTGTAAAAGATGAAAAAAGATAGTTCAACAAAAACTTCAACCCATAATAGAAACTCCTCTAGCGCTCCCACGTGTCTCTTCAATACCTATCCTTCGCCCTTTAACACATCCTCTTTGCCTATATGTATGACAGTTGAAGCTACAATATATAACTATATATTTAGTGCGGCAAAATATATATTTCGGGTGCAGAGATTTATTTTTATTATCTCTGCCTGCACAATAAATAAAGTCTACGGTCATCGGTAACCTTGTTTTGGCTGATAACGTTATTTTTATCATGCATGTGGATCTCTCATCAAGCCTTTCTTTTTTTTAAACAAAAAACTCAAAATGGCCGCACAAATCATCACATCAACAATAATTGAGATAGAGACTTGATTTGTTCACCAAATCATATGTTTTTTTATTCAAGGAATACGCCCTCACTTTTGTAGCATATTGCAATGTAATGAGATTGGTGGGCTCAAGATCCATATCATTATTCGCCTAATATAAGATTCTGCTGGTGTCCTTAGACAAATCTGGCAGCAAATGCACAAAAATCCAAGATGGCTATCACAAATACCCTGTACATCTGTATAACTTTGGTTACTGTTTCTTCGAATTCAATGTGTGACCGAGACATATGATTTCTAATAGTTTTATACCTGTCAACTCCATCTCTGTCATTATTTCATTGATATTTAGGTTGTTGGAGTGAGCAGTGAAGGGTTAAAGAGAATTTAAAAAATACCAGTTGATATGTGACGCGAGCATAATTATGTGATTGAGTAGTAATTCAAGCATGTTTTATACCAAAATGATTATCTAACGTATATATATCTTTAATAGCCTAATACAAAAATGTGATTTATTTAATATTGAAATACTCTGTAAATACCTCAAAATAAATAGTATCATTATTGTAATCATCCTGTGCAGAATGAGTCACACAAAATCACCTTAGTGTGTTTAATACAATAAACATTAAAATACAAATAGTCATCAAGGATTAATTAGACTAAAATAAATTTCAGCTATTTTTAATAATGAGTGCTTAAATTAAAACGACCTGTCATAGATAGGATGCGTTCACAAAATCAATTAGACCACAATCTTTATAATTGTCAAAATAATTATTAATAAAACATGTTACCTGATATTATACATGTTATATAGAATATTTAGGAAACAATAATTTTATAAGTGTTCTTAATTTTCAAGATAATAAATAACCAGATGACTATATTCTCATGAGCGATGATTACGCCTACAAATGTAATAACAATTTTGAATTGAGGAAAAAAAAGAGAGTAAAATTATGCATTATTATCGGGTACCGGGGGTGATAATTTTACCACTTTCAAACGTTTATATTAACACATAAAAAATATATATCAGAACGGAATATTACTAAATAGCTGACTGGTTACTGAAAGTAATGGAGAATATCATTCTTCCTATAATAATTTGTGAACGAGAATTTTCATCAACAAAATGAATGAATGGGGTGTTGATCCATCAGCTGAGGGGGGTCCTGTATGTATTTTCATGTGTACAGCAGAGCTTTGTTTTTTCAATTTCTATATCACCTGAAGGTGAAAAATAACGAGGGTAGACATTCCCTAACCCGGCAATAAGGGAGAAATCCAAGATGGCCGCCATGATGGTCGCGGCTTAAAATATTGTACTATATCTTCACTTCTACCCACGGGCACTATTGGATACTGGGGGACCCTTGTCCTGCGAATTTTGACAGTTGACCATACCTTTATTAGCTGAAAAAGCACACACTTCATCACCTTAGGGACACACCATTTGATATCTGGGGGGGGGGGGGAGCCTAGAAATAAATAGTTTGTCGCCACAAAAATCAGAAAAAAAAGTTTGTTGAAAATGTGGGCAGAAAAAAAAGTTTGTTTTTGAAATTGATGAAAAATATATTGACTAGAAAAAACACCAAATGGTAACGTACATAATAGGGAAAGCATACAACAAAAAAAAATTTCGACGAAACATGAAAAAAAAAATTGTCGAACGTTGATCGCCAAAAAAAAAGATTGTTGTCTCTCGAAGGTAAAAAAAAGTTTGCAAGCAACAAAACTCTAGCCCCCCCCCGCCAGATATCAAATGGTGCGTCCCTTACTACACATTTCATTTTCACTGCCATGATCATTGTGAGCAGAGACCGATCCAGGATCTAACAAGAGACCAGCCGGTCACCATAATCTCCACCCCGCACATGGGAAATAATTTTTTAAACGTACATCCTTCCCTGAACTCTCACATACAGTAAGTGGTATACTTATCTAGCACAGTTTGCCATGATGATGCACCTTTGCACAAATTTCTGGAAATGTTAATAAGAGTAACGAAATCAAATACTTTGTAGGCCTAACAATTTTTGAAAAAGTTAATAGGGGCGATGGAAAAAACAAACCAAATATAAACATCTAGCTAGAGCGATGTTGTTTTTTGTCTCCCAAAAATTACATGTTTTTTGGGGAAATTGGCAAACCTTCTACATGTCTAAATGTGTGCGCTGGGCAGAAAAAACACATGTTTTTTTGGTAATGCGCGGCCCTAATCTAATGTGCGGGCAAAAAACATAGTGGCCTAATGTTGAAAAAAATACTATAATGGCCAAGAGGTAAAAAATAAGGTCAAATGTCATAACCCCTCAAAGGGCACATCTACACCGCACTATTGGATACTGGGGGACCCTTGTCCTGCGAATTTTGACAGTTGACCATACCTTTATTAGCTGAAAAAGCACACACTTCATCACCTTAGGGACACACCATTTGATATCTGGGGGGGGGGAGCCTAGAAATAAATAGTTTGTCGCCACAAAAATCAGAAAAAAAAAGTTTGTTGAAAATGTGGGCAGAAAAAAAAAGTTTGTTTTTGAAATTGATGAAAAATATATTGACTAGAAAAAACACCAAATGGTAACGTACATAATAGGGAAAGCATACAACAACAAAATTTTTCGACGAAACATGAAAAAAAAAATTGTCGAACGTTGATCGCCAAAAAAAAGATTGTTGTCTCTCGAAGGTAAAAAAAAGTTTGCAAGCAACAAAACTCTAGCCCCCCCCCCCGCCAGATATCAAATGGTGCGTCCCTTACTACACATTTCATTTTCACTGCCATGATCATTGTGAGCAGAGACCGATCCAGGATCTAACAAGAGACCAGCCGGTCACCATAATCTCCACCCCGCACATGGGAAATAATTTTTTAAACGTACATCCTTCCCTGAACTCTCACATACAGTAAGTGGTATACTTATCTAGCACAGTTTGCCATGATGATGCACCTTTGCACAAATTTCTGGAAATGTTAATAAGAGTAACGAAATCAAATACTTTGTAGGCCTAACAATTTTTGAAAAAGTTAATAGGGGCGATGGAAAAAACAAACCAAATATAAACATCTAGCTAGAGCGATGTTGTTTTTTGTCTCCCGAAAATTACATGTTTTTTGGGGAAATTGGCAAACCTTCTACATGTCTAAATGTGTGCGCTGGGCAGAAAAAACACATGTTTTTTTGGTAATGCGCGGCCCTAATCTAATGTGCGGGCAAAAAACATAGTGGCCTAATGTTGAAAAAAATACTATAATGGCCAAGAGGTAAAAAATAAGGTCAAATGTCATAACCCCTCAAAGGGCACATCTACACCGCATAAGGGATGTGTGTGTGGAATATGAAGGGAATCCACCCATGGGCTTCTCAGATCTGCTTCTGAGATCTGGTCGGCTGGACATCCAAGGCAATGCCATACGGGAGATAAAAAAATATTTATGTCAATTTAATAGTGATTTTCGAAGCCCCCACCCCCATGGACCCATCACTGAATGATAGGCCTACCCATGAAGAAGGGGGATAGAATACGCAGAATCCGGCAATATGCTTATTGCCAATTGCAGCGCATTTCGTGTTGAAAGGAAAAGAGGAGCTGTACGTCACAACGGTTCTATAGACATTATAGATACTAATTTTCGCCGAAACTAAGTTTACACTGCCGGTCTCTACAATGTGCTAATAAACAGATAAACAGATATAACAATATTAAGTTTTTGTTTACAAAATACAACAGTGTATATATTTTGTTAGATCAGTGTCGGCCTACTATTAAATACATATATTTTGAAGTTCGATATGTTATTCAGTGAAGTCCGAAATAGGCCCTTGGACAACTGAACACAATTTATTATCCAATTTAAAAACAAAGCAAGACATATGTTGATGGTTTTCTTCCAAATTCTTCTTCCATCCTATTTTTACACATTTTTCACAATAACCCTCGCCATAGAGACATATTGCGATTAAACGTAAATAAAATATAAATTCCGAAAGATTACATGTTAAACGTTAATATAGAATACGTTTAGTTTGTAGACGAATTATCTGAATTAATAACAGGCAACGTCTTGCATACAAACCCTTTGCGTTTTGGAACACCCGCATGCAACGCACGTGTCCAATCTTGGCAATGAGTGAAAGCCAAAACTATTTCAAACACTTGGTTTACAGTCAATACTTGTGACCAAGTCGCACTTTTTCTTGTTGTCGTTTTATCCATATATTCCTGGATAGGCAATCGAGCAGTGGATATACACAACTCATTTGCTTGTGCCTCTGTAACACCTTTATGTATATTGTCATCCACCAAGCCGCCGATCACATAAACTTTATTCTTGCTAATGCACGTTAAAACATTGTCCGAATCTGGTGACAAGTAAACAATCTCCTCTGGCTGAAATACATCAAAGTGAGACTCTTCGTGCATAGTCACCAGATAATCAGCGAATCCCTCATTTTTCTTAACACATTCTCTGTACAGTTCTCCAGATTTGTCCAATCCTGTAAAATACAAATGAGATGGTTTTTCCGCCTTCCGGTTCGAACCATACAATCTACATAACTGTTGAACCAGCCTATTAATTTCTTTCTCGCTCATCAGATGTTCCAATGACAAATCAATGCAAAATCTATAACCTTCTGTCATATACTTTACACATTTCTCCCTTTGTATCCGGAGAGCTTCTCGTTTGTCTACATATGAGTCATCTGCTTTCAAATCCATTTTTTCTTGATGTTCAGATACTTTCATTTTTTCTCTGCGTTCCATTTTCTTCTGCTTACGTGTTTTCTGCTTAGCGAATATAATATTATCAAATTTATTACGTTTCTTTTCTGATTTAGATAGTCGCCCTTCCTTTCTGTTGGAATTAGTACCATACTTTTCATCAACAAAAAATGCTGACGCTAAATACTCAGTTTCTTCGTCTTGCACATGTTCATCGTAGCCTGTGTCACCCATCATGTAATATGACAATGTCAGTTGCAGATGGGCATGAGATTAGCACCCTTTCAATTTGTCTGCTGTTGGAAGATATACTTTTAAAGTACAATCAGCCTGCAAAAAGACAAGAACTTAATTTTGCATTATTAAAATATATGGATATGGCAGATAAGCCTACATATATATTTATTGACAAGTATGAAATAAGACTGTTTGCCGGTTCCACACATCACCCGACTTAACATGGAATGATAGCTATTGTTTTTACTCTTTGACATCACCTTGGTCCTTCCATCGCACCATCGAGATTGCTATCCAGCCACAAATCCCAGATCAATCTTAAAACACATCTACCATGTCTACATTAGCACTGGTCAATCGAATGCAGCACCTGTAGGCTACTGTGTATAAATCATCCATGTAATTTTTGATTATCAATTGTAGTTAAGGTATGACTACATTTCGGGACTCATAGCTGATCTACAAGCAAATAGCCGTAAATAACAGTCCAACTGAGCTTTCCGGGCACTAAAGGTTAAAGCACTCTTATCACCCCTTCCCCCTTTTAAAAACAACCATGCTCAAAAGTACCGCTTCTGATGCAAAAAAGGGGGCAAGGGCTCTATATATACATGTATCATGTGTATATAAAAATGTATTTATTGGAATGGGAAGGGTAATCTATGGTGTATCACTACTGGCAAGTTGGTCTTCACTTAGCTACCATATCATGGTATTAGCAGATTACCAATTTGTCGAATTCTGTGAAATGCAGTGACGTTACTCGGTGAAAACAAGATTATATACCACCCCCTCCCCCATACTTCAATCTGTGAAGCGCTGTGACGTCACTCGGTGAAAACAAGGTTATATAAGAACCCTCCCCCATACTTCATTGTATTAGCCAGCTCGGTGAAAACGAAGGAGGTCGAGGTTATTGAGTTTCACAGAATATGATGGTTATACATGTAATATGTGCCAATAACGTTGTTCACTTGTGCACTCATAGAGAAGTTGGTATCAAATATGGTTCCCAAAGATTTTACAGAATCAGCTGGTGAAACTGTTATTTCACCCAATTCTATGATTTCCTTGCCATTTTTAGGCGGTGTTTGAAAAGCAGATAGCAGGTTTGAGGCCAGGTACACGTGACTGTACCTAGATACCGGTAGGCCTACTCTGGAAATGTTAAGGTACAGATACAGGTAGGCCTACATGGTACTTCAGAATAGGCCTGACTTTGAGTATACTTTAAGTATATACTCCAGCAGCCCTCCATTGTGGAGTATCAGGCTGGAGGGGGGAAAGAGGCTGGCAGATCTAGTCGACCAGCTGACTCTTAAATTGTTATGCTGCCACAGTTTTCGATTCTATAGCAGCTGCCGGAAGAGAATTCCAATCAGGGATAGTTCGACACCAACAATTTTTTTGTCCCAGTGTGGTGTTAGCTCTGATGTGTTTATAGGTCTGATTGTGCCCACCATGTGTTCTTCTATCTGCTGGGATTGAACGGTCATTGATAGGAATTTCGACTAGCCCATTTAAAATTTTGAACATACATGAAAGTCTAGAAATTTTTTCAGCTTGTTTTCAAGTTAGTCCAGCCCAGGTTCTGAATGAGAGATGTCACACTGGCTGTTTGTCTATAATTCTGGGTGACAAATCTTACTGCTGCTCTTTGAATTTTTTCTAATTTATTAATGTCTTTTTGTCTACAGGGGTCCCAAAATGCTGAAGAATATTCTAAGGATGATCTGACCAGGGAGAAATAGGCAGTCTCCCTAATTTGGGGGGACATGCCTTCAGGTTCCTCCGAAGGAAGCCCAGGGTGGAATTCGCTTTACTCGTAATTTTTTTAATGTGGGCCTCCGATTCCAGAGTCTTGCTAAGGCAAACACCAAGGTATGGTGTTGATGGAACATTATCCAGTGTTTCACCTTTCAGGGTGTACTGGAATTCCAGGTTTTTTTTTATTTCGGCCTGGACACCCTCAGGACCGAGCATTTCGAGGGGTTGAAACACATCCCCCATCGATCTGCCCAGTCCTGTAACGCAGATAGGTTTCTCTGCAGCTTTTCCTGATCTGCCCGACATTTTATCGGGCGATACAGGAGGCAAAGAGACGAGCCTATGACGAGACCGTGGAAGGGAGGTCATTAATGTAGGTCGAAAAAGTAGGGGTCCGAGAACAGTACCCTGGGGTGGCCTACATCAGACTTCACACGGGCTAATTCTGAAGAGCTGCCATCGACTACTACTTTTTGGGTTATATTGGTCCAATTAAGAGTTGTTCCCCGAATTCCGTAGTGGTCAAGTTTGTCTGAGAGGCGTTCGTGGGGGACAACGTCAAAGGCCTTACTAAAATCTAAGACATTAACATCTGTTTGTGTCTTGCTTTCAAAATTTTGAATAAATTTATCTGTTTAATCAAAAGCTGGCTTTCGCATGAGTGTTTTGATCGAAAGCCATGTTGTACAGGTGTTGAAATTTGTTTTTTTTTAAAAGTGGGACATAATTTGTTTACAAATGATGTGTTCAAGTAATTTGGCATGTGAGGGATGTGAGGGATATCGGCGTGTAGTTTGCCGGAGAGTGCTGATCACCTTTTTTGAAAACTGGGGTAACATTAGCCTCTACCCAGTCATCTGGTAATTTGCCCGCCTGTAGAGATTGATCAAAACGTATTCTAAGAAAAGGAGATATTTTGTTGGCAGCATTCTTCAGAATCAGATTCGGAAGCTCGTCTGGTCCGGGTGCCCTCCCGCCGTTTAAACCCTCGAGTAATTTAGTTCCACCTTGCACAGTAATTTTAAATTTAAGCATTTCAGTATTCGGTGGTCCTGGTACAGCTACTATTGGCACAAGTACAGGTATTTTTAGGTACTTTTAGCTGTGCCGTTCATAGTCGCAATAAAAAATCAAATATGATTTCTATAGATTACTCCAAGCATGATTTTTATATAAGCCTATATGAGAATATTACTTTATTTAATTTTAAAACATTGAAGAATAATCTTAACTTTGCGTCTAAAAGTATTGTAGTGCTATAGTCTCTTCCAATTAGCACGATTATAATACAATCTTTAATGAATACATAGCACGTCTTTTACAAGAGAATTAGACCTAGTTTGATTTTCCTGTATACTAGGATGCGAAGCATCTTCTTCAAATGCGACGGCGAGCTTGAAGCGTCCTCTGGTGAATGGGGGGGGGGGGGAGAACTGACGATGATGCGAAACGTCTGGGAAGCGTCTGTGACCGGCGACCTCGCCAGCTAATATTAAACAGGATATAAGGCTATTCTGTCGTGACTCTAGACGGGGCACCTGTCTGGCACTTCGTTTCCAGACGGGGAGCTGGATGTTGTTTATAGACTCCAGAAATTCAAACATAATGGCCGCCGTTTATACTGTTCATACCAGCTCGATTCGAATTTCTTTTGTTTATATTTTCCTGACGCGACCTTTTAAATTTATTTACGCGGGGTGGCCATACACTTTTTCAGCGTCACAAATTGATTGTACACCACTAGTGACTAGACAGTCGGATGAGGGTGTGGTGTGCAGACATCACACTGGTGAATAGGCAGCTTGTCAACCGGGGGCGGGACCGGTTGACAATGTTGACTATCGTGACTCATGATTGACATGGAACATAGATTGTAACAGATAGATTTCATATAAGACTGATGATAGACTGATGAATGGTGTTAAATTGAATTCAACCGGCTTGCTATAACGTTTGTGGCCGCCCGTGGTGGTGGAAGCCTGCTGTGCACAGCCACAGTCACAGTGCAGGGCTACCTTTATTTACATGGGCGATAATACGAGTATGAGAAGATTTATAGTTAGCAAACGCCACCCTGGCAAGATCGTTCTAACTAAATATCTATAAATATACTATAACTAATGGTCCAGTGCTTATCTTGAGATGTAATCTAAATCTACGAAATATAATTTACCTGCTATTTTAGCATAAACATCTCTGCCTTTTTAATAATAATTGTGATACCAACAGTGTCACTGTCAGTGAGTACCTTTTTTAGGCTTGTATCTAGCGCTGATCGGGGTCGCTGCGCTCGGTGCAGAGACGTTGTTTATAGCTAGCTTGTATCTAGCAATCCACAATTTGTTTGAGAAAGCTAGCCCGGAATACAGGCTGTCGGGGTCTTCCGAGTTTGTTGGTCGCTCTCTAACCGAAGAACTTAGATCATCTAGACTAGATCTTTGCTCAGCCTCTTGCTTCGTCAATGTTCGAATATTTCTGAGAATTGAAGAGTGCCCGAGTCAATTTCCTCACTTTACGAATCTGCCTGTCACATCTTCTGCTTTTCCTCTGGAGCTCAGTGCACCTCAAGGTTCAATAAAGCGTCTCAGACTCCGGTCGAGACGAGTGACTGCATCTTCTCGTAGGCACTCATTGATCCAGTGATGAGCAGAGTAGCTCAATATAGTCTACAAAACCATATATAGTGTAGAGGTTAAGCTCCCATAATGAAACCATTGTGCATTTTATGATTAAAGCATGGAACTTCTACCATTACTAGTACATATCCTGGGGTTTATTTTAAGATGTGGAGTTAAGTTAGATTTGACCCCTGGTGACCTCTAGAGGTCATTGACCTCGAAAGGTCAAAATATCCAATTACGAAGCCAAAAAGTGGTGAAAATTGTGTATTACAATATCTATAAAATGTTTTTGTGTTCCAGAAGCGTGCCAAATACTCTAAGAGACTGCTGTTAAACAATATCATAACACCAAAGTCATGTCAGGGTTACTTTAGGGTCATTTAAAGGTCAAAATGGCAACAAATAGTGAAAATATCCACTTTTAAACAATACTAGTGGTGCAGTCAACTATTACAAAGGATTGGTTTTGACACAGTCTTGGTCACATATCTTTTCCACGCTCTTTTTATGAGATTGAGGGCAGTATCTAGCTTGGGAGGGGAAATATACCCTAAGTATTCCCCTTACTACACCCCTTCCTAAATGTTTAATTGGACGAGAAAATTACAGTGTGCAGCAGCTGTTAAACATCAGTTTGGGCTCCTATGGCAAACTATTGATGCATAATGAAGTCTATAAAGTCTGACATGGGTTATGATTATGTTTTACTGGGGTACCGTCGAAAAACAACGTTAAGGTAGTCATTTCAAGGTCAAACTGTCAAAAATAATAATAAATATTTATTTTTACTTTCATGACGGATACCAGAATTAATTTCTTGGCTGCATCAATTTTTTAGAAAGTTCGGCAAAATACACAAAATACTACAACATATTGTAGTGGTTAAGCTTCTGCGATGAAACAATTGTGCATTTTATAATTAAAGCATGACACTTCTACCATTAGCGGCACATATCCTGTTCTTTATTTTAAATTGTGGAGGTAAGCTAGATTTGACCCATGGTGACCTCTAGGGGTCATCGACATCGAAAGGTCAAAATACTGATTCGCCAAGCCAAAAGTGGCGGAAATTGTGTATTACCATATTTATAAACTATTTTTGTATTCCATAAATATGTCAAATGCTCAAAGATACTACTATTAATGATAAGAATAACACCAGAGTCATATTAAGTTTATATGAAGTTCATTTCAAGGTCAAAATAAAAAATCTGAAAATATCCACCTTGTTTATCAGCGTGCAGCAGTGTGAAACATCAGCTTGGGCAAAATATTTATTTGCAGAATATGTAACAAATAGATAATTTGGTGATAGTGATAACACACAGTCATCATATGTCCCAATATATTGTATGAAAACACACACCCTTGAAATGAACCCAATTTGACCTCGAAAGCCCAATTCCAGGAAGCCGAAGGCTGCCCTCTTTGTATGTCAACTGTAGACATCTTGTACATCGATTGGTTTATACAAGAGTGAGAGGCAACGTTAATCAATATTTCAAAAATATACAGCGATATGATGTTACTCACAGTTGTATAATCCAGTACTAATATGTGTTCGTGGTATCGTGACTAGGGCTATACCACACACTTAAACCTATATGTATCTATTTACCCACCATTCAATTACTAGGGGGGGGGGGAGGGGTTCAATTGGACAAATTATTTAATTTACTTTCTATCTGCAGAAGTTTACTTTTTTCACACTCGAGCAATATATTTATTTCAGTTTGTGTGTAAAGATATATATTTATTTCACTTCCTTATATATTTTTCTGTCTACAAATTTAGATCCCGAACTAATCCTAGCCTTGATATGGAGGCAAACGATCCGAGCAAACTGAGGCTTCACAAACTTAAAGGTCATTTAATAATGAGCTCGAATTTTTTGAAGACTATTACATGATGTTGCTCATAAGCCTAAATCATTATTTAATTCAAATTTAAATATTATTTACACAATCAGACAATTATTTATTTCACGAAAATTTAGTTTGGAAATATATATTTCAAAAATATTCCGCCCTCGATCTCTCCTTGTAATTGAAGGTGGCCCCCTTATGTAGGATACAAGTGAACAAGTAGATTATTACCGAGCATAATGAATAGATGTGCCATTAAGTAATTACCACGGCGTGTAATACTCTGAGAGAGGGATTTTAAAATTAGCAAAAGCACAATAATTTAGGCGATTTCTTGGCAGCCATTTTGATTGTTTTCAATTCTGAAGGATGAGAGCTCTGGATCCGCCCAAATATCAACACAGGCGTGGAGAATTCAAAGAGAAAAAAACTATATCAGCCAAAACAAAGTGTTTTTATGACAATAAGATTTTTTTCAATCCCTTATAACGTCTACTAATCCGTTATAACGGTCTACTAATCCTTCATAACGGTGTAATATTCGTTATAACAGTCTAGTATTTCGTTATAAGGGTATAGTATTTCGTTATGACGGTCTACTATCCCGTTATAACGGTCTAGTATTCCGTTATGACGGTCTAGAATCACGTCATAACGGTCTACCAATCTGTTATAACTGTCTACTTTCCCGTTATAACGGTCTAGTATTTCGTTAAAGTGGTCTACTATCCCGTTATAATAGTCTAGTATTTCGTTATGACGGTCTAGTATCACGTTATAACGGTCTACTAATCCGTTATAACGGTCTACTAATCCGTTATAAAGGTTTACTATTCCGTTATAACGGTCAAGTCTTCCGTTATAACGGTCTAATATCCCGTTAAAACGGTTTAGTATTTCTTTATAACGGTCTACTATTTCGTTATAACGGTTTATAACAAAATAAAAGACCGTTATAACGAAATACTAAACCCTTATAAAAGGATAGTACACCGTTATAACGGATTAGTAGACCGCTATAACGGATAGTGGACCGTTATAAAAGATTTGTAGGCCGTTATAACGAAATACTAGACCGTTAACGAAATACTAGCCAGTTATAACGGAATAATATACCGCTATAGCGCAATAATGAACCGTTATAGCGGAATAGTAGACCGTTATAACGGATTGGTAGACCGTTGTAGCCAAATACTACACCGTTATAACGAAATGATAGACCGTTATAACGGGATAGTAGACCGTTATAACGGAATAGTAGACCGTTTTAGCGGATGAGTAGACCGGCATCACGAAATACTAGACCGCTATAACGGAATTGTAAGTCCGTATAACGAAATAGTAGACCGTCATAACGAATACTGGACCGTTATAACGGGACAGTAGATCGTTATAACGGATTAGTAAACTGTTATAACGAAATATTATACCGTCATAGCGGAATAGTAGACTGCTATAACGAAATACTAGACTGTTATAACGGAATAGTAGACTGTTAAAACGAAATACTATACCGTTATAACGGAATAGTAAATGTACAAAGTAGTTAATATTATATATCCTACTTGATGGCTGTGAAAGGTTTAGTCTAGTTATAATGCAACTGTTTTCGACAAGTCATGAAAAAGCGTCATGTCCTAATAGAAAATAATGGAATCTATTCAGAATGACTTGACTACCGAACGATATCAGTTTTTATCAGTTTTATATATAAAATTATTTTTTGGCAGTCGTGATATCGATATTTTGCCGAGCTTTCTGAAAAATTGATGTAGCCTAGAAATTAATTCTAGTATCCGGTATGTTTAAAAAATCACCGGCACATCTCCATATCATGGAGAATTTGATTGTAAAATTTGACTAATTTCTTACAAAGTTTGCGTTTTTGCGGCACAATAAATTATAAAGTTGATTTGTGGCGGACATTTTGAATTTCAGCGAAATCTTGAACAAATTGCCTGGACATCTCCATATCGTCACATCCGTGGGGAGTGTGATTCTTAGATTTGGATAATTTCTGATTAAGGTTTTGAGTATTTGCGCCCACAACAATTTATGAAATTGAACTCTGGCAGATATTTTGCATTTTGGTAGCATGTTTAAAAACTCACTTGCACATCCCCATGTTGTTGGTAATGTGATTTAAAAATTAAAAAAAAATGACCACTAGAGTTTTAGTTTTAGTGCACCCACACAAATTAAGTACCGCCTGATGCCTCACGCTTGATAGATCCCGGCACGACTAAAACCCCCTTCCCCTGCGGAAGGGGAATAAAAATCTGCTCGCCACTTCTATTAGGATATTAGGGTTACGCTAAGGATATACATACAATTCAATATTCTAATCGAGCAGTTATAATCAGTATAAATGACCCTCATTCTCTCTAAATTTATGTGATCTTCCAGCAACTTCCGGCTACCTGGAACATTAGACTATAGAGACTAGATAAAGGTGATGGCATCAACGCCATACCTACGGCTCACATGGCTTACACTATTCATCTATCTACAGTTGGCCTATAGATAATATTGTGGTACCGAATTAGAAGACACTGCTTTGTTGACCAAACTTATTGAATGAGACATGATTGCTACACGAAGGCTAGTAAATGTATAACCAATAGGCCTAAGACCAATTACATTAATGGAAGTCACGATAATATCACTGAGTTATCTTTAAATTATCAGATATGGCTCACCTGCATAAAGTTAGGTTGATGTAGATAGATGTGATTCTAGAAAAATTGTCTACATGCCACCAGACTGAAGCTCATGCTCCTTTAAATGAAGACACGTTTGAAAAAGATATTGGAACAGCTTTAAAGAAGACACGTGATCATGGTAACAGTGTTTGCCAGTTTCCCCTTGAAATGACCTTGACATGACCTTCAAATTGCTTTCGGATGGTACGCCAGTAAAACGAAACCCCACTCCATGTCAAACTTCATAACACAATTATTTATCAATATTTTGCTATGGGAGCCCAAGCTAATATCTTACAATGCTGCATAATTGTAATTTGGCCCGTTCAACTAAATATTGAAGAAGGATCGTAATAAGTAGAATACCTAGAATACCTAGCCTCCTTCCCAGGTTGATACTGCCTTTAATATCCTAAAATGTGTGTAGAAAATACATAGGACAAAGAGTATGTAAAAACCAGTCCTTTGTGATAAATGACTGCACAACAACAGCATGGAAATAGATAAAAAGTGGACATTTTAACTATTGTCTGCCAGTTTGACCTTTAAATGATCTTGATTTGACCTTGGTGTTATGTTTATGATACAAAGCAGTCTCTTCGAGTACTTGACATACTTTTGGGACACAGAAACAAATCATAGACATTGTAATATATCCATTTTCACTACTTTTTGGTTTTGCAAGTCCATATTTTGACCTTTCGAGGTCAATGACCTCTAGAGGTCATCAGAGGTCAAATCCAGTTTACCTCCACATCTTAAAATGACCTTTAGGATATGTTCTACACGAGGTAAAAATTTCATGCTTTAATCATAAAATGCACAATAGGTTACCTTATCTACTAAACTAATAAATCCACCACCACCTTCACACCTTGTAAACAACTGTAATTAATTCTCGGACTGGGTGTTGATCTAATCTGATAATAGGCCACATGTTGAACAGCTGAGCACGGAACTCAAACTTAAAGGCCCATTCCCTGCCAAATGGCTTGTTTTTGTCTTAGCTCTGTTATATCTTTTTAAGTGTTTGAATGAGTGAAGACAACATTCTGATAGATTACAACTTATGAAAACATCCGTTGGCAACGTGATCGAGTTTCGAAAAAAAAGGATTATGACAAAATGTCGGTCATTACATTTTTGTCTTTTAGATCGAACCGTTTTATAATGGACTTGACAAGAAAAGGACACGAGTCACCAATTTTATTATTTCCTTATTATTCATTATTTACAATTGTAGCCGGGTGTGTGTATGGCGGACTGGAGTGATTACTACTCTGGCCAACGAGTCGACTCTTTGGCTAGAGGCGTAGCACTCAGGTATCACGATGTCAGGGTTAGTGGTTCGATCCCCGGGCTGGGCAGTTTCAACACTGTTACATTGGCGCCCAATAACGGTTCTCCTTACCGGTAATGCAGTACCTATATGCCTGACTTCAGTACAGAACACTGGATATAGGGTTGCGGTAAAAGGCAGACAGGAGAAGTTAACCCACGAGTGTGTTGAAGGCTGCTCGGGGACGAGCAGATATTTGAGAGGGGAGTATGTAGCCGGGTGTGTGTATGGCTGACTGGAGTGATTACTACTCTGGCCAACACGTCAACTCTTTGGCTAGATGCGTAGCACTCAGGCATCAAGATGTCAGGGTTGGTGGTTCGATCCCCGGGCTAGGTAGTTTCAACACTGTCACACAATAATCAATTTTACATTTCAGATAATTTTAGTAGCCTAGTGATGTCACCTCTAGCTTTCCGGCCCTAGCTCCTAGCTCCACGGTCATAGATGGATTACAACACATGATCACGCTGAGGATATGCACCTCTGAGCTCGGTCCGCTGAGGATTTAGGCGCTGATTGATTGATTGATTGATTAATTGATTGATTGATTGATTGATTGATTGATTGATTGATTGATTGATTGATTGATTGATTGATTGATTGATTGATTGATTGATTGATTGATTGATTGATTAATTGATTGATTGCAGCTAATATAAATGTATTGGATTTACGTCACTACATTCTCCAGTTTTTGAAAATGCATTGATACCAGTAGGACGTCCCCACATATATGTCTATTTTGAATGACTGGTGAGTAGGCTACAAATATAAAGAGTTTCCATAGCCATATTGTTTTTCATAGTTATTATATATGTAGCCATAGTAGTCATTGTAGTCTACTGTTGTATGTGTCTGGTCAGTTGGGGTATGAGAAGGTAGGTCCACAAGTAACATCACATAGATTTACGGCAAAATACAGGTCTCACTTTTGCATTTGTCGGTATAGGGCTACTGGCCTCATATTCGAACTTTATTGTATCTTATTATATTATATAATAGGTCACAGTGGAAAAAACAACATTTATGTTTGTGATGAAGTTGGATTACGTCATCAATATTGGGTTTATATTCCATCACTTGAAAATAGTTATTATAAATTATATTAATTGAGCGTTGAAATATATTATGTATTAAGAACGAAACATGCTAGGGGAAAGTTGTCGGGACTGGACCCTGAACCAAAAATGTTACTCACCCCCTTTTTTTTTTAAGAAAGTTTTTTTAATGGGCCTATACTGTTAGGGTAGACGCTACTCGTTGGTGCAACACATTTTTCAGTACATTTATTAATTTATTTTGAAGGCTAATCAATATTTTCTAAAAACTCAAAAGTGGTAGTGGGCCAATTGTGGATCACGTGACCCCAATTTGACCACCTCTGTTTTTTTAACAGCACGTTGCATATCAGTGGTATACCAACTGTATTTTAAAAGACATTACCTGATTACTAAGTTCTAAAGTCAAATGATTAGTGCCAGTATCAAACAATGGTCCAAAACCAAAAAGTATTGGACCACTTTTAATATTCTGACTGTTTTTCCAGAAAAATACTTGGATTTGGATTTCTGTTTGTTGAATCTGTAACATATAGCGAATAGGGGTTTAATAGGCTTACAGTTATCGGGATGTAGGCTACCAGTATAAAACACTCTGGTCTAATCACGGCCACACAGGTACATGGTCCAATCTATATAGTTGTTTATTTTATAATAGCGGCACTAAAGAAAAATGAATTTCGCGAATTCTAAACTTCGTGAAAAAATCCCAAAATCAGAGATTCACAAAAATTTAAACACTCGTAAATTAAATCTAACAAAATCAAAGTTTTTCATGTCCAAAACTTTATGTGAGGAAAGCAAGTGTTAACGATGACATATTGGCCATATGACTATTATGGTATTATTGTGGTCTGGGGCGTGGGTTACCATTGACGTTGCCGAATGCTCTACAAGTCAATGGACGCGACTATCATCTCAGGCCCAATCTTGATCGTGGTGTCTTGCCCGGTCAGCAAGTGGTGGCTCACTGCAGAAACTCAGTCAAAATAGATGATTTCCTTAATTCATTCTTTATTCATTCCGTATTAGTGTAGACATTGTTAGATATGTACGCGCTACTAAGTCCCGTGCAAAAGGGGGCGGCTATCCAGCCATGCGGCTGATTGTGGATGACGCGGTTACACGTATGGCTTCTGAGAAGGTCGGTGGAAGAGTGAACAAGCGCAGCCGGCCCGCACATGGCGCAAGCCGGGCGGAAGTGCTGACCCGTCGATCAGCCATTCCGTTCCCGTGTCGAACTCGGGCGCGATAATCTGCAAGTGAGGTCGCCACATTACCCCCGGGCCAAGTGACAACGTATATTTACAAAACTATGCTTGTGGTTACCTCAACGGCAGATAGCGTAAATCTACTGTTAACTACGCGCCGACCAAGTAGCACCAATTCGTACCAAAATATTAACATTATAACTATAAAAATGTAAACAGACAAAGTCGTGATACAGCATGGGTTATTGGTGAGCTATAGTGAGTGCGGCTATGACCAAATCTTTTTTAATTTCCGATCCTCTTAGCAAATGTCCTTTTAACTGGCTGTGCCCAAAACTCTTAACTCTCATCCAACTGACTTAGTTACTTAACATATATGAGAATAGTGAAAACTTTCATTATTTACTTAACAATGATTTATTTGTGCCAGGCCTGGCACGATTTATATACATAATAAAGTTAAATTGTACGTGCGCTGGGTCCGCAGTATATATCATTAGGAGCTATAACCGCGTGAACCAGCTGCACGATTCGCGCTAGTGTATGGATCTGTCGTCCCACACGTGTTTGAATTGGCGGCGGATTTATTGTCACTCTACGGATGTTATCGGTATTACTTTCGTTTTGATTTTCGATGCGTTTATTCTGTTGTGTTTGAATCAGCACGTCTTTTCTCAAATGCAAAGGAATTCGTGAATATGTTCGAATACCATCGTACCTCCCATTAGTGCAAAAAGTCGTGGCGTTTCCAACATGTGGCGCCTTGTACAATGTCGCCTTCGTATTTGACTGTTCCACAGGTTTTTCACCTTGTCGGCTAACCTCTGGAGCTGTTGCCTTTGTCTTTACCGTAGAGTGTCCGTTCAAACTTTGCTTCGTGCACACTCCGGCCTCAGAAGGCGTCGACATAGCAGTACTACTTTTTCCTACCACGGACGTCTGAGGTTCGTGAATTTTCGCCATAGGCCGTATAGCCGTCGTTTTTGACATCGCGCTCGATTGTCTAGTCTGCTCATCTTCAGGCGTGCGCTTGATATGCGCAGGTTTGACACGGTCTGCAGTCACCGTCTCAACATTACCTTTGATTAACACTTTAAATACTCCACCGCTCCTTGCGACGACCTTATACGGTCCGTCGTAAGGGGCAGTCAGTGGTGGTGCAATTGTGATTCGTCGCAAAAATACATGTGAACATGTGTCGAGCTCCTTATATTGGAACGTATCTTTTTGATTTGTCTCTCGTGGGGGGCTTAACCAGAGACGTGACATGGCTACGCGTAACCTATCTGAATAATTTTCTAAATCAATATTGGCGTCCACAGTATAATTCTCCGTAAAGTCACCTGGTAGACGTAATGTCATTCCGTATGCCATCTCGGCGGCCGATCTGCCTAACGTTTCCTTGACGGCCGATCGGATGCCGAGCAAGACGACCGGAAGCATAGTTTTCCACGGGTTCGGTGTCTGGTGCGCCATAATGGCGGCCTTAAGTTGTCTATGAAAGCGCTCAACCATGCCGTTTGATTAAGGGTGATAACTCATCGTTCGGTTTCTAGTTATACCGAATTGATTACACAAGGTATCCCATAGTCTGAATTTAAACTGGGCTCCTCTATCCGTAGTAATCGTGGCAGGAGTCCCGAAACGAGCTACCCAACCACCGAAAAACGCGTTCGCGACTGTCTCTGCTCTAATATCGTTTACCGGTATGGCCTCTGGCAAACATGTAAATCGGTCAACATGTGGGGACTGCTCGGTTTCGTTCGCCAGAGGTCGCATCTGACGAGAAGCAGCCCCCTGGCGAGCGCTACCGACGACGCTGAGCCACGAGGCCCGCCCCTCCTTCACTTGCAACTCAACCAGTGGGCTAGACGGACGTCCCGTCCTAGCCCCGCTCAGCTCAAGCCATGAGGCTGCCGCCGCGTTCAACATTCCAACATTCCATTACCATCCTGGGAGCCATCCGAGACAGTGCACAGCGAAGTTGAAGTTATTAGCTATAAAGCATCAAGAACCATCATCGAGTCAATCTCAAGTTATTTATGTACCGTTGCCCAGACGGGAGTTACAATAGGCTAGGAACTCCAACCCCATTTACTTCTTCCTATCATTAGATCGTCCTACGAAATCGTCCTACGAAATCCCTAATAGACACATGTCAACAAATACTTAAAACCTTCAGAATAAGGTAAGGGCCCGACCAGATTGACGTGTACATGATCGAATCTCTCAGTCGGTTCCTCAAACTTTCCGAAAACTGGTCTATTATGACGTAAAACTTTAGCTGCTTGACAGCCTGTGCAGTATCTGCACCAATCTGCTATGTCAGTGTTCATCTTATGCCATACAAAACGAGAATTAATGAGAGGATTCGTGGCTCTATGAGAAGGGTGCCCTAAACCGTTAAGGGAATTAAAAACTTTTCTTTTAAACTTTTTCGGTTACGTATGGTCTTCTACGTCCTGTCAAAATGTCGCACCAGACCAATACATTATCGAATGTCTTTAACAAGCGAAATTCCATATTAGACGTCGTTGAATGTCTCAAACGTATGAGTTCTTTGTCAGAAGCCTGGTCTTTGCTCAGGTCTTTATAGTTTATCGCTGCATCATATTCAATTGCTGAAACCATTGGTCGCGATAAGGCTACTTATTCGTTTCGCCCTTCACATATCGAATATCGGTTGTGAACTCTGCTATGAAAGCTAAATGCCTTGTCTGGCGTAAAGATGGTCGTTCTGTCGTAGAGTTCATGACGTAAGTCAAAGGTTTATGGTCAGTCTTGACATAAAATTCTCTACCCTCCAAGTTATGTCTAAAATGTCTAATGGTAGCCTTCTGTAGACTGCAAAAAGTTCTCGGTCAAAAGCGCTGTATCATGTCTCCGCTGGTGATAGCTTTTTGCTAAAAAATGACAAAGGTTGCCACACATTATCAATACATTGTTGTAAAACTCGGCCTACCGCGAAATCACTAGTGTCACACGTGATGTTTAAAGGTGCCGACTGTTGCGGATGTACTAATAACGTTCATTCGCTAGTATTTGCTTCGATTCGGTAAATGCTACGTTCGCATTCTCTGTCCAATGTAATTCGAAATTAGACTTAGGCGAAAGTCTATTCTGACCTTCGTTGGCTTCGGTCAACAAATTATTCAATGGTGTCAATTTCTCAGCGCAATGAGGAATAAAACGATGGTAATAATTTACCATTCCTAGATATCTACATAATTCTCTCTGTTTCTCAGGCTTCACGAAATTTACTATCGCATCCACTGCTGTGGGAAGGGGTGAAATGCCTTCAGGACAGACGTAATTTGCCTGGCGAGCCCGGCCAATTTCATTTATGCCGGGTCGAGGCCAAGGTTCTTAGTCACGTGACATTCATGCCTGTGCTATTGAGGCCGGTGAATAATTTTCTGGGTCAAGTCATAGGAAATGCGTCAGAGGGGAAATACAATACTGTGAACAACTCTTCATCAGGGGAAGTGACCTTTCAAAAATGCCTGAATTCTGGGATTATCCTATTTTCATCTAAAAATAGCAACAAGTCACAAACGTTCGCCACTGGGCCATACCAGAGGCTACATGAAGCTCGGCCACGCCGCGTAGTGTGGCTCTGGGAACCAGAGTAAGACGTAATGTCCTAAAAACCTCAGTTCAGTTGTTCCGAATTGACATTTATCCGGTCCTATTATTATCCCGTATTCGGTTAACCGTTTGAATAGAATTTTCAAATGTTTCTTATGTGTCTTATGGTCAGGGCTTGTTACTAACAAGTCGTCTAAATATACAAACACGAAATCCAAACCACGTGTAACATGGTCTATAAAACGTTGAAAAGTCTGTCTGTAATTTCGTAACCCGAACGGCGTTCATGTGAAATTGAAAAGGCCGAAAGGCGACGTAACTGCGGTTTTATGTACGTCTGACTCGTATCTGGTAATATGCCCTCACTAAATCTATCTTCGAAAAAATCTTGGAACCAGCTAAACGCTGTGTAAAGTCCTGTATATGGGGAATCGGGGACCGTTTGAGCATTTAAGCTGCGGTAATCGCCGCATGGTCGCCAATCGCCGTTTTTTTTAGGGACCATATGTGGTGCAGACGACCATTCGCTGTTAATTTCGCCCAATTTGATCATTTCATCGAACTCTCTTTCGCGGTGACTAATTTATCTGGCGCTAGTCTTCGTGGTTGCGCGAAAACGGGATGACCTTTAGTTACTATCTTATGCATTATTCCGTGTTTTACTGTCTCGCCTTTCATTGTAGGTCGTGTCAGTTCGTGGAATTGAATTAATAATTCTGTATACTCGTTACGAGTGCTATCTATTCGATTCAGTGACAAGGGTTTAATTGAAGATAGTGTGGCTGGTATCGCTAGTCCGGTTCTCATGTCACACAGGCATCTGTCTGATAAATCTACGAGTAGATTGTAATGTATTTAAATATCAGCCCCTAAAATAGGTTGTTTAACATCGGCGACAATAAATGTCCATGAATATATTCTCTTTTCAGTCCGACGTCGACTATACGTTTACTTGTACCGTATGTTGTGATAGTGGAATTATTTGCTGGAACCAAAGGTAGACTATCAGCGTCCACGGTCCCGTTAGCGCAAGACCGGGGCAAAACGCTGACAGCCGCACCCATGTCGATCAAATATCTACATTTATTACGTTTGTCTGTGACGTATAGTAGCCTAGAGGGAGATAACTTAGAAGTTTCAGTTATCGCGCAGTCATGTTGCGTCTCGATCTGCTCGCCAGACACAAGAGTCGCTACCTTGTGCTGTCTTAACAGTTTTAAAGCGAAGGCACAGGGGTCTCTGCACAAACGCGCCTTATCACCAAGTCTCTGATGATAGTAGCAAGTCAGTGCATTGTCCGTAGCTGTTGGCTGTGCGGTACCGGTTTGGCAGCGAGTTCGGCGGCGGAGCGGGCAAGCAGGGATTTGGTACTTTTGTGGTAACAACATTTTGTTCATTATTTTCGTTACTATTATTATTTGCAGCCATGCGAGGTGTAAACGGTCTCGCATTAGCGTTAGGGGGAAAAAAAAGATTGTCTGTTGTTCTGTCTCTTCTGCGAGACAGAAGGTGTAGTTGCTAAATGTGCCCGAATAGATGCAGGCATCTGTCTAATAAAAACTTGTCGTATCACTGCTTTACCAACTACTGCTGTCGTCCCGAATCCAGCGGTCTTCTGCAGACGGCGAAGAAAACGTGAAGGAGTGTCCGTGCCCAGTTTTTCGCCTGATATGACCTTATTAACTCGCTCGGGTGTCGTCAAACCTCGTCTCTCGATCAACACTCCCTTTAAGATTTATGTATTTGTGACTAAGGAATGGCTGTAACAAAATATTTCTAGCGTCCGATGCGACTTTTCCGGATAAGGCTGCACAAATTAGTCTATACCGTTCATCGTCGTCTGTTATGTCGTGAAGGTCGAACTGGGTCTCCAGCTGGTTAAACCATAACTCGACATCGTTCGCATAGAATGGTGCGATTTTGAATTTTGGCAAATTCTTTGACCGTCGTGATGATCTGCGACGAATCTTAAAAAATCATCTTACACTCGTCTGAATTCTTCGTCGTTTTCTCGAGCTGCTGATTTACTAGCATCACTCTATGAAATAATGAGTCTTTATCTCGAGCACCTCTGAGATCCAATTTCGGCGAATCGAAACCATGACTGGCGCCTCCTTCGGCCATTTTGCAATATGTTTTGAAATTATTTAACTAGTGAAGCAATTAAGTCTACGGCCCCTAGGCTAACTACGCAGAACTTAAAAGTTTATTAAAATGACATGCTTCTCAACCATGTCAGGTTATTGGTATAGCCGCCCTCTGCCGCACAAAACAGCAGCACTGCAAAATCCGACACATCTGGCGTATTCTTGTGATGAATTATCGAATCTTTGTTTTCCTGGTTATGATGAAATGTCTGTTGAGTGTGGAGCTGCCGAATGAAGTAGTCTTTATGAAATGGCTTTTTACTTGCACGTTTTATAACAAATAGATGTGTCGTTGTCGGACACGTAGCACAATACTATAGTAATACGTAAGGATTTGGGTCCAACACATAACATGTACACATGCCAATAAAATTGCTAACATACTGCTCTTAGCTAAAAAGAGAATTGACTGTATAATCTGCGAGAAAAATATTTTCTCAGAGATTGGAAAGTGAAATATGATAAAATACTCGAGTCGGAACAGCTGTCAAATCGTATATTTCAGACCGTAAAATCTCAAAATTATTTTTTCAAATTCGAATAGCGACTTAGGCTACTAGTAGGTGTTACAATCAAATGATGACACCCGTAATGTTTTAATAAGCTTTGTTAAAATATTATATTTAATTTCGCTGACAGCTTCTCACTTGAGTGGCATAGTATGAATATCTATTTCAAATATTCTCGCGAGAAATACACACGATTTTTTTTTTTTTTTTTTAAATCTCTTTTTGTCTATTCCTCTCAAGAAAACTAGTACGACCTCGTCATAATCGTTCGTTTTGTTATTCGTTCGCTCGAGCCATGTCGATGCTGCATTAGTCGGATATTTCCTAGCGGTGAATGTCTGTTGGCTCATTGATATATCAAAGGTCTAATTTGACGTTTTCAATGCGCTGTCGTCCTGCAAAAATGACATCGCTTTCGCCGACAAAACTATTATGTTTTGAATTGTTTGGAAAAAAATTTCCTTCACTTACATTTCGCAATAATTTCTTTGGGAAACACATAAACATGAGAAAAAATCTAATTTCTCAGGCAAAGACCAATGTAAAATTCTATTAGTCTTGGAGAGAAAAAAATATTTTAGGTTTTGTCGATTAGAATTGTAGTCTATAGACTACACGTCTGCCGGCTATCCAATATGGATGCCGCACCACGTGTGTAGAAGATTCCGATATCGCCGCGGAAAATTGTGTCGTCTTAATTTATGTGAATATCAATAAGCCCAGACATCGTATGATGCGTACTTCCTGCGCACTAGTCGGTGTGGAGGAGCACGTGTAGACCCCGTTGGTCTGAGAGCAGCTAAATCTAGGTATCGCTACCACCACCTAGCGGCGGCTAACTTACCGTCACATAGAAAAATATATTTTTCTGCTTCCACTGAAATACAATAAATTAAATACTAATTCAGCCGGTGACAGCTTACCTTTAACCCTTAACCCGCTACATTATTAAATAATTTAACGTTCCATCCACCTGAAGTTGCGCAAGGGGTTCGGGGGCTCGCCCCCAATATTTTTTAACCAATTTAGGGGAGTTTTTAAAAGAATTTGGCGCTAAAAGGGGTGGACTTGCGCCAACCCCCCCCCCCCCCTCTGGATCCGCGCCTGGGTCTACACAGCATAAAATTATAATACTGTAGCCTATTGTAGAATAAAATATAATGAATTTTGACCTAATGTCCTAAAATTATAGAACAGACCAAATAAGACCTTTCATTCATTCAATGAGGATGCAATTGTGTAAAAAATGGCTCTATTTCCTAATAAAAACTGCACAAGTCGAGATATAATTTCGTTGCGGAAAAATATTTTGCGTATATCTCAAAAAATATGGTGGGTGTCCTCGTGAAAACCGCGTCACCCGAATGAGGTGTCAAAAACGGTTTAATATACTAAAATTTCAAAATATCATTCTCTCAGTCGCCGACAGTGGCGTAATTGAGAGAATAACATGGAAATCTGTTATAATTTAAGAAGATAGACTATCCCGTCTACTATGCATTTTCCTAAGTCTAGGCTGGATGTCTAAAATCCGCCATTTTGAAAATGTCGAAACCACGTGGGTTTCTGGAAAAATCTATCAAATTTTTTGCTGTTTTTAACGCGAAAACCTCTGTTTGTGCAATTTTTCTGACTAGCCTAATGGCATTTAGTATATGTCTACATTTAGACCCAAACTCTTACGTACCTTCATAGAATGTAGATTCATTCTATGACCCTTACATATAAAAACTATCCAATCCGCACTTTGAAAATGCCGTGAGACACAAAAATGTAGATCTGATCTATTTAACTTGTCAGATATGTACGTGCTACTTAGTCCCGTGCGACAGAGGGCGGCTATCCAGCCACGCGGCTGAATATGGATGACGCGGTTAACCTTCTGGCTTCCGAGAAAGTCGGTGGAAGAGTGAACGAGCGCGGCCGGGCCGCACATGGCGCGAGCCGGGCGGAAGTGCTGACTTGTCGATCAGCGATTCCGTCCGGTTCGAACTCGAGCACGATAATCTGCAAGTGAGGTCGCCACAGTATAACAAGACGCGAGCACTAGCACTGGTCCGATCGAGGCACGACTGGTTCGATCTCGGCAACTCTCACCTATAGGCAATAGGGGGCATGTAGGCTACATGTAGGCCTAGTTTGCGTGCTTACTAAAAAGTGCAAAAAATTATTAGGCAAACTAAAAGTTTTGGGTTGAGATTGTTCGCTACAATCTAATCAGTGAGTTTGTATGGGCCGGACCTACCATTAAATACTAATTCAGCCGGTGACAGCTTACCTTTAACCCTTAACCCGCTACATTATTAAATAATTTAACGTTCCATCCACCTGAAGTTGCGTCTCGCTACTGCAATCCAAAACTTCAAGTGGGTGAAAATTGCCCATATTTGCCTAATTTGTGGCCTAATCTGGATGTTTAAACATACATTTCATTCCCAATAACAGTGATTTAAATGACTAATAAAGCGCATCAAAAAGACTAGCCATGGTTAGAGGCTTAAGAGTTAACGCAACCCGACCATCAGGATGCCATAGGCATGATAGTTTCAGCCTTGTTGAAATAACTATTTTTCCAAGCATGCACATGTCATATTTTAAACTAGAACTTCTATAAACCAAAAATATTTAAAAAAATTTAGGTATGCCGCAGTTTTAGAAAGAATAATCCGATATAGGCCTCAGGGGCGGTTCCAGGATTTGAAAAAGGAGGGGGCGCAAGGGGTTCGGGGGCTCGCCCCCAATATTTTTTAACCAATTTAGGGGAGTTTTTAAAAGAATTTGGCGCTAAAAGGGGTGGACTTGCGCCAACCCCCCCCCCCTCTGGATCCGCGCCTGGGTCTACACAGCATAAAATTATAATACTGTAGCCTACTGACCTTCTTCATCTATCCAGTTGTCTGCTGCCGGCAGACTGGTAGTCTGACGGCCAGAACTGATAGGGCAAGGTGATTAGGCCTAGCTGCAATTCTCATTAGCTGTGTGTGGTCTCAATTATGGACCAATGCACAATTCAAATAAACTAGACGTTCTATAAACCAAAGATATATTTAATTATATGGGTTTTTTTCATGTATGCATGCCACAGTTTTATTAAAGAATAATCTAGGATAGACCGGATAAGATAGGCCTACTATGCTGACCTATGGGCTATTATGCCTACATTACAAGCATTCTCCGTAATTTATCTCCGATCACTACGGGTTGCAGTGTAGGCGTAGATCTTATCAGTTTTGTGTCTCAATTCTTCACTCTTAGCCATGTTGACTGAACTTCGTATCAAGCACGGTATAAGCCTACTAGAATCGTACGTATTATCAGGGAATTAGAACAGGTCTATTGTAGGCCTACATATCTTGTACCCGCATGAACTAATAAACTAACATGTACAGTGATAATGGCTTTATCATGTTTATTGGCCACAATACATTTCTCAACAAACGGTTAGTTTGTACAAACCTTTCATATTATAAACAAACGTACCGGTACCCGAGAGTCTAGGGCCCAGAATAATATTGTTGATCACAGAAGGTAGGTCTGCGTTATACAGGAATTATTTGTAAACCCAAGTTTTATAATTTATAACGATTTAAAGTACCATACGACATGTATTTTATTGGTTTTTTTTTATATAGGCGAATACAAGATTATACTATACTATAAAACACGTTGAATATAAACATGTATGCGTAATAAAGAACTTTGATAAATATCCCACAAACAAATTAGTCAAAAATAATTATCAGGTGCGGGTCCAGCCGTCCAGTTCGATGACACTTGCGGGAGGTGAGGATCAGTGGTCAGCAAGACCTGCACCGAGAACCTGATTATAGCCCTCTGTAGTACAACCCCCCCCCCCCCCCGTCCTCAAGATGAGTATTTCTTAGTACACATTAGTTCTTGTTGTAGATCAAATGAGTGATCTCTAATAATATATATTAGATCATCGGGCCAAAAATCCTATTATAAATTCCGATTGTCTGCAAATTGAATGAATAATCAAACGAGTGGACCTTATATATACATGTTAAACACAGCCTGAACAAACTGAGCAGGGGCGTCGGAAGTCATTATTCATTGGCCAAGAGTCTCTGATTCGAATTACACTTAGAATAACCATTTAAAGAAAAGTTGAGACTAAATATGTATCAGGATACAGCCGGTAAAGACTTCACTGCACGAACTGCAACATTACATAGATAGAATTGAAGATAGAAAAACTGTGTATACTTCTGAGTCTTTAAAAATGAAAAATACAATAAATAATTGGGCCTACAGTGTATAATATGATAAAATAGAAAATTGTGCGAATATATGTACAAGTATAAAATGTTTTAAAATAATTAAAGAACTATAAATGATAGTTACAAATAATAAATCTACATTTTTTCATAGAAACTGTTGTTGTGATATGATGCGTGGGAACCATGAAACTTCTATCATATGACTGTGACGTCACAAGAATGCACAGAGCAGTGACTTAACAGAGCTTTGTAAATATTAATTGTGACGTCACTAATATAGCACCCCTGACTGCTGAATCGAAAGTTGAGTTTATAGACCGTGGGCCACCCGTAACCCCCTCCCCCCCCCCTGGGGATTTTTCACGGTGGTTATTTTTGAAGCCTCTGAATATGGACCTATTGAAATCCGGTTGTTTGCATTTAAGCTGTTGGGGCTAAATATGCTAAAATATGCAAATTAGGCAGCCATTACCGAAAATCCAGTTTCAAGCAATATCTCGGCAACTAATCAAGTTAGAATCCGAAAAACAGTGTCTATCATACGGTTTTCATGGTCAACGAATGCAATAAAATATATCTAAGTAGGATCAGAATAATAAATTAACATAAAATATGCAAATTAGGCAGCCATTACGCAAAATCCAGTTTCAAGCAATATCTTAGAAACTAATCAAGTTAGAATCCTAAAAATAGTGTCTATCATACGGTTTTCATAGTTAATGAATGCAAAAAATAAATCTAATTAGGATCAGAATAATACATTAGCATAAAATATGCAAATTTATAGGCAGCCATTACCAAAAATCCAGTTTCAAGCAATATCTCAGCAACTAATCAAGTTAGAATCCTAAAAACAGTGTATATCATACGGTTTTCGTGGTCAACGAATGCAATAAAATATATCTAATTAAGATCAGAATAATAAATTAACATAAAATATGCAAATTAGGCAGCCATTACGCAAAATTCAGTTTCAAGCAATATCTCAAAAACTAATCAAGTTAGAATCTTGCAAAAATGTCTACCCTATGGTTTTTATGGACCGAGATTGCAATAAAATATATGTTATCAACATCATAAAAATATATTAGCATAAAATATGCAAATTAGCTTATAATAAGTATTATAGAAAATCAGGTTTCACGCAATAGGGGTCTATATCAAAGACCAAACAACCAAAGAGTAAAACATAAAATACTACACTCCAATTTTTGGGTTCAACCTTTCATCTGAAAACATTTCAAGAGTTCCGAAATGTCCACATTACATGTAATATATAACATTTCAACTGGTAATTGTGTACACACATGTAGTTAAGGCGTTGTGAAATAGAAATTCGTGTAAAAAGACAAAACTCAAAGACGTATTATCGCCACACACGACCTCTCACTAAGCCCCTTGACCTCTCAGCTAATACCCACGACCAGTTTAAACCATTATTTTTTCATATTTTGATCTTTTAATACAGCAGTAGGCCCTACTTTGTTTTCTTTACTATGTTAGGGTAACCCTATAACCCGGATCTCGTGGAAATTACCTTTAGTTAAAATTACACCTATTTACTGTATAATTATTTGGATTTGGGCAACTATACTTATACGATAATACCAAAATGTGTTTTTTATTGTGATTTTCTTACTTTGATTTTTTTATGGTTTTTAGCATGGTACCTTAAACTATAGTTACATGATTGTCCGATAATACATACATAAAGTGACCAATAAAATAAGCATGTGCGTGTAGCATTTTTTATTTCATTCTGGTGCCAATTCAGAAGTGTGGGCTTCCTAATTATAGTTCAAATAATATGTAAAAGTTAATTTAGAACCTAATGTTGATAAAAGTTTGCCCACATATCCTGCTAAGCTAGTTACTAAGCAACGAAATATGAATATTAGGGATATCAACATGTTTATTAGGGATATCGGGAATTAAAAATAAACACATCGCCCGAACATATTGTGCACCTTCTGATTGCCAGAAAACTATGGCGTTGGTTTTCAGACAAAAGCCTTATTATGAACATGGGTTTGCATATTTATTACTATGCATACTAGCTGGTGGTAACAAGTTGTCTAGAATATTATTAAAAGTAAAATAATGTTTAGACCTATTTATCAGCACCTAGCGTTGCATCCACTAATTTTTAATCAGTGATATATATGTCGAGACATGCTTTAAGTTTTAGTCACATGAACTCAAAAGTCATCAAAAAGACTATAATTTTTTAAAGCCCTTCGTGATTTCTGAGATTATTTTATGCCCATACCTTCTAAATGCCACTGATATGATGAAATTATTATTTTATCACACCTTGATTAAATATAACTGACCTGTAATATAGAAGTTAATTGGCTATTACATGTATGATGTATTAATAAATCCATATTTGTTCATTTTAGTTTTTTATTTATTTACATAACATCTTCTACTAACATAACTTGGGTGATTTTATTGTATAATCCTTAGGATAAATAGGTTGAACAAATAGATACAACCAGTCTTTTCTGATATTAAATTTACTGTGTGAAATGACCCATTAATTGTTCTTGTCCTAACATCTTGAGTGTAAACCAGCAGATATTAAATAAATATATAATAAGTTGTCTAAAAATTATTGTCTCTAAAAATCCCGCTCATGGGGAAGGGGTAGGGGATGTTTTTCATGTATGGTCTTCATATACACATAGCACGGAAGATGTGTACTTTGAGATTTAAAGGGTCATTATATATTGTAATTACCCCATATTTGAATTTTTTTATTTTCACTTCACGTAACATCTTCTAGTAACATGCCTAGTGTTTATTCCGTGGAACACATACCTGGAGTTAAAAACAATCACAACATGTCTTCTAGGAAATTAAATTTACCGCTTATAATTCAGGGGGTACATATGTTTGATGACCCGTTATTTTTTCCAACCCCAATATTTTGAGTGCAAACAAAGAGATATAGAACAGGTGAACATTAAGCAGTAAGGTGTCTAAAAAAATATTGTCCATATTATGAGCCCCATATTATTTTATTTTTTTAATTTTTGTCTCACATAGCATCTTCTTGTAGCATAACTAGTGCTTAATCATAAGAATAAATACCTGCAGTTTAAAAAAATATACACAACATGATTTTGATCAAATTTAATATACCGCTTGAAATTCAGGGAGGGTGCATATGTTTGATGACCCAGTATTTTTCATGCCCCAATATTTTGAGTGCAAACAAACAGATATTGAATAGTCATATAACATGGTGTCCAAAAATCACTGACTTTAAAAGTCCCCGGGGGGGGGGGGGGGTTCATATCAGGCCCATGGATCAACAGTCCTGAAACTATACCAATTTATCAATCTAGTATTTCATAAGTTACGTACGGCATACCATTTTATATAAACAAACAAATATTCAATGCTGTCATACACCCTAGAACACTTTTTTCTCATATATATTCGACTAGGGCCTAAAGGAGGTGCCTCGCCCCCATTAACTCGCCCCCAGTTAAATCCTGCAGGCTCTAGAGGCTTGGGGAGGACTTATTGAAATGTGGGAGATAAACAATCAGGACAGTGAAATGCGTGCACTTTTGGGGCCTCCATGAAACGCTGGCCAACAGGAGGAGTTTTTTTTAGAATAGTAGGCCTTTAGGTCCATTAATAAAAATACAATTGACCCTTTCACACCGGTACGGCCCCCCAGGGCCGGTAAGATATGACGTCATTTTTCACATGCCCGTATTTCTCATTCAGAGGACCTTTAGATTGCCATAATACATTTAAAATTGTACAATTTCGGCCAGAATGTATTGTGCAAGGTTTAATTAGTTCGATATTTTTTTTTAAATATATATTCACTCTCTAACCCCTTTCATATCTCAACTTTTATTGTACTAACCCTTTGACTCTCAAGTGCATGCCAGGACCCAGGGATAATGGGCATGGTCATTTAATGGAAATGCAATTGTTTTAGTATGATGGCTGTAACTTTGTCGTGGTCGTCCCCTCACGGAAACGTTAAAAAACTTTCAGGCACATTTGGGACTAGCTGTTACTGTGGATCTACAAGGTGTATTTACCATATGTGTACACGTGTGGGATTAGGTAGGGGCGGACCTTTGTGAGCATGCAATATGTGGCTCAATCAAAGGTCAAAGTTATATAATTTCAAATAAAAAAATATACAAGCCAAGCCCTATTGTCCACTTTTGGATAGGCGCAATGTAGAGCCTATAGAGACATTATGTCTGGCAGTTCCCCCAAATCATGTGAAATAAAATGGCCTTGAACTGGCCTTGAGCACTTATCTGAATAGTCTAACCTGAATAGTCCCATCTCATACTAACATGACTAATAATGATACCCATTTTGATATCCTGAAAATATCTTGCAAGCCTGGCGGTAGCTACTGAAATTACAAATTTATTTTATTTCGCAAATAATGAAATTATATATATAATAATATATAAATACATAATTATTCTATATTCCATATTAAATCAGCATTAGGCCAATGTATCATGTTATCTGAGTACTGGCTTTTCTGGTGACGAGAGGAGCAAAACGTCACCCGTATCGCAGTCCAAGTAAACACGGGACAATCACCCATTGTTGTTTTAATGCCGAGCCAGCGTCAAAAACGTTGGGCTAGCATTAAAACAGTATTGGGTAAATGGTACGTGTTTGCTGGGGTGCTGCTGCTAAGTATACAGCAGACCCAGTGTTGGAGCAGTCCTGGGCCAGCCTCATAGATAATTTGTCGGCATTGAACCAGCAATAGGCTGCGACACTGGCCAAACATTGAACCGAAATTGGGTGGGTAGGCCTACGTCGTGTGTAACATAGAGACACGTGCAGCACGATCCACTGGCAACTATTGAATGGATGTTGGCCAGCAGCGGCGATAGTGGTGGAATGAATAAACGTTGAATATATATTTTAATTTGTCTCCTTGGTTCTTTCCTTTATTATATCCTGGACATTTAGGATTCTGGCTCATGAGGAAGACCTTTACAGTTATGTTTACAAAATATTAAGCCGACTTTTTGTCTATAGCACTCATACAGCATAAAGCCGAGCCTCGTAGTTTTATGATGAACACATATTAAATCTCAAGTAAATGATGTAGAGTAGGTATGTAATTGCTAGAATATAAATGAAATATGTTAACGGAAAATTATCTAACAACGTAGATTGTCTAAATAAACTATCAGTCTGCAGGACATTATAGATGTAGAGAAAGTATACACATTAAGATTTACAACATATTTTTTTTTCAGGAATAACTATGATACGACTAGGATGGACCCAGATGAACAGGTGTAAGAGGTGGATATTTATGGTATCTGGTCGCTCAATTAGTATTGGACCTGCTGCATACAATGAACCTCTACATTACAGACAGGGAGAGAGAGTACAGACAAAAAACAACAGCTCTACTGATGATATTGATATAATCCGGCCTGCTACAGGTTGTAACCTTTGTACTGACTGCTTAATTATACCCATCAAACACGATACGTTTCTCCAATGCTGGACTCATGTTACATTAGTCCAACATTGGTTTATGTCTCGTGTTTGCTGGGTATAGGCCTATATAATTATGCGGGTTGGATCATTAAATTTTACCATTTATTTATTATTTATCGTTCTTAACATATTGAGATTTTCAAAAAAACACGTGTTTTAATTTAATTTAATTTAAAGGTGGAAAGTACAGTTTCATAAAGGATATAATTACCGAGGAACCAGCTTGACAACTGGAGGGATATTAGGCCTAAACATGTTATCTGTCATCTAAAGACGAGATAGGGTGTAATCATGTCCTCATAAAAGTGTTGTTTTGTTTTAATTTAGCATGAGAGTAGACTTAACTCATTCAGCATCGAACCGTACTGTTCGACTGTTTTACGGAGTTATTGCCAAACATATAATAATTACTGACATTATTTAATATTCAAGGATTGACTTGCCGTAAATGTGTCGCGGAGCTGAACCTATAATCTACTTATTATATTACCTATTCAGTATTATTTCTTACCACACAATGAAAAATAATTATTATATTCCCATTAGGACTTCTTTCCTTGATTATAATATTTATGAGCAAATTATGTTTTGCAACTAACTAATTGCACGTTAACTATGCACTTTGATCAAGATTAGGAAATGCTCAAATGTAAAAATCTTTATGTGGCTGTACATATGAAACAGGATTAATCATTCTTCCTCTCCGGATTTATTCCACTCACCAGACCGCTGAGTACGGTATTTATCAGTTCATGTATCAAAGTGTGCCACTTCTATTTACTGAACATAATTCATCATAGTATATAATAGCCATTCTGCTGAGTGATAATTGTTTTCGACAATAGGTATATTTATGGATTTGAAGCCGCTGATTTTTTGAATTGCTAATCAGCTACTGCAAACTCCATCTTCAAATTATTATTGATGTTTAATTTTGCAAACAAATGCATCGCCTAAATCGTCACCTTGGTACTAAAGGGGTTATCTTTTATTTCATAAAGTCGCAGGTACAGTAAGGTGAATAAAATCAAGTTGTTTGATTATCTGTCACAAGGTATCTATCAATCTATACTATAATAGAAGAAGAGTTTTTAATCCCCGCCCGACGAAGTGGGAGCGGGGGGTATTGGCGTCGCCTCGGATGTCCGTCCGTCCGTCCGGCCGTCCGTGCCGCGTCCGGATGTCCGCATTTCGTTTCCGGAGCAGAACTCGGTAACCCGTGCATGGGTAATTTTTTACACACACATCCCTTAGGGGGTGTAGATGTGCCTTTTGGGGTTTTTGAAATTTTACCTGCCTAATTGGCTGACCATCGGCCATAACTAACTTTAATATGCCTGATATCTGACAAACCGTGCCATATAGCTAGACCATTACTACAAAACAAAATGTGCGGTTTCAGGTAGGGATATGCTCTGAAAATTTTCAACTTGATCAAATTCAAAATTGCCGACTATCGGCCGTAATTAACTTTAATATGCCTGATATCTGACAAACCGTGCCATATAGCTAGACCATTACTACAAAACAAAATGTGCGGTTTCAGGTAGGGATATGCTCTAAAAAATTTCAACTTGATCAAAATCAAAATGGCCGATTATCGGACATAATTAACTTTAATATGCCTGATACCGAACAAACTGTGCCAGATAGTTAGATGCTCTAACCTTCAAAATTGGCATAATTTGGAAAATGATGATGATAAAAGTTATTTGTACACTTATTTAATTTTTCTGATCCAAAAAATAATATTCATTCTGTCCAAATTTGCATAAATTCAAGATGGCAGACAAAAAACAAAATGGGCCAATTGTTAATAAAGTTATATTACGTGCACAGGAGAAGCAAGTGAGTCATCGTCTCAGCTGTGTACAAGCCCCTTTCAAAACCCCATGCATATAGTTTTGGAGCAGCCTCGCGCGAAAAATGAGTCAAAATTGCTGGAGAGAAACACATAAAATTAAAATCTACCAACAAAATTCAACATTGATAATGCATTAAATCTATTCACAGCATCAACCCTTGGAACAAAAATTCCATAGGATGTACCAGTCCACTAAAAACTATAAAACGAAATGTATGGTTTCAGAGAGGGATATATATATATATACCCTCTTAATGGCAACTTACTCAAACTAAAAAAATGCTGACTTGCGACCAACATTGACTTCAATATCTGTAATATACACAGTAATCTAGATAGGTGGATCATTATTGTAGAACAGAATGTGAGACTTCAGGGAAGTATGCACCCTGTAAAATTTCCATCTCGCGGGCGGGGCGGGGGATTATGGTGGCCGGCTGGCCTCTTGTTAGACTGTGTCTTTGGTTGAACGTACGTGTAGAATCCTGCATGTACATCCACGGATTCATAAGATGTTATTATTGTAACTAAATGAATGTCAAGATATGTTAACATATCCATAATAGGAATGTGCATGCTGCGACACAGAAGATGACCGGCGCACACATTATTATTTCATAAATACTATTACTTATAATTATCATTGTTTGATATGAATAAAGATCGCACATAGTGATTGGATACATACATACATATATACGATATTAAATTATATTATATACTTACCCAAGGGAAAATCGCATATAAGCGATCCATAGATTTTATGATTATGATGATTAATGGTTTAGCATGAATGTATAAACTGCCCATAAACAGGCAGTATGTTATGTAAAGCATGCATACTGGATAAGCTGCATGCGGCCAGTACGCACACGTACATATAGCGGGGATCGCACAAATGCGATAGATAGTATTATCATTATCATTCTACATTATTGAGAGACCGCTCAGGGAAGACAAAACCAGCGGCTTAATGCAAAGATTCTGTCGGACTGTTTACTATGTTTGTGATCGCCTGTAAGCTAAGCTTAATCTGTTACACAACCTGACACGCTTATTACCAAGATGGGCAATCGCCTATAATTAGTGGAGATTAAATAAAGTCTAAAGTATACATTGCCCGGGTATCAATAAGCCCAGGTAATGCTACGGTCCCACAAGGCTTTTTAAGCCTCCTGATGCTCTCGCGATGCACACATTTGGGCAACGCCACCATGCACTGGTCAATGGTTCGGCGAATGATCGGCGACGTACGCGAGTAATCGCCATGCTTTGCCAAGGCATCGGGACATCTGGAAAAATTTCATTGCATGCATTGAAATTTTCTCCCGATGTTTCGACGCCAAATACCATCGGCAATATATCGCCGAACAGCGCCGAGCAGTCGGCGAACATTCGGCGATGTACACCAAGGCAAAACATGTCCAGACACATCGGCGACACATCGGCGATGCTCGTTTAAACATCGGCGATGCATATTCAATGTGATAATATCGCCGATGGTTTGGTAATCCATCGCCGATCCATCGCCGATGCTCGTCGATGTTCCCGAGCTGCTCGGCGAAGCATCGGCGGTGCTACAGTGATGCTTCGCTGAGCGTTAGAAATCTTCCTTCTGATTGGTCACCGATGATCACATGAGCACTATTATAACCCATTGAAAATGAAAGCGTGGTATATTGTGTGTGATTGCAATCAGGTATTAACAATATAATTTCTAAAACCTATAAATAAATTGTGCCATGACCTAAACCCAAAGTCAAAATAAGAATATACATGTAATCGACTAAGCAAAGTCAGTTTTATTTCTCTAAAATGATCCCCGAGCTGCTTAAGTTCGATGACCTTGAGTAATACTCAAAGGTGAATCTTTAATATTGTGGGGAGCCTCCGTGACCGAGAGATAGCGTGCTTGACCTCAGACCGCCAGGCCTCGAATTTCGAATCATCTCACCAGGCTATATGTGCACAAAAGTGTCCTAAAACCCCAATAATTTCATTTCAAAGGTGAATCTGATATGATTATTAAAAAAATATATATATTATCATTTCGTGGAATACATTTTATGCGTAATGCTACGGTCCCACGAGGCTTTTTAAGCCTCCCGATGCTCTCGCGATGCACACATTTGGGCAGCGCCACCATGCACCAGTGGTTCGGCGAATGATCGGCGACGTACGCGAGTAATCCCCATGCCAAGGCTTCGGGACATCGAGAAAAATTTATATGCATGCATTTAAATTTTCTCCCGATGTTTCGACGCCAAATACCATCGGCGATATATCGCCGAACAGCGCCGAACAGTCGGCGAACATTCGGCGATGTACACCAAGGCAAAAAATGTCACAGACACCTCAGCGACACATCGGCGATGCTCGTGTAAACATCGGCGATGCATATTCGATGTGATAATATCGCCGATGGTTTCGTGATCCATCGCCGATGTTCTCGAACTGCTCGGCGAAGCATCGGTGGTGCTACGGCGATGCTTCGCTGAGCTTTAGAAATCCTCCTTCTGATTGGTCACCGATGATCACATGAGCACTATTATAACCCATTGAAAGTGAAAGCGTGGTATGTCGTGTGTGATTGCAATCAGGTATTAACAATATAATTTTTAAAACCTATAAATAAATTGTGTCATGACCTCATCCCAAAGTCAAAATAAGAATATAGGCCTATAATCGAATAAGCAAACTCAGTTTTATTTCTCTGAAATGATCCCCGAGCTGCTTAAGTTCGATGACCTTGAGTAATGCTCAAAGGTGAATCTTTAATATTGTGGGGGTTCTTCTTAGTGTAGTGGTTAAGCTCCCATAATGAAACCATTGTGCATTTTATGATTAAAGCATGAAACTTCCACCAGTATTAGTACATATCCTGGGGTTGATTTTAAGATGTGGAGGTAAGTTAGATTTGACCCCTGGTGACCTCTAGAGGTCATTGACCTCGAAAGGTCAAAATATCCAATTGCGAAGCCAAAAAGTGGCGAAAATTGTGTATTACACTATCTATAAGATGTTTTTTGTATTCCAGAAATGTGCCAAATACTTTAAGAGACTGATGTTAATCAAAAACATAACACCAAGGTCATGTCAAGTTCACTTTAGGGTCATTTGGAGGGCAAAATGGCAACAAATAGCAAAAATATCCACTTTTATTCAATTGAAACAATACTAGTGGTGCAGTCATCTATTACAAAGGATTGGTTTTGACACATTATTAGTCAGATATCTTTTCCATGTACATTTTAGGAGATTGAGGGCAGTATCTAACTTGGGAGGGGAAATACACCCTTAGTATTCCCCTGACTACACTCTTTCCTCAATGTTTAATTGGACGAGCAAAATTACAGTGTGCAGCAGCTGTTAAAGAGCAGTTTGGGTTCCCATGGCAAACTATTGATACATAAATGGGCTATGAAGTCTGACATGGGTTGGGATTATGCTTTACTGGGGTACCGTCGAAAAAAAAACGTTAAGGTCATATCAAGGTCATTTCAAGGTCGAACTGTCAAAAATCATTTAAAAAAATGTATTTTCACTTTCATACCGGATACCAGAATTAATTTCTAGACAGCATCTTTTTTTCAGAAAGCTCGGCAAAATACATAGTGTAGTGTTTAAGCTCCCATAATGAAACAATCGTGCATTTCATAATTAAAGCATGAAACTTCTAACATTATTAGCACATATCCTGATCTTTATTTTAAATTGTGAGGTAAGCTAGATTTGACCTCTAGGTGACATTGACATCGATATGAAAAGACACACCCATAAAATGATCTTAGCTTGACCTTGAAAGCCCAATCTCAGGAAGCCGAAGGGCGCCATCTTTGTATGTCAACTGTAGCCGTCTTGTACATCGATTGGTTTATACAAGAGTGAGAGGCAACGTTAATCAAAATTTTAAAATATACAGCGATATGATGTTATTCCCAGTGTTATAGTCCAATACTAGTATGTTTTCGTGGTATCGTGACTAGGGCTATACCACACATTTAAACCAATATGTATCTATTTCGCGAATTTGTTACCAACGCTTACAAATACTCGGCGAGTGTTGCGAATTTTGAGCGAATTTCAAATATTTTCCCTCATGACATTCGCTAGCATATTCGCTCATGTGTGAGAGGGGGGGGGGGGGTATATTTTTCACACTCGAGAAATATATTTATTTCAGTTTGTGTGTGGAGATATATTTACTTCACTTCCTTGTATATTTTTCTGTCTACAAATTTGGATCCCAAACTAAGCCTAGCCTTCATCTGGAGGCAAAATGATGTTGCTCATAAGCTGAAATAATTATTTATTTCAAATTTAAACATTTACTCCCCCCCCTCCCTTGTAATTGAAGGTGCCTCCCTTATGTAGTATATTATTACTGTTGATTGTCTGATATGCGTAATGATGTGCCAATAAGTAATTATCACGGCGTGCAATGCTCTGAGAGAGGGATTTTCAATAAGAAGAATTAGCAAAAGCATAATAATTTCGGCGATTTCTTGGCTTCCATTTTTTTTATTATTATTTTCAAGGATGAGAGTTCTACATACGCCCAGATATCAATACAGGCGTGAGTAATTCAAAGGGAAAGAACTATATCAGCTAAAACAAAATATTTTTATGACAATAAGATTTTTTTTATGTACAATGAGATTTTTTTCAATCTCTTATAACATCTACTAATCCGTTATAACGGTCTACTAATCCGTTATAACGGTCTACTATTCCGTTATAACGGTCTAGTATTTCATAATAACCGTCTACTATTCCGTTTTAACGGTCTAGTCTTTCGTTATAACGGTGTACTATTCCGTTATAACGATATAATATTTCGTTATAACGGCCTACTATCCCGTTATAACGGTCTAGTAGTTCGTTATGACGGTCTAGTATCACGTTATAACGGTGTACTAACTCGTTATAACTGTCTACTAATCCGTTATAAAAGTTTACTAATCCATTAAAGAGGTCTACTATTTCGTTATAGCGGCCACGTTTTCCGTTATAACGATCTACTATTTTGATATAACGGTCTAGTATCTCGTTATAAAGGTCGACTATTTCGTTATAACGGTCTACTAATCTGTTATAACTGTCTACTATCCCGTTGTAACGGTATATTATTTTGTTTTGAAGGCCTGGATCACGCTATAACGGCCTACAAATCCGTTGTAACGGCTTTCTAATCGGTTATAACGGTCTACTATTCCGTTATAACGGTCTAGTATTTCGTTATAGCGGTATACTATCCCGTTATAACGGTCTAGTATTTCGTTATAACTGTCTACTATCTCGTTATAGCGGTCTAGTATTTCCTTATGACGATCTAGTTTCCGTTATAACAGTCTACTATTCCATTATAACGGTATAGTATTTCGTTATAACGGTCTACTATCCCGTTATAACGGTCTAGTATTTCGCTATGATGGTCTAGTATCACGTTATATCGGTCTACTAATCCATTATAACGGTCTACGCATCCGTTATAACGGTCTACTAGTAAGTTATAACGGTCCACTAATCTGTTATAGAGGTCTACTATTTCGTTATAACGGTCAAGTCTTCCGTTATAACGGTCTACTATCCGTTATAGCGGTCTAATATTTCGTCATAACGGTCTACTATCTCGTTAAAAAATATATAAAAGAAATACTAGACCGATATAAAAGGATAATATACCGTTATAGCGGATTAGTAGACCATTATAATGGATTAGTGGACAGCTATAACGGATTAGTCGACCGCTATAACGAAACTCTAGACCGTTATAGCGAAATAGTATTCCGTTGCAACGAAATACTAGCCAGTTATAACGGAATAATAGATCGCTATAGTGCAATAATGAACCGTTATAGCGGAATATTAGACCGTTATAACGGATTATTAGACCGTTATAACGAAATACTAGACCGTTATATCGAAATGCTAGACCGTTATAGCGGGATAGTAGACAGTTATAACGGATTAGTAGACCGTTTTAAAGGATGATTAGACCGTTATCACGAAATAATGTACCGTTATCACGAAATACTAGACCGTTATAACGGGATAGTAGTATGTCATAATGGATTAGTATGTCGGTATAACAAAGTACTAGACCGTTATAACGAAATACTAGACCATTTTAACGGAACATTAGAGCGTTATAACGGATTAGTAAACCGTTATAACGAAAATAATATATCGTTATAACGAAATACTACACCGTTATAACGGAATAGTATATGTGCAAAGTAGTTAATATTATATATCCTATTTGATGGCTATGAACGGTTTAGTCTAGTAATAATACAATTGTTGCCGACAAGTGGAGGAAAAGCGCCATGTTCTAATAGAAAATAATGCAGTCTATTCAGTATGAATTAAATACAGAACGATGGAATAATCGGTTTTATATATATCATAGTGACATGGTCTTAATTTAACGAGAAAATTTGTCAGTCATGACATCGATATTTTGCCGAGCTTTCTGAAAAATTGATGTAGCCTAGAAATTAATCCCAGTATCCTGTATGTTTTAAAAATAACCTGCAGATCTCCATATCGTGGAGAATTTGATTGTAAAATTTGCCTAATTTCTTACAAAGTTTGAGTTTTTGCAGCCACAATAAATTATAAAGTTGATTGTTGGCGGCCAGGTTTTGAGTTTTTGCGCTTACAAAAAAAATTGATTTTGAACTCTGGAAGATATTTTGGTAGCATGTTTAATAACTCACTTGCACATCCCCAAGTTGTTAAGAATGTGATTTAAAATTTCAAAAAAATGACCGCTACTTTTTATTGCACCCACAAAAATTAAGTACCGCCTGATGCCACACGCTTGATAGATCCCGGCGCGACTAAAATCCCCCTTCTCCTACGGACGTGGGATAAAAACCGGCTCACCAGTTCTATTAGGATATTAGGGTCACGCTAAGAATATATATATAATGTTCTAATCGAACAGTTATAATCAGTATAAAATGTCGTCATTTTCTCTAAATTTATGTGGTATTCTAACAACGTCAGGTTACCTGGAACATTAGACTAGAAAGACTGGATAAAGATGATGGCATTAACGCCATACCCATGGCTCACGTGGCTTACACTATGCATCTATGCCTATAGATGATGATGTGGTCCCGAATTAGAAGACACTGCTTCAACTTATTGAAGGAGACATGATTGCTACATGGATGCTAGTAAATGTATAACCAATAGGCCTAAAACCAATTACATTAAGGGAAAATGCGATAAAAAACCGGGCTGTCTTTAAATTATGAGATATGGCTCACCTGCATAAAGGTAGGTTGATGGAGATAGATGTGATTCTAGAAAATTGTGTACATGTGCAGCCACCAGACTGGAGCTCAGGCTCCTTTAAGTGAAGACACGTTTGAAAAAAAATTGGAAAAACTCTGAAGAAGACATGTGATCATGGTAACAGTTTTTGCCAGTTTGACCTTGAAATGACCTTGACATGACCTTCAAATTGCTTTCGGATGGTACTCCAGTAAAACACAACACCACCCTATGTCAAACTTCATTAACCCAATTATTTATCAATATTTAGCTATGGGAGCCCAAACTAATCTTTAACAATGCTGCATAATTGTAATTTGGCCGCTCTACTGAATATGGAGGAAGGAGCATAATAAGTGGAAGATATCCTCCTTCCCAAAGGTTGATACTGCCCCTAATGTCCTCAAATGTGTGTGGAAAATACATAGGACGAAGAATATGGCAAAACCAGTAGTAGTATGTCATAATGGATTAGTATGTCGGTATAACAAAGTACTAGACCGTTATAACGAAATACTAGACCATTTTAACGGAACATTAGAGCGTTATAACGGATTAGTAAACCGTTATAACGAAAATAATATATCGTTATAACGAAATACTACACCGTTATAACGGAATAGTATATGTGCAAAGTAGTTAATATTATATATCCTATTTGATGGCTATGAACGGTTTAGTCTAGTAATAATACAATTGTTGCCGACAAGTGGAGGAAAAGCGCCATGTTCTAATAGAAAATAATGCAGTCTATTCAGTATGAATTAAATACAGAACGATGGAATAATCGGTTTTATATATATCATAGTGACATGGTCTTAATTTAACGAGAAAATTTGTCAGTCATGACATCGATATTTTGCCGAGCTTTCTGAAAAATTGATGTAGCCTAGAAATTAATCCCAGTATCCTGTATGTTTTAAAAATAACCTGCAGATCTCCATATCGTGGAGAATTTGATTGTAAAATTTGCCTAATTTCTTACAAAGTTTGAGTTTTTGCAGCCACAATAAATTATAAAGTTGATTGTTGGCGGCCAGGTTTTGAGTTTTTGCGCTTACAAAAAAAATTGATTTTGAACTCTGGAAGATATTTTGGTAGCATGTTTAATAACTCACTTGCACATCCCCAAGTTGTTAAGAATGTGATTTAAAATTTCAAAAAAATGACCGCTACTTTTTATTGCACCCACAAAAATTAAGTACCGCCTGATGCCACACGCTTGATAGATCCCGGCGCGACTAAAATCCCCCTTCTCCTACGGACGTGGGATAAAAACCGGCTCACCAGTTCTATTAGGATATTAGGGTCACGCTAAGAATATATATATAATGTTCTAATCGAACAGTTATAATCAGTATAAAATGTCGTCATTTTCTCTAAATTTATGTGGTATTCTAACAACGTCAGGTTACCTGGAACATTAGACTAGAAAGACTGGATAAAGATGATGGCATTAACGCCATACCCATGGCTCACGTGGCTTACACTATGCATCTATGCCTATAGATGATGATGTGGTCCCGAATTAGAAGACACTGCTTCAACTTATTGAAGGAGACATGATTGCTACATGGATGCTAGTAAATGTATAACCAATAGGCCTAAAACCAATTACATTAAGGGAAAATGCGATAAAAAACCGGGCTGTCTTTAAATTATGAGATATGGCTCACCTGCATAAAGGTAGGTTGATGGAGATAGATGTGATTCTAGAAAATTGTGTACATGTGCAGCCACCAGACTGGAGCTCAGGCTCCTTTAAGTGAAGACACGTTTGAAAAAAAATTGGAAAAACTCTGAAGAAGACATGTGATCATGGTAACAGTTTTTGCCAGTTTGACCTTGAAATGACCTTGACATGACCTTCAAATTGCTTTCGGATGGTACTCCAGTAAAACACAACACCACCCTATGTCAAACTTCATTAACCCAATTATTTATCAATATTTAGCTATGGGAGCCCAAACTAATCTTTAACAATGCTGCATAATTGTAATTTGGCCGCTCTACTGAATATGGAGGAAGGAGCATAATAAGTGGAAGATATCCTCCTTCCCAAAGGTTGATACTGCCCCTAATGTCCTCAAATGTGTGTGGAAAATACATAGGACGAAGAATATGGCAAAACCAGTCCTTTGTAATAAATGACTCCACAACCATAGTGTGGATATTGATAAAAAAAGTGGACATTTTAACTATTTTCCGCCAGTTTGACCTTTAAATGACCTTGGTGTGACCTTGACATGACCTTGGTGTTATGTTTATGATTCAGAACAGTCCCGTCGAATAGTTGACACACGTTTGGGACACAGAGACAAATCATAGACATTGTAATATACAATTTTCACTAGTTTTTGGCTTTGCCAGTGACTATTTTGACCTTTCGAGGTCAATGACCTCTAGAGGTCATCAGAGGTCAAATCCAGTTTACCTCCACATCTAAAAATGACCCTTAGGATATTGTCTACAAGTGGTAGAAATTTCATGCTTCAATCATAAAATGCACAATAGGTTACCTTATCTACTAAACTATCTGGCCCGGTTTGGCCTATATGTGCACAAAGGTGGCCTAAAACCCCATTCATTTCATTTTAAAGGTGAATCTGATATAAAAAATTTAAATTATTTTCATTTATTCTAATTTCGTGGAATAAATTTTTCTGCGTAAGGACAATGCGTCATTATCAATAACAGTTTGCAAAAACTATTTTATCGCATTCATTCTGTGTTAAGTGCCAAATAAAAGAGAATAATCGAATGTAGGCTTTTTTGAAATATTCACCAACTGCATTATATTTCATACGAAATCGTTTTTTTATTTCAAGTTGTTATGGAGGATTGTCACAGTATTGTTTGTGTGAAGTACGTGCATATGTTGTCATATATAGAGATACATGTTATTACAAAATTACGCATATAATATTTTTTTTGCAACTGCTAAGAGTATGGTACTGGTCTGTCGTCTCTTGGGAGTGGCTATGCGTCATTGACCACCAATAACGGTAAATAAATGTTGTTTCCGCACATTAAGCTGGATAAACAAACAGATTAACGCCGCCAACTGACACCCCTCCCAGAAGAGAGAGATGTTGTTCTAATGTTGGCACGCCCTCTGCAATATTAGCCCAGTCAAGAGAACTAATACAAATCATTATGGTATATTATCATGGTTTATAATCATTTTTTTCTGAGATTGCTGGTATAGGTGAAATTGATGTGAATAATTTAGCAAAAATGGAACAGTGTAATATAAAGGTAATAGACTATTACATATTACTTGACCTTCTATATATCTATTACTATTACTTTATATTAGCCTACTATTACCCCATCCCTGCTCTCAACAAGGCTCCATATACCATCGCCATGACGTCGTCAATACATCGGCACGATATCGTCAAGACATCACCATTACACGGCGATGCATCGCCGAAGGATCACCGACCGTCGCCGATTCTAAAAGTACATCGTTAACTGTTAGCCGATGTAGCGCCGATTATTCCCCGAATATTCCCTGATGCATCGCCGAATAATCGGCTATTGTTTGCTTACGCGGTCTAAGTTTATGACACTTCTTAACTACCGGCTTACCCCGGAAGCAGGCTCTGCGTTCACCCTCAACCCCGCTCCCTAATGGGGACCCTGCTAATAAACTCTATTGTACGCTATGCAAATATATGTTTGAGATTTGCAATAAAAGAGGCGTGTAGATGCCACTGACAGTTAAGTTTAGCACGAAATAAGGCGAGACAAGGACGTGAACCGTGCTTTCATCTGTCAGAGATGTTATGTTAATAACTTGTTGGAGTTGATTCTATTCTGCCGATATTACAATATCGGGAAATAAAGCTGACAACAGAAGAAAGCCAGATGCGTTGTTAAGACTGTTAAACCAGAACACCAATCTCACAGTGCGCCCTGAGCAAATCGTTACTTCCCGCCACCCACTATATATAAGGCCTATAGGCCTACCTCACACAGCTTTGAAATTTAGCCTGGGTTGTAACGTATAATAATTCCTTAGGAGATGTTTTTGTGCCGTAATTCGGCTTTGATTCAATGTTCATCATAATTTTGAGCTAATGTTTGTGCCTACTACAAGTCAGCAGTACACTAAGCCAATGCCGGATCAATGCTGAGCCACCGTTGATAGCGCCGGCCAACATCCCTTCATTGGGAAGTGCTTTTTGTTGTTCGGGTGCCGCATGTCTCAATCACTGACAATGCACAGTACACACGCTGCAATGTCGGCTCAATGCTGGGTCAGTGTCGGAGACAATGGCCTAACATCGGTCCAATGCATGATCATCGGTCAAATGCATGAGCCTGACAGAAGACTACGGTCAAGTCAGAACGACTCACTCTTTTATCCGAGACAAGTCAGAACTAAGACGTTTAAACATTTCTATTCTAATCGCGTAGTTAGCATTTGGAAAAGTTTACCGAAGGACTTGCACCAGGAGCAAACAATGACAAGCTTTGTACGTTAATTGAATAGTTTTTATTATTTAAAGTTTGAGGACAGTTTCAACTGTGATAACGTATGTACTTGGACAAGCAACTGTGGATGTCAGGCGTGCGTGTGATATTCGAATCATCATAATCAACATGTTTCAATATCACATTCTGTTAGAAAGCGTTCCACTATGCCCGTAAGACAATACTTAAAAATGCATGGCTTCTCATGTGGCGATACTCATGTGTTGGCAGGCGAGAGCCACCAGTCCAGCTCAGAATAGTATAGCATAGATGGATTTCTTCGGCCGAGCGACGACTATGCGAGCTGACTCCAGCAGATACAATTTAGACTAATCAAAGTAGGGGCCTACGTTACTTTTATTCTAAAGGGACTAACGTTATGTTCGTGTCGAGGGCCCTATTTAATACGATATAGTTGTATAATCGTCTTTAAAAATACTCTTAATATAGTATAGTTTTATTGTATTATCATGATATTATATGGTATTTGGCTCGAGTGCATAATGAACCCAAACTTGTGTGGTGGCTCAGGGCACCCTGGTCACCTTCTACTTGTTCCGCAGTCAAGCAAATATCTACAACGTTGAAATTGTGAAAATCTTATAAAACTAAAATAATGATATTGCTATAAAGTTCCATGCTTTTAAAAATTGCTCCACTTGTAGTTGTTTTATATGTTTCTACGCTTTTCAGAGATTTTTTTTGCCACTTTCATACTATTATGTAGTTGTTTTAACTCTGGTTTTAGCGCGGGAAACAAAAAATACGTATAATACATTTATATTAAATTTTACTTTTAAGTGAAATTTTAAATGTAATTACCATGTAGTCTATATACATTTTATCCTGGATGTCGAACTTAGTTAGGGTGCTGGTCACCTGTATTCGACATCCTCATGTACACAATTTTATTTACAGTTGTATATTTGTACGATTATTGTATATATTTGTGTATATAAAGCCTAATAAATAAAAAAAATCAGTCCAGTGGCCTTGAACCAATGCTAGATGATTGTTGGCCTACGATCTGTAAGGCTGTCCCACCATCTGCTACTCTGGTACAACCCCCATCCAGCACTGCACCACAACGCGTTGTTCACCAGCTGGAACGAGACATGCGGGTTGGGCTAATGTTGGGGAAGCGTTGTAAAAGTTGCCCCACATGAGACTAACATTATTTGCAGGGTTGATTCTAGTTAAAGGGACTGGCTCAGGCTAAAATCATAAAAAAATAGGTGATTTTATTTTGGCTTATTAATATGATCATATGATGTAAACATGTCCATAGACTAGAACTGCAAAAGTTTTTAAATTTTTGTGCTGCGCATTTACCAGCTAGGCTAGATATAGTGACGAAATTCCTGACTTCTTATTTCGGACAACCATGTAAAAAATCAGAAATTCGGGAATTTCGCCTCTTTATCTAGCCTAACTGGTGAATGCGCAGCACAAAAATTATAAAAAATTGCAGTTCTAGTCTATGTACATGTTTACATCATATGGTCATATTAAGAACCCGAAATAAAAAAACGATTTTTTTATGATTTTAGCCTTAATAAGTAACTTTAAAATACTAATTTATAATATACATGCAATCTGGTTGATAGTTTGTTTAGGCTTACGTCACAAACTATTATAAAAATCTAATGTTTTTGTTTAGAAAGGTGGAAAGGTACATCCACTAAAGGTGGAAAAGTACATCCACTACAAATTCACAAAAATTCTAAAAACGACCATATTTGGTATGTGCTCTAGATCGCAATTTCCATTTGGAGCCTTAGATTTCAAAAAGTCCGGGGGAAAATGCCCCTGGACCACCTCCGCCGCGTGGGTGTATGAGGAATTTAGCTCTCACCAAGAAGTTAACTGATGAATTTTGTTTATTGTTTACAGACGTGAACCATGTGCCTGAGCAATTCTTCCCATATATATTTTTAGGGTACCAAGGCATAAACGGCCATCGTCCAAAAAAGCTTGTAGGCACGATATCTCATTAACCATTTAATGGATCATATCCAAATTTTATAGGGTGGTTCTGATTAACGTTTTGTGAAAATTCATTAAAAACAAGGTGACAGACATATGACATTTTGAAAAAAATTGCTGCCCAAAAAGCTTGTGGGCGGAATATCTCATGAACCCTTGTTTGGATCGCATTCAAATTTGATGTGGTGGTTCTCAGACTCTGATGATCTGATTAACTTTAGGGAATATTTCATTAAAAACAAGATGGCTGACGCAGGACATTTTGAATAAAACCCAACAAGCTTGTGGGCGTGATATCATAAGAACCGTTGGCTGGATCGCATTCAAATTTGATGCAGTGGTTCTCTAGAAATTTCTAATGATCTGATTAACTTTTGGGAATAATTTTTCTTTAAAAATAAGATGACTGACGGAGAACATCTTGAAAAAATTACGCGGTGGGGGTATTTTTTTAAATTAGATTTTCAATTGTGGCATGTAATGGGGTTGCTTTTAATGTTTTCGTGCCGAAAACAGTCACATCTAGTGAAAAATCGGTCGCCAATGTTCTGTGTACATCTGTTATATTTGTTTAGGTGAGCTACTTTCCCGCACTCGTGGATCCAACTCTGAGGATGTGAATCTAGCTGTGAAAGGAGCAGGTGAGGGGTTATCAAAGTGGTCTCTACTTTCTGGCATGGGGAGAGCCAAAGTCATGCACAAAGCGGCTGATATCATCAGGGTAAATTTCTAATTTATTATTTTAATCATGTTAATATAGATAGTTTGTATTTTCAACATAAATGAATAGGTCATATTTGCCAAATACCAGTAAGCCTAATGTACCTCTCACTATCAAGACAAACATTCAATGATTAACAAAATTGTTAACGAATAACACAACACTGAACTTCCATTTTTGTCCGAACAGTTTATAAATGAAGCAGTCCGAATGAATAATTTTAGGAGTGGGCTAAATGCATTTTAACTTCACTCATGTTAAGCATAGATACGGTATTATTTTAAAGAAATCAGTTCCAAATTTGTCGAATATAATTCATTATTGTCGAATTAAATCTTAGCGTTGTTGAAATACTTGTTAGTGTATTGTTTACTGTATTTTTCATTTCAATTTAACCTGAGTGAAATGTATTTTTTTATCGCATTAGTCGAGAGCACGGCAACTAGCTGGTCGAGAGCACGCCAGCTGCTGCTGAGAGCACGGCAGCTAGCTGGTTAGCTAGCTAGTGGGAGCACGGCAGCTGCTGCTGAGAGCACTGCAGCTCCTGTCCAGAGGACGGCAGCTAGCTAGTGGGAGCACTGCAGCTAGCTGGTTGAGAGCATGGCAGCTGCTGCTGAGAGCACGGCAGCTAGCTGATAGGAGCACGGCAGCTGCTGCTGAGAGCATTGCAGCTGCAGCTGAGAGCAGGCAGCTAGTTGGTGGGAGCACCGCAGCTAGCTGGTGGGAGCACGACAGCTAGCTGGTTGGAGCACGGCAGCTAGCTGGTGGGAGCGGCAGCTAGCTGGTGGGAGCACGACAGCTAGCTGGTGGGAGCACGGCAGCTAGCTGGTGGGAGCGGCAGCTAGCTGGTGGGAGCACGACAGCTAGCTGGTGGGAGCACGGCAGCTAGCTGGTGAGAGCACAGCAGGTAGCTGGTGGGAGCACAGCAGCTGCTGGTGAGAGCATTGCAGCTGCAGCTAAGACCAGGCAGCTAGCTGGTGGGACACCGCACCTACCTGGTGGGAGCACGGCAGCTAGCTGGTGGGAGCACTTCAGCTAGTTAAATTTTGGGAGCACGGCAGCTAGCTGGTGGGAGTACGGCAGCTAGCTGGTGAGAGCACTGCAGCTAGCTATTGAGAGCACTGTATCTAGGCTAAAATGGTTCATATATGAAACAACAGGTACATTCTCCCCACACCCACCCCTCCCTCTCGACACTATATAGTGTAGAGGGGAGGGGTGGACACTCCTCCCCCTCTACACTATGTAGCGGGAGGGGTGAGTGTAGATATGCTAAAACGGGCTTAAATTAATTTGTATGTTTTACCATTCCCTTAAAATGGGCTTAAATCATTTGGCATGCTTAATCATTGACATGATTATTTGTTGTAGGATACAATAAAAGTAGCTAAAGTACTTTAACTTGCTTTAATCTTGTTTTATTGATCTAAACTACGCACTGCAAAACAGGCTTAACGATTTAAGCACATTTTTTCGAGATAACAACTTTGCACAGATTGACCATTTCAAAATAGGCTCATGTGTTTTAGATGGTTATCATACCAAAACGCGATTTCTGCTAAGTCATGTAGGTTAGGCTGGTTTTCATTCTGGAGGGACGATATACATGTAAACGTTTTTACAGTTCTGCAACAGTCTTATTTCGACAGAAACTAGATGGCTGTCAAATTTACAAACTTCTCGTATTCCTGATGAATACATATTTTAACGCAGTGATCATTACAGGACATTCCTGACCTAAGTAGCCTGTTGTTTATCACAGCACGGTGCCAGGAATAAAATGTCTAATGTGACAAAATTCTTATTCGATAAATATTACGTGACAAACTAACCACGTGAATCAAAACGTATGCCAATCTAGAAAAAGGTAATCAAGGTATTGCTCATTTGTCCTTGTTTGAAAGACTAATAAAAATTCTGAAAACGGCTATGGTCCTGACATAGGACCCAGTAAACACAAAACATTTGTATAAAATTTTTCGAAGACGTTGGGCCGACGCTGTACAAATGTTATACATTTTTTTTGTGTTTGCAGGGTGTAAGAGCGTGTAACGTTGCGTGTCCTATTAACCCTTTGCCTGCTGATAACGACTTTTGTCGTTTTTAACCTGAGTCCTCTTTTATTAGTCGATCACATCACTGATATTGGGAATGAAATGGGTGTTTAAACATCAAGATTTATAAATGTTTGGTCTTAAATTAAACAAATATGAGTAATTTCCAACCACATGAGGCTGTGGATCGCGGTAGCGAGACACAACCTCAAGTGGTTGAAAATTCAAATTAAATAAGCAGGATAAGGGTTAAAACATATGAAACAGAGGTGTTCATAATATAGGGGTCTCGTTGCTTGACGATGTGGTGAACATGTGGGATTAGCGTCTCACCCGTTCGGGACTGCTCGGTTTCTCCGACCACTGACGAGTGACCTGGGCCCGCCAAGCCTCGTTCTGATCAGCCTATGCCGCGAATCGAGCGCGCTCTCAGCCAAGCGCGCCACCAATCATCTCGCTGCCACTGAAGCAGACGGATGTCCCGTCGTGAGCTCAGGGCCAAGCCGCATGGCGTCGATCGTCGTACTCCGCTTGGTGACTGTGTGAATGTCCAGACTACAATAAAGTGACAATTAACTGAAAAATGATTAAATAGGAGTTGTTTATTCCCGTCGTCCCGACGGAAGAGTTGATGGAAATGAGGGGGGACGTAACACTTCAACATACTCATGTCGGCGACACGATCGTCCCTCATCATACCCATAAACACACATGTACGTATCACTATATAGGCCCCTATTACCTACAGGCTGGTTTTACTTTGGTGTTAATCATTGTGTTAATGTTATTTTTTGTACATAGAAAAATGCAGAAGATCTGTCTCGAGCTGAAGTTATGGACACGGGAAAACCAATATGGGAGGCCAGATTTGACATTGAATCTTGTGCAGATACCATAGAATATTTTGCTGGATTGGCCCCAGCAATGAATGGTCAGCAATGATGAAAATTGGCAGTTTTATACACATAAAAATTAAATAAAGTAGAATCGGATCTTCCCCTTGGAGTTGCTAAACTGCCACTTGACAAAATGACAGTTTAGCACCTTCCAATTTTAAGGGGACGGAATGTTCTGCTCTGACAAACATGAATAGTAGCCATACTCTTAATATATTTAATCATATTGTGTAAATTTCCATTAAATATTTTTGTCATTTACAAAAGCACTGCAAGCTCTACATTCACCACCAGTCATTATAACATTGTTTGTAAAAGAAATGTGAATTACATATTGCAGTGTGGATCTGTATTTTTTGGGAAAAGAACTTAAATTATGTTTATTTTCCTGTGATAATAAGTCCATATCATATTATTCTTTCACACTCGTGCGTTACGGACGTCACTTCATTTCCTAAAATTAATCATTTGATTTATGTTATTGCAGGTGAGCATATTCCTCTCTCAGATGGAAACTTTGCTTTTACCAGACGTGAACCCTTGGGCATTTGTGGTGGAATTGGAGCTTGGAATTATCCATTTCAAATGGCTGTTTTCAAATCTGCCCCAGCGCTGGCATGTGGGAATGCAATGGTTTTTAAGCCTTCCCCACTCACGCCCATTACAGCTGTGATGCTTGCAGAAATATACACAGAAGCTGGTCTACCAGACGGTTGCTTTAATGTTGTACAGGTACGAAAGTTAAATAAACTGGATTTACCCCGATGTTAATCGTAGATCGTAAGTTCTCGTAGTTCGGTAATCGTAGTTCTGTCGTAGGCCTATGTGTTATGTTTCAGAAATATCAATCGAAATCAAGATGTGATAGCTAAGCGCGATTATAGTCGTCTTTAATCCATTTTGCTAGCCGAACACATCGCTAATATCGGAAGGAAATGTTTGTTTAAACATCAAAATTTGAAATGTTTGATCTCAAATTAAACATAGGCCCATATGAGTAATTGAAGTGGTGCGTCGCGGTAGCGAGAAACAATTTCAAGTGGGTGAAAATTTCAATTATTTAATTTAGAAGGTTGGGTTAGGCTAGCAAATGTCTAGTTTAATTGAGATCATTGCTGGACTCACAACCTCACCCCATTTTCACGGCTCTATGGTAGTTATAACAGGCTACTGTACGGCATTGCAAGCTTGGGGTATCATGGCTTGAAATAGATAACATTATTTAAAGGGACTGGCCCAGGCTAAAATCATAAAAAAATCGGTGATTTTATTTTGGCTTCTTAATATGACCATATGATGTAAACATGTTCATAGACTAGAGCTGCAAACGTTTTTTAATTTTTCTGCTGCGCATTCACCAGTTAGACTAGATATAGAGAGGAAATTCTCGTATTTCTAATTTTTGACATGGTTGTCAACAATTAGAAATCAGGAATTTCGTCTCTATATCTAGCCTAACTGGTGAATGCGCTTAACAAAAATTTTAAAACTTTTGCAGTTCTAGTCTATGAACATGTTTACATCATATGGTCATATTAAGAAGCCAAAATAAAATCACCGAATTTTTGATGATTTTAGCCTGGGCCAGTCCCTTTAATGTAATACCGTATGCCAGGGATGACCGTAGGCCTACGCGTACTTCTGGAAATGCCTTGATAAATTAAATGCTATAATCTCTTACTTTACCAGGGCGAAGCAGAAACGGGCGAACTGCTTAGTCATCACCCAGATATTGCTAAGATGTCTTTCACTGGAAGTGTTGCTACTGGCTCCAAAGTAATGCAGGCTTGCGCAAAAGTATGTTTCGTTATGGATATATAAATATATAGCCTATTCATGCCTATCTATATATCAATCTATATTTATCGTAACCTTTGTAAAGTGGGAAATACATGTGTAAACGCTTTCAATTCCAATGAACAGGTGTAGTATTTGCTGGATAAATATAATTATATAAGCCTACATAAAATACAATATAATAATAATAATTAAACGAAATCTGCCGACATTGTCATCATAACGTTTCACTTTTTTTGACAGGGAATTAAATATGTGACATTGGAATTGGGTGGAAAATCTCCTGTTGTAATATTCGATGATTGCGACCTTGAGAACGCTGTGAGAGGTGCTATGATGGCAAACTTTACTAATCAAGGACAGGTGAGATATTATAAACATGCTTGTAATATAATAACATAATTGTTAAAAACCTTTACCTTAGCCCTATGGCAACAGATTAAAACAAATTCCCTACTGATTTTAGAAAGTTGTTCTACAACAACTCTACTCTACTATACCTAAATTATTTTTGGATTATACATGTATATGGGAAAAATGTTTACAAACTCTTTTGTACACTCTTGTAAAATTACAAAAGAGAGCTTCCCGTATTAGGCCTATTTGTGATAAAAAACATTATGACTTAAACATTAGAAGCTAATGAATAATCATGAGTGTGCATATATGTATATGTATGTAACTATATTTATACACCATAATAAGTGCAAAACAAACCAACGCGAACGCGAGAGCAATATTATAGGCACGCGACAAGTGATGCGACGACAGATGCGAAAATCGTGTGACTGGTCACACACAGACGCGACGACCAACAAGACATGTGAGGCGTGAAAACCGGCACGACGAAAAAGTAACAGTTTTGAATTTGATAGCGTTGCATATTGCATTCGCGAACGTCGTCGTTGGTATGTTGTGTCAATGATCAAATAGTGTGTTTGATAAACCGATGGGACGTCCCGCGCGACGTCCCGCGCGGGTAATTGCGTTAGTGTGTTTTACGCTTTAATGTTCATAAGTTGCAATTTGGTATATATAGGCCTATGTTATGTACATAACCCCTTCAATAGTATAATTTATCATAGGTATTGTATAAAATGTGTTAGTATTTCACAGGTGTTCATTAATTATATTGGCAATTAGGGCCTATATGTACAAGTTTTTTCGAGGGCCCATTGCAAATTTTAGCGCTTCAGCGCTAAATGGTAGACCTATACCCTCATCAAATAACGATGATTTGATACTCATGATCGATTATCAAAAATAATTCAAAGCAGTTTACTTCGTCACCAGTAGCCCATAGTCAAACGCATATCTAGTTGCGTAGGCCTATACATAAATATTATCGTTAGTGAGAAGCCGCTATAGGCCTAAGTCTATATGTTTGACAAATTGAACATCACGTAATGTATACATAGAAAGACAATGAAATGGAGTTTAAAATAGTTATGTCACGAATGATCATCGCTATCCATTTTAAATAATCAACAGTTACACTGTCCAGACGTATTGTACATGACTTTATGTCATATAAATATTTGTGTTTTTTTTTCATTACAGGTTTGCTCCAACGGGACCCGTGTATTTGTTCAACGCTCCATTTTTAGCAATTTCTTGGAAAGACTGGTCTCTCGAACAAAACAAATGAAAATTGGTGACCCAATGCTTGAAGACACACACGTAGGAGCTACTATAAGTGGTGACCATGCACAAAAAGTAATGGGTTACGTGAATACTGCCATCAAAGAGGTAAAATACATGATGAACATTATGCCTCTTGCTCATTGTAGACTTTATGATGCAGAATAAACCATCTATATGAAGTGTTTATATGTCTATATATATCAACAGTGATAAAATTAATAGCATCCCCCTAAATTCGCATAAATTATCTTGGCCCAAATATACAGAAACACAATAGTATGGCAAACAGTGCTTAAAGTTCCAGAAATATAAACCTTTGGTAAATTATAATGATGTTACTATGTATAATATGGAATCCTTGTGCTGCTAGGGCCGTATATATAAGGTCAATCCGTGTGCTGCTAGGCCCGAATATATACGGTCAATCCTTGTGCTGCTAGGCCCGTATATTATATATGGGTCAATTTTTGTTCTGCTAGACCCGTATTATATACGGTCAATACTTGTGCTGTTAGGCCCGTATGTCTACTGTCAATCCTTGTGCTGCTATCCTTGTGCTATAAATACTGTCAATCATTGTGTTGTTGGGCCTGTAGGCCTATATACACTGTAAATTCTTGTGCTGCTAGGCCCGTATATATATATACGGACAATCCTTATGTTGCTAGTAATAGATTATACCATGGCAAAAGTTGTATCATCCCCCATATCAGCCTGACCTTGTTGTATTCTCCAGATGGTCATGGATCTTGTATCGACCACAGGTCTAAGGGCGATACAAGAGACCCATGGCCCGAGGGAGAATAGGCCTACAATTAGGGAGGTCTGATGTGAGGGAAGATACAACACCAGCCATGGTAGGGGCCTATTGTCTTTTTATCTCATACCAACATTTTTAGTCAAAGTAGGCCTAGATTAGAGAACTGCAATAATAGAAAGTAAATTACCATAGTCTAGGCCTATAACTGTAACATGACATAATTATAACTTCTTCCTATGGTTAATGACCTGTGATCTGATTCAATAATATGTAGTCCTAGGCCAGGCCTAGATTGCTTCTCGACTTGTCACACCTCTCAGTGGCACACCTGGTGGCGACACAGAAAGAAAGGAGTTGTTTGCCTGTTTAAGGTTGTGTCGTTCACCAGATGCGTCAGGTTATGCAGGTGCACACCAGACATTGACCCAATGCTTCTGTAGTGCTGGGTCGGCGTCCAGGTGGTGATAGTAGTAAATCATTGTTTTACGTCACTTTTCGGCACAAATGGTCTTTTAAGTGACATTGTAATATGATAAAAACGTTGTAGTCAATTGATGAGATGAATGATGTACAGATGATGATGTGAGGGTGGGGAGGTGATATAGCATGGTGGGTTATAGAGAGCGTTTTTTCGCTCGCCCGATAAGGGGTTATGGGCATGTCTAGTAGATCTACCCCCACACATGCCCAGACGGCCGGAGACTTGGGTTTTGCTGTATAATTTAATGCTGAAACTCCATGGCATTTCGCGCAGCTCCGCTATCCTCGGGTCGGATAGTCCCCAGAGTAACAATAGGACGATGACCTACGATTGGTTTAATCTTTGTTACGGCTGCGTAGCGTTTGCCCAGCAAACAGAAGGCATTGACCGAATGTTGCTCTAATGTTGGCCCGCCGTCTTTGAAGTCAGCACAACAATAAAATAACATTGAGTCAATGCCTCGTGTCAGCTGGGTATATAGCTTACACCTTGATGCTCTACTCTTAATCTGGGAGTATCAGGGAGATAACAGACAATGACAAAACATCCCTGTGGGGAATACCTGGTGTATGCCTACTTATAGTGCACACTATTTGATTTTTCTAAATCTTTATATCTATATCAGCCAGGGAAAAAATGTTTGTATCTGGTACAATGCAAACCTTGGTATGTGCTGTTGTGAGGAGCGAGCAGCGCGGGGCCCTGCACGAAATTGACGTCGATACAATGGTTTCAACCTTAACTCGACGAGGCGGTTATTAACGTGATCGCCTAGACACATTGAGAAGGGAGAAACAAGGATATATCTCTCTTGAAACCACACACAGGATCAGCAGGGTTGGAGCCCGGGACGCATGAAGATGCTTCATTCTGGGCCTAACAATATAAACTAAATAATTATATATATTTTTTTTAATAGGGAGCGGAGGTATTATGTGGTGGAGGGAGAGTTATTCTGGATAATGAGTTGAAAGGTGGTCATTACCTTTCTCCGTGTGTGCTAACTAATCTGAATGACGAAATGACTGTAGTCAAGGAGGAAATTTTCGGATCCGTGGCTTCAGTTCTTCTGTTCGACTCTGAGGAAGAGGTTGTCGAAAGAGCCAATAATACAGAACTTGGATTAGCTGCAGGTGTATTTACCAAGTAAGCCAATATAAAAAGATATAAAACACATCCTCCTTGATCACTACACTAATGTCTAGTGGTAGCCTACCCGTATGGAGTGTAGGTCAGTAGGATATGTGTAGGCCTAAAAATATTATTATGCTTAATATCAAGCAACGAGGCAGCCCTTTTAAGGTGGCTGGTGCCTCGTACGTGTCGCACAAGAGGGGTATTGAGTGCTTATCCCCTTCAATTTTAATCTGTATGCCTATACTGTATTGCGTATAGGGCTGTTTAACAATTACGTAACGCTTTTTTATGTTCTGTTTCAGAGATATTAAAAGAGCACATCGTGTTGCAGCAGATCTACAAGCAGGAGCTTTATATGTGAATAATTATAACATATTCCCATGCGAAATACCATTTGGTGGATATAAAAAATCTGGTATAGGACGTGAGAATGGCCATGCAGCTATGGAATACTATAGTCAATTGAAGTCTGTGTACATAGAAATGAATGATGTATGGTGCCCATACTAATTCTATTTTGTTTAAAGAATAAAATGACAAAACAATTGCAAAGACAACAGTGAAATACTAATATATTGGTCATCTTAAAAATATATTTAGAAAGCTCTTGTGATTGTAGTTATTTCGCAGGTCTAGCTTTAATATATCATGTGTTTTTAGTAGCCCTGAATACATGACTAGCTATTCCTCGGCCTGAGCTGCATAGCCTTGTAGTGACCCATAGTGAAGTAGGGGTTTTTCACTGTGATTTTAGGCATGTGACCTCTTGTTCTGGAAGCTAACGTGGGTGACAGCGTGCAGTGTAGCATAAATATTGATTCATTATAAACCGCATTTTTTCATGAGAGATGTGAGTCACAATAAGGAATTGTTCAAAACCCGTGGAGAAAACAAGTTATATATTTTATAAATGCAAGGCAGATCCGCCAGATGCAACTTATGCCTACTTGGTTTGTGACGTTACTTTAAAGATCCACCCAGTAAACACTGGTAAATACAAGTGAATAGTTTAACTGAAAAGCTTAGGCAACCCTGTCAACAGCGGCTGATTACTACTGGCAGTAGGCTACACACAGTCTCGTCTGGAAGGCTTACTATGAGGTAAGCAAGGCAATGCAGGCATTTCAAATGGCAGTATCTGCTTACTTTAAAAGTGAGCAGATACTGCCCTTTGGTTTGTCTTCGGTGCAACTGGCGTGCATGGCATGATCACTGATGATAGTCGGTCACAGACAAGACAGGCAGTAACCTGGTAACTTGGAAGTTAAATAAATTATATTAGATACACCTAATAGGGGGCCTAATAATAAAGGGCAGGTAAATTTAAAAAGGTCAGTGCAATCCAACCAACGGCTCATAAGATATCGTACCTACAAGCTTTTTGGGTGGCCATCTTGGAAAATGACCGTTCATGGCTCAATGCTAAAAGTATATGAGAAGAATAGGTTTTATCTGTGAAAAATAGACAAAAATCATGTGTTAACTTTTAAGTGCGGATACCCCCTCAGCGGTGGTGGATACCACAGGAAAAGGCTAAAACACTATTAAAGTTGATAAATAACAGCCTTATCTTTGCTATTTTTTGAAGGAAAATGAAGCTTCCCAAGCGTTTGTATTGTGACTGTATGACGCAAAAGAGACATGTATGTCACTTGACAACTTGAGATTCTCATCACATATGCAAATGATTAAAAAATATAAATCCCCATCTATTGCATCATTTAAACTTGAAAGTTTATCTACCACATCTGCAAAATGTCACGCATATCTTTGCTTTCCTATGCAAGAATGGTTGGACAGCTCAATTATAGGCCACTGACTGGTGCTGCGAATGTATTGAAATAATGATAATATCCTCAGCCCAATCTACACATAGAGACCAGCTGCACCTGATTCTGTACTACATGATGTATGTTTCTGCGATAAATGACAACATTTCAATAAAGAATGTTATCATGACTTTATAATACATACTACAATACATTTTTGACCCCTCAAATCATCTATTACTCGACCATTATATTAGGAAATGTTCGGAATTTGTGAAATGGCGGCCATCTTGGATTTTACACTCTCACGCGTTAAGCACAACCGGGTTTTTTGGGGATTTTATGCCCTTCTATTAGAGAGATGTCAGAGAACGATCCCTGAAAAAATAAGCTTTTTGCATTTTTTCTTCCAGGTTCCTAGTGTTATAGTGCTTAATGCTCCTGTGCTAATGCTGTCCTGTTATCGAATGAGCCGTCAGCAAGCGCATATATATATATAACGACCAGAAATTCACAGTATTTGCATATTTAATTATTCAAGTCTTTTATGAATAACTATTTAAGTTGCTTGCTTATGTGTTCTATGAATAATTGGTGTACCTTGAAACACATGCAGGAATTGAAATCGATCTGGCGTGTACCTAAAGTGAAATAAATGGCTGCTCTCAAAATATCACATGAAAATTGACACTTTTGTTTTATTCATTTCAACATCGACAAACCTACCGCGTTTTTTTTTCTGAAAATACATTAGGGCTTATTGTCCAATGCATGAAAACGTTATTTCACCTGCTCAAACAGTATCCTCAAAATCTACTATTCAACAAAATTTATTATATTGAGAAAGTGTCCTGTTTTCCAACTGGCTCTTATGTTTCTTAATTTGTCCTAAGGGGTTTTAGGGTATGCTGATTCCGAAAATCGCGGGAACCACGATGGCATTTTATTGGTTCCTGCTCAAAATACAAATTAAAAATGGAAACCACGAAAAAAACTTTTTTTTCATATCTTTACTTCAGATAGCCCGATTTACACAATATTGGTGTCTAAATATATGTTTTTGGGGTCACAGAATGTGATAAAACAACCCACAAATTGAATGGAGTTGAATAAAACAAAATAACCTATAAATGTCATTCAATTGCCAGTTTTAAACAATCAATAACTTAAACCACTCCGTACAGGCCGTCGTAATCTGGTAGTGGGTGATCTTGAAGAGAATGTAAAGACACATGCATGGGTTGGGATCCATAAGACGATTAATTAACTGTCTTGTCAGGTAAAAAAAATAATTAATACATCTGCTCTATATATATATCAGATTCAGAAACTATCACAATAGTATTCATTTCAGTGTCATATGACAGGGTACTACAAGTTTCTAAAGATGAAGCCAATCGTCTGATTGAAATATATAACAACGAAGGCATTGTGTCTCCTACATCGCTTAATGGCAACCTGTTGACTACTGGAAATCTATAGATATAGACAATATAGATCACAATCCATCCTGTACCTCTAGCTGTGACTAATTCCATCATCAGCAATATATATTATTCAGCATATGGCCCATGATAACCAGGGAGTTCCCAGAATCCATCAACACAATACGTCACACCAGAGATCTAAAATAATGATGTCATTACCAGAGACATATACTAATGCTCCTCCAATCTCCATTCCACAGAATGTCATACGGTCACCAACATCAAAAAGTCAAGCAATTCTAAGAACCATTAACATAGGTAAAGCTGAAATGCAAACTTGACTTGAACATATCAATGCAGCTTACACTGATGATTACAATAACAACACTATTTTTAATGTACCTTGGTCTGCTTATTTCGCTAATTTCTAAGTGTCTGTATATAAACTTCCTGGAATAATTGCATTACTACTACTGGCTTGGTGGGAGTGGCTGGACATCCGTCATGACAACAGCTGGTGTCACCACTGAAGGAAGAGCTCTGGGCACCCTCTGTAGACCTGTCATGCAGATACTCTCTCTAACATGGTGTCATGCGTGATAATCTCTCTAACATGGTGTCCTGCTTTCTAATGAGCCGTCAACAAGCGCATATGACGAACAGAAATTCACAGTTTTCGCATATTTACATATGCTAAAACTGAGCAATTTTTTTATTAGAAATTTCATGAATAGCTGTTGTACCACCTTGCAAACACATGTACGCATTCAAATCGATTTGGTGTGTTCATAAGGTGAAATAAACGCCTTGTCACGAAATATCGGCATGAAAATTGACACTTCTGTTGATTTTATTTCAACATGAATCAACCTGCCGCGTCAAAAAATCGTCTGAAAATACATTTTTCAAATCGATATCCTACCTGCTCAAATATCATACTCCAAATCTTTCTAATGAGCCGCCAACAAGCGCATATGACGAACAGAAATTCACAGTTTTCGCATATTTACACAAGCACATGTACGCATTCAAATCGATTTGGTGTGTTCATAAGGTGAAATAGACGCCTTGTCACGAAATATCGGCATGAAAATTGACACTTCTGTTGATTTTATTTCAACATGGATAAACCTGCCGCGTCAAAAAATCGTCTGAAAATACATTTTTCAAATAGATATCCTACCTGCTCAAATATCATACTCCAAATCTACGATATCCAGCAAAGTATTAATCAGAAAGTGTCCTGCTTTCTAACTATCATCGTCCTGCTTTTTAACAATAATCGAGCAAGTATGTCCTGCTTTCTAAGCGATCTGCTCAATACAACAATATCACGATATAACTGTTGCAGTTAAGTATTGACAATTTCAAAAAAGTTGTAAATCATCATCACGTGTATAATAATGCTCTAACAACTGATGCGCACACGGGGCGGCAACCAGTATTGTGTAAAATACATAGAAAGTAAACTAAATATCACTGGGTGTAAATTAAACCGACTGGATCGTTGAGCACATGATGTGGACCCACCCGCATGCGCATCATAACCAACGTCCTAAAGAAAAGAGTCCGTCAAAAGTAAATATTTTGAACCATTGAAGCTAGACCACTTAGTCTACATTAGCTTTCACGTTTTTTTGTGTATCCTTGTAACCTTTCAATATCAGTCACGTCGTAACTTTAGGCCTTTTAACTACGTATTAGCCTATGTTAAAAACAATATGTGTGTAGGCTTATAGATTTAACAGGTATAGACTACAACAGCCCCAAACATATGCCTACTAATATACATACAGGGTGAATGTGAGCCTATAGGCTGTTAAATAAACCATATATATATAATCAACATAACTGTTAAGAGAGGGGGGCTATTCAATCTCCGGGGGGGGGGGGCTGGATTATTTATCAGCGCATTATTTCAACTGGTCGTGGCGCAGTGGCACGCTGAAAATTTCAAATATGATTAGGCCTAGTCTAGATCTTTAATTATATTATTTATTTCATAAAGAGCTTGTCCAGGGTTTTATTTTTAAAATACTCCACCTCCCCCGCCCCCTCGGCGATTAAATGGTTGCCCTCTAGAAATGTCTATTCTGTGGAACGCAGTGACGTCACCGGAATGAATACTAGGTGAAAACAATGTTATGTGAGACCCCCCTCCAGATACTTCATTGTATCAGCGAGCTCAGTGAAAACATCCGAGGTCAAGGTTATTGAATTTCGCAGAATATGCCTATACTACAGTTCGGCCTACCTGTGAGTAGGCCCCCTATGTATACTTTGTTAGGGGTTTTGAGTGTGTAATATTCATAGATTATGACTCCAGCGTCGAACTAACACACCCGCTGACACCAGAAATTCAGCCAACAATGTCTCAATACTGGGCCAACATCTCGACAGCTGGCACAACATTGAAGTTGTCCCCGCATTGACTTGCAAACGCCGCAAGCACATATACAGAAGCGCTGAAACAAAATGAAAAAAAATATTTTGATCTCGTTATAACGACTTATACGTCGTTAAATCGACTTAAACTAAGTCGTTATAACAACTTACAAGTCGTTAAATCGAGTTAGTATAAGTCGTTATAACGACCTTTAAGTCGATAAATCGACTTTGTATAAATCGTTAAATAGACTTGATATAAGTTGTTATATCGACTTACAAGACTTAAACTATACTTATACTAAGTCGATTTAACGACTTATAAGTCGTTATAACGACTTATAGCTTAGTAAGTCGATTTAACGACTTATAAGTCGTTATAAGGACTTAGCTTAAGTCGTCTTAACGACCAATAAGTCGTTATAGCGAAATATGCTAACTCGATTTAACGACTTATAAATCGTTATAACGACTTATACTAAGTCGATTTAACGACTTATAAGTCGTTATAACGATTTAGCTCAAGTCCATTTAACGACTTATAAGTCGTTATAACGAGATAACAAATATAGTTGTCATGTGATATTTATGGGCCAAATAACAAAAACACAAATTAGCCAGGATACGACGGGCCCATCGATTACAGACTAAACCTATATAACTTAACTTGAGCTATTTTTAAATATGCAATTTAATAATGTTAAGTAGACTATTCTAAAATGTATTTTATCACAATCCAGTTGAACACATTACTATTCTATAAAGCCAAAAGTCAGTATCTGCTCACTTTACAAGTAAGCAGATGCCGCCTTTAGGCTTTGTACCACAGAATAGAAGCTATCTCATAATACAGAACCTTGTTTTCAATGACTAGTGCATGCGCGATTTAATTTTGCCTCTTTGTGATCATATACTATGGCGCCACCATGTGGTGAACCATCATAATGGTGTCAGCCTCTGCTGTCCCCTTCGAATGATTAATATAGATAGTAAAAAATACTCGCCAATTAATACTTATTTGCCATATCAACTGTACCACTTTGCTCCATAGAAAGCAGGACACTTGCCCTTAGAAAGCATGACATATATCAAATAGAATTGTTAGAAAGCAAGACCATTTCAACTAATGCTTTGCTGGATATCGTAGATTTGGGGGATAACATTTGAGCAGGTGGCATATAGATTTGATGTATTCGACAACAATGTATATTCAGACGCTTTTTGGCTCGACAGGTTTATCCCTGCTGAAATAAAATTAACAAAAGTGTCAATTTGCATGCCGATATCTAGGGAGCCGGCGTCTATTTCACCTTGTAAACACAGCAAATCGGTTCCAATTCGTACATGTGTTTGCAAGGTTGTACAACAGCAATTCATAAAATATCTAATAAAACAATATAACACTTTTAGCATATGTAAATATGCGAAAACTGTGAATTACTGGTCGTCATATGCGCTTGTTGACGGCTCATTAGAAAGCAGGACACCATGTTAGAGAGAGTATCACGCATGACACCATGTTAGAGAGAGTATCTGCATGACAGGTCTACAGAGGGTGCTGGGACTACAGAAAGGTTCACACCCATCAAAGGCATTTGAAGATTATCAACACACTACTGTAGGCCTACACCGTATGTTTTTGAGTTATTGAGCTTTGTTGACTGAAGCAAACATATGACATCCACTCGCCCTCAGTTCCATTATTGGCATAATGTTCTCCAATTGGAGCTACTGTTTCTCCAGTTTCTTAGATCTCAACGTGATCTAAATTTTGATATGTATGTTGAATCACTTGGTAAAATTATTCTTTGATTTTGCACTGGACCACTACCGTTATGCCCGCTGGATGACTATTCATGTTAAAGATTTACGCCCGCTGGATGACTATTCATGTTAAAGATTAACTTGAACTTCAATTGACCTGTCCTACAATATATGCCGAGTTTCAGAAAGGCAACTTTGTCACACAGAAAACTAGACATATATTTTCGTCATTACCTAATGACCAAGTTCACGAACGACTGAAATCAAGAAACCCACCATGAGCAAATACCCAGTGTTCAGATTCTGAACTTCAGAAAATGTTTGTGTCTCAATAGTGATTCAATAGTTACATTGGTAATGCCTTTTCCGAAATCAGTACTGAACTGTACACCAAGGTGATTATGGGTGAATGTGTCTTAAAACGATCAGAGCTGCTAACGATGTTGGCATAGCCCAATAGCAGAGATTTTTCAATGAACGTGTTAGTCATAAAACAACAAACTTCAATAACACCATTAGAAAAAACAACTTGCAATTGTTAACAACAGCTCCAGTAAAACAGCTGATAGATCGATATCTAGGGTGGCCTGTCTGAAAACTGATGTGCAACTCTTCTAAAGGATGTAGGGCCTACATTTCATGCCAATCAAGGGAGAGTGATATTGATGGGGGGTTTTATCCACGAAAATCACGCATGGCCTCCTCCAGTAGCATGAAATAGCACTGTCATACATACTAGTTACAACTGAATCAGATTTGATCAGTTGTGTAGAGCCAATGGTTCATTCAGAAACGAATGTCCCAAAATGTAAAAATCATAGATGGAGCTGGAGATCCAAGAAAAGCACATGCACTAGTCAAAACCTTCCAAGATTATTGCGAATATGTGTTCTCGCCTTCTATTGAAAATATGCAATCTGTTAACCGTCTAGATATTGTCTGGGACGTCTATGGAGATGACAGTCTGAAATATCAAGCTCGACAAGAAAGAGGAACTGGGAACACATTGCGGGTTGATGGAAACACTTCTATTCCACCTGACTGGAAAAATGTCCTAATATATTCGCATAGACAAAAACAAAGATGGCTTCTTCAAATTGCTAGCCACGTCTATTCACGACTTTATACCTCCACTGGGAGCGCAAGTTATTTCAACACATCACCAGAATGTGCAATCCTCTCCTATATGTGTTTGTCAGGTTTACTTTGTACTAAGAGGAGGCAGATACTCGACTACTTCTGCATGCTTCACAATGCTTGTGAATTTAAAAAAAGTTATACATGCAACAGACACAGAGTGAGACGTGGTTATTATTGCTATAGCTGTATCGAGCTTGTTTGAAAACTGTGGAATATGGGTTGGCTTTGGCTATGGCCCACCATTGAGATGTATCCCATGTCACCAGCTAGTAAAATAATTAGGCAGTGATGCTTCATAGGGTCTTTTAATGCATGCTCTGACAGGTTAGGATATTGTGTCTGCGTTTTATGGGGACGGGAAGAAAACCGCATAGGCTGTGTGACGTAGCATGCCTCACCTGTATGCTATATTTGCTCACTTCGTCTCGTGCACCAAGTCACGTGTAAGATACGGATATGGACGAAATACGGAGATATATGTTATCCTTCTTTACCATCGCACACCTTCCTGCAAGCATGTAAATGATGCTCGAAAACAGTTGTTTGCTTTTGCCAACCGTCACATCGAAACATTCCACCAACATAACATGCACTTGAACAACATGAGAAAACGGTCTTTGGATTGTTTTCCCAAAGCGTCTAAAGCTTGTCAAGAATTACTAAAGTGGGGATGCAAAAAAGCCGGTATAAACCACTGTAAATGCTGTAAATCCAGCCTTGGATGCACTCAATTGTACTTTTGCTCAGGACCATGTAGTAATTCATCAGACAACTGATTAATGTATACAGTATAATGCCTATATTCTTAACAATGAATACCATATATATATAGTTGTTGATTTGGATATCTTAATCTCTTAATTTGCAGCCGATTACTCTGATTTGTACCACCATGCTGTCCAATAATATGCTTAAAGAATCATCCAACTGCAAAATGGGCATGCGTGGGACGGTCAAGTGTAGGCCAACAGTAGCCTATTGAGTACAGATTGATAGCATTATTATCAGCCACTGAACTGATTACAAGATACTACTCAAACAAGACATTGATCCAAGGCTGTTTTAATGTTAGGCCAACGTCTGAGACGCTGGCCCAACATTGGATAAATGTACAATGTTTGCGAGAAAGTCCTCCTGCCCAGCATTCTCCACACATAGATGTCGCTCATCTCTGTAAGCAGGCGCCAAGTTTTAGCAGAAACTGCTCATTTAGAGCAGTTTTGTTGTTATACCAACTGTAAGCTTATAAACACGCTTGTGTGTGCTAAGATATATATGGAAAATATAAAAGACCACTACTCCGCCACGTTTGAGTTATCTATTCACAGAGAAATAGAAAAACATCAAGGCAGTACTCTCTCTACCTACGCGCTGCTGTGAGAAGGTTTATGTTATTGTTTTCCGACATAATTTTCAATCGGGTTCAACCCACTGGCAAAAAAAAATTACTGTATGACATGCGAGTTATGATAGCTCAATTTATCCTTAACTATACCGAGTAAATAGCGATTACCTGCAGCAAACCATTAGATTAAACGAAATAGTGAAAAATGAACAAAAATCAGTCTAGGCGAACATCTAAATAGTACCGTGGTTATAGGAATGGTTATTCAAAACCTGATTCTCGCGTGGTAATGGCTGATACATCAGGTTAATAGCCATGCGTGCTTACGGCAAAATCGGCATGTGGTATCAGAGATATAATCTCTGAGGTCAGAATGCCTGCCCAGCAAACACAAAACATTTGTATAACATTTATACAACATTGACCAAATGTCTTCGACGTTGGTCCAACATTGTATAAAGTTATACAAATGTTTTGTGTTTCCTGGGTGTCAATACAAGCTTGTGGTCGGGAAGTTTCTACATCCCCGCAGTAAGTGGCGGATCCAGGATCTGAAAAAAGGGGGAGGGGCGCCCGGGGTTTTGGGGGCTTGCCTCCCCAAGATTTTTTTGGTAGATTTTAGCCAATTTAGGGGACTTTTTAAAGTATTTGGCGAAAATAAGGGGGGGGGGGGCGCGAGCAGTAATACAGTCAGTTTGTTTGCAAGCCAACAGCCAAGTAGGGGCCAGGGCTAAGGGTTTTGAATTATTAACTCATAAATGTCGCTCAAGTAAATATGAACTTGCTGTGATTTGAGAACTTGCTCTTAATGAGGCTTCGGGTATGAAACGCATATTTAGTATTATTATGGAATAGGGCCTTGGCATACCCACAGGCACTATTGCATTCTGGGGGACCCTTGTCTTGCGAATTTTGACAGCTGACCATACCTTAAAACGGCAGTAGTGACCATGTCAATTGTTATGGAACAACCCTCATCAGGGAGCCTTGGAATCCATTCATACCAGTAATATAAACAGGTCTGAGAAATAATAACGATAAAAACCAAAAGTATTACCTGGTAATATAATATGAACCACACAACAGCCCATTAATATTAAATGTGATGGATGAAGCACAAACATTTTATTCATTCACGTATCAAAATATTAACAATTATTCAATCATTATGTAATAATATGTTATGATTAGTAACATCTGCAAGACCTAATTTTAGATATTTCTGGTGGAAACAATGCCACAATGAAACTATTCTATCACAGTTTGCATGAAACGATATTAGCCATACAATACATGCCATGTGCCATTTTATACTGATAGTATCCATGTATTAGGCCCAAAATAACTCATCGTTTTAGTGCTTTCTGAGGCACACACAAAAAAACAACATGACGGACTACAGATGACACAATTTCGGACTGAAAAAGGATTTTAATTGATAATACTTATACAACAATAGGCCAGTCGGCCACCATAATGCACCCATCACACCCTTTCCTGAACTCCCACATTCTGTTTTACAGCAATGGTCTACCTATGTATGACTGTTTATCATGTATATTACAGATATTTAATTCAATGAATTCGACCAAGTTGACATTGCATACATATATCCCTCCCCGAAACCACACATTTTGTTTTATAGTAGGCATAATGGTCTTGTTATCTAGCATAGTTTTTCTAGATATTAAAGTCAATAATGACCTAAAGTCGCCCATTTCTAATTTGATCGAGTTTACACTTTTCAGGTCATATCCCCCCCTGAAACCGCACATTTTGTTTTATAGTAAGCCTAATGGTTTAGCCATCTGGCACGGTTTGTCAAATATCAGGCAGATTAATTTCAATAATGGCCAATAGGCAGTCATTTTGAAATTATTTGAGTTGAAATTATCAGCCCTCCCTAAAGCCGCACATTTTGTTTTGTAGTAGTGGTCTAACCAGATAACCGGCATATTAAAGTTAATTATAGCTGATAGTCGACCATTTTTAATTTGATCAAGCTGAAATTTTCCAGGGCATATCCCCATCGGAAACTGCACCTTTTGTTTTGAGTAATGGTCAAGCTATCTGGCACGGTTTGTCAGATAATTTTGACCGATGGTCGGGCTTTAAGTAGGTTAAAGGTCATAAACCTCAAAAGGCACATCTACACCCCTTAAGGGATGTGTGTGTGCAATAAAAAAGAAATGCCCCATGGGTTTTCATGATCTGCTCCGGAAACAAATTGCGGAGAGACGGCCGGGCATTAGAGTCAATGCCATAACCTCTGCGGGCTGGGAATGAAAATGATGATAAAAATATAGTCAAAGGTAACCAGTGGTAACAGTCACGTACATTGATAGTACTTAGTTGAATGTTCAGAGCAACATGAATGTATTAGTATCCAGACCTCGCAGAAGATTATTTAGCCAGAAACAAATCGCTGAGACTGAAGATAGATGACGAGGGCTCTTGCCTGTGGTTTTGTCAATAAGAGGCAATCAGAAGGAGGACAATTAATAGGATTTGACACAGTCATGTAAAGCAAAATATAAAATTATTTAAATTTTCACCAAGTTGAAGTTGTGTCTCGCTACTGCGACCCACAACTTCAAGTGGCTGAAAAATAACTAATTTGTCTATTTTAAGACTAAACATTGCAAATCTTGACGTTTAAACACACACTTTATCCCCAATTACTGCTATTTAAACTGCTAATAAAACAAATTTAAAACGACCACAGTGGCGCTAGCGGTTTAAAATATTAAAGAAAGGAATATGTATGTACATGTATCATGTGTATATGTGTTCATCTATGTATGTATGCCATGATTATGCAGACAACTTTGCCATTTGCACAAGCAAAGGCCATCAACCAGAGGGTGGCCGATGAACATTTAAATTTTAATTACAGTAGACACAATATGTTGAACTAAAGTTGGCTACATTGCTGGCCCAGCATCGTACCTCAATGGACCCAGCAAACAAAATACAGAGAGACGTGATGATGGTCAGGTAGGCCACACACTTCTACAGGAGCGAGAATATTGTTATATATATGCAGGGTATATAATTTGGCAAAATATACATTGATATATATATACGTTTCAGCCATTAACCCTTTAACCGCCGATGCCGCATATATTCCGGTTTTCATTTTTTTAATAGCAGATTAAGTACCACATTTTAAATATGTTAAAGATAAAATGTGACATCAACCAGCAAGATTTGAAAAGAGTTGACCTCCGTTTTGTCAAATCTGAATAATTTTCACTCACTTGAAGTTGTGGATCGCGTCAGCGAGACACAACTTCAAGGGGTAAAAATTCAAATTGAATAATTTGCCGGTTAAAGGGTTAAAGCATAAAATAGAATACAATGACATTTATAACACAAAGTTGCTAATTTATCGAAAAACTACATGGCTAATTTACATATTTTGCAAAAAAACTGGTCTCATTTCATTTTAGCACTACATCACAAAGGTCACGGGTCCAAGTTGTTTTGGCCAACTTAACAAATGCATATTTATGGTCTGAAGCTAAAATGCATCAGAATTCCCCAGCCGCATACATGTGTATAGCACCACCAGAAAATGATCCATCCCATAATATGAAAATGTATGGTGACCAGAACAAAAGGCAGGCGTTGGTGGAATGGAAGTAGACAATCTAAGCATATTAGTGTTATACCGACAAAGAAAACTACACAATAACTGTACACAACTACTTGTATATTTAAATAAAGGGGCTAAAGACAACAACCAAAAGGCACATCTACACCCATGTTGTGTGTGTGTATGTGCAATATGAAATACATCCTCACCATGGGTTTCCGAATTATGTTCCCGAAAAAAAATGCTGATAGGCAGCCGTCCGTCTTGAACAAAAATGGCTCCAGTAACCAACAGTGGTAGTCTAGGTCAATGTTTTTCCTAGATGTCTTTTGTCAGATATTTTTAGATTCTTACCAGTTCATCAGATCGCCAGATATATCTAGAGAATTGTCATGTCAAGAAATAGTCCAGAAGATTTTGCGCTGAACAAGTTTGTGTGTCAGTGGTAAAAAGTAATACAAAAGTATTTCCCAAGCACACAAATGTATAAAATTATCTGAAAAATTCATCTGTTAACGTGAGTGAGATAAAAAGCAATTCACGGAATAATGCTGAACGCTATATACCGGTACATAAAATATAACAGAATAATGATATAAACATTATACAGAAATATACCACACAGCCAATCTTTTCACATCTATTATCAGCTCCTCCGCAATGGTGACAAGATAGACGGCCGTCCATCAAGGGGGATACAAATAACTCAAAAATATTCCTAAAGCTGGAACAAAAATGGCTCCAGAAACCAACAGTGATACTTATCAGTGTTACGTGGTAACAAAACAGAGACGAAAAATATTGTGCGTGGGAGTCTGCCCACTCATACTGTTGATAACAAACCATATTTAAATGTCTTGAGAAAGAGAAGTACATTCTAGAGCAACATGATATTCAACAATTAACATTGTTTGTAAAGACACAGCTTCATCAGGACTATTGAGCCAGTTAAATTTCCGATTAAAAAACTAGAGAAAATTCCTATATTATGTGATACTTACTCACATTCTAAAATGCCATGAATGTAGCTCTCAAAAAAAACAAGTTTCTGTCTAGAGTAAAGACATTTTAATGCTCATGTAACATTTAATTGGCACAAAATCCTATGCACATTAGTCATTTAAACCAAGAAATTTGTAAAAAGTGTATCATTCAATTTGGCTCAGACTGCTGCAAGGGAAGCATTGCAAACGATTGAAAAACATACATACGCATTTGGACGCCTTATGCACAACTGAGCCAACTCCCAAAAATTCGAAAAAGAGTTAAGTGTGCTAAGTGATTATGCATACCCTTTATTTAAAAATTAACCGGAAGTCCAAATTACAACCATCACGCTACCTGGTGGCGATAAAAAAAAGCACATGTTAAAATTTCAGATTTATTTATGCACAACTGGACTAACTAAAACATTCATTTCGTCCATCACTGTCCCCGTGTTTCACCAAAGCTATAAACGTTGCACGTATTTTACAGAAGACATTCCACAGTTAGATCTGCAGAATATGTAGATAATCTGTCATGTGCCCATTGTCTTGTCTACACATTTGTTAAATTGACAATAATTGTGGCTTGGTTCACTTGTGCATCAATCAAAATTGATTTATACACAACTGGACCAACCCACAACTTTGTTTTTCCCATCATCCTCGCATCACCCAAACTATATATTTTTATTATCACTGATTATAGAAACTTCAGAATAGATCCACAGAAGTCGTAGAGAGTCTGTAATGTGCTTATTATTGTAAATTGTCTACATATATTTGTATTGTCTTAATTTACAAGAAATGTGGGATGGTTCAGTTGTGCATAAATCAAAATAGCCATTCTGATTTATTCACAACTGGACTACAGCTTATTTAAGGCAGCGAGGCTCAAAACCGGAGGTATCTGAAGAAGTGTGTATGTTCCATGAATTGAGAATGTGGATGTCGTGTGTTAGTTTAACTCAATATTTTGCTCATTTGCTTTCTTGAATTTACAGTAGACCATAAACTTCAACTGCATTTATCTCAAAACGAACTTTTTGGGGTTGATCTAGTTGAGCTTAAGACGTCCATTTATACAACCGAGGATAATAGAAATAGATAAGTATAAAAAATAATTGTGTGAACATGGAATTATTTTTTCAAAACTAGATGGAATTGGGTTCGTTGGTGAATCCTGAAAAAGATTGCCGATGGGAGATACTTTTCCAAGTAAACAACAAAATACTTAATATTTGAACCATAATAATATGTTTTTTCAGGATATAAACAAATCAAGTGTGAGTGCCATTTTTCTACCCCTCAAGGTATAAAATAAACATGATATTGTAGGCGTATAGTGGGGGGTGGGGTTCTTATAAAAAAAAAAATCCGAGGCGACGCCAATACCCCCCGACCCCACTTCATTGGGCGGGTTTTGAATTTGATCAAGTTGAAAATTTTCAGAGCATATCCCAACCTGAAACCGCACATTTTGTTTTGTAGTAATGGTCTAGCTATATGGCACGGTTTGTCAGATATCAGGCATATTAAAGTTAATTACGGCCGATAGTGGGCCTTTTTTAATTTGATCAAGTTGAAAATTTTCAGAGCAAATCCCTACCTGAAACCACACATTTTGTTTTGTAGTAATGATCTAGCTATATGGCACGGTTTGTCAGATATCAGGCATATTAAAGTTAGTTATGGCCGATGGTCAGCCAATTAAGCAGGTAAAATTTCAAAAAACCCAAAAGGCACATCTACACCCCCTAAGGGATGTGTATGTCAAAAATTAAAGAAATCCATGCACGGGTTACCGAGTTCTGTTCCGGAAACGAAATGCGGACATCCGGACGCGGGACGGACGGACGGACGGACATCCGAGGCGACGCCAATACCCCCCGCCCCCACTTTGTCGGGCCGGGATAAAAAAATGAACATTTTAATTTTATGCGAGTGATTACATGTAGATGGGTCACATACATGTATGTTTGGATACCGCTCATCATATTCGTTGAATTGTTGTAAACTTTGTCTTGTTTGTTGTTGAGGTAATTTAAACAATATATCTAGCCCTACTATTGCTACACACTGAATCAGATGTGCTCTTCTAATCTAGTATTCTGATACGGATTAAAAATCAAGACAGCTGTATGTTGCATCCAGGGTATCAAAATATGTATTTTTTGAAGGCTATAGTGTAGAAATGAAATGTAATTGTATTATATGATTAACATGTTGGGGCATGTAGGCCTATTATATAACTAGAGCCTGACAACACTGAAGTAGAGCTTGAGCTGACCTTTAGTTTCAGTAAACTATTCAAAGAAAAGCTAAAAAGCAGCTATTTCACTGTTCACTATTAAACAACAAATGTGTTATCTAATATCAGATGACTATTCAGATAAAATATATAATGTATAGTCAGACATTATGCTAATTTTAACTATACTTCTCTTATAACTTCTCTAATTTTTTAAATTTTAAACATACAAAATATGTAAAAAATAAAATAAAGACATTTTCAGGGTAAAAAAAATATCTTATAATTTTTAGTTGTGACACAAGCATTCTACACTGCTTCACAATGTGTTAACCTCCTATACTATGATATGATGTATAGTATATTCTATTAAGCAGTATATTACAAGTTGAACTTAAACCCCAGTTGAATTCTGTTATGCATGATAACCTGCAATATCGGGCATGCGAAACAGCAAGGGAATTTAACCTCAATAGGAATTCTTCTAACACTACAATACTTCTCTCCTTGTTCTTAGCAGCACTCATTTCACTTTTTATCTTGATTTTCTAGTTTTTTCCACATTATTATCGATTTTCTCATTCACTTCACTAAAAATGTCCACAAAATTTGGCAGGTCATTCTTTTCTGATGAAATTTGTATGCTTGGGTCATTCTGAGGTGATGAAGGTGGACCTGATTCTAGAAGTGAAGCTTGGTCAGTATTATGTTGAATATTTGTCTTTGGGTGTGTTTCTTCTGAAATAGATGTCACATAGGGTAGCATCACTTTGGTGGATATACCATAGGGTTTCAGATGGTAAATAAAATACTCAAATATGTACATCATATTTGGGGGGACATAATGAAATGTAATTGCATGATCACTGCAGCACTCTGGACCCTGCAAATACACAATGACAATGATACATAAACACAATAAAAATAATTGAAATATGACATAATTATGCAAGAAGAATCCGTTGAGTAGATAGTTTAACTATGCAGGGCAAAATTTGTCTGGTCTCATGTCCCAAAATGTTATAAAATGTAATTCTGGTCATTTGCTAAGCAAATCAAATTTAATTAATTTAAAGGATTTTTAGGTACCAAATTAGAGCTTGAAGCAGAAAAACGCTAGTCATTAATTTTGAAACAAATTTCTCTCTACTATGACATATATTTTATCAAAGACGAGGCTAAATAACTAGAAAGCATGGGTCATAAGTGCTAGTTCCATTTATTGAATTGTGGGTGAAGAAAAATTTTGGGTATCAGATTTACTGTGGAATTGGTAGTTGATTTGTGAAGGATGGCAAGAAATGAAATGAAATGAATCGGGTTTTAGGCCACCTTTGTGCACATATAGCCTAAACCAGGCCAGGAGAACCTCCTGAGGATGGTGATATGATTGAGATGACACTGTCCTCCAGACACAGGATTCGAAATTCGAGCCCTGGCGGTCTGAGGCGGAGCACGCTACCTCTCGGTCACGGAGGCTCCCCACAATACTGACATTCACACGTGGATGGGGAAGAAACATTTTGTTTTTTTCAAACCGCCGAAACCGGGAACCGAACCCCGAACTCTGGCGTGAAAGGCAGCGCTGCTAACCACTACCCTAGGGCCTTCGCCCCTGACAAGAAATAGTCTATCACAGAAAGGGATAGATCTCATCACCAAACAACCGATTTATTTTTTTGAAAATTAGAAAAGAAACCTGCAACTCTATCGAGCTTACAAGGAAAAACAAGAAAGGTTTGAGAAGTAGCCATTTTGAACCTGACGCCTTATCATTTTCAAAACCCGACCAGTGACTTTGTAGGGTTAAGCATGCATGCCAAGTTTCAGAACATTGATCAAGATTTCTTACACAGCAAAAACATTTATGTCCGACCGGCGATGACATGAATCCGATCAGGGTCATTTTTGAACTCATCCGGTTATTCTGCAGGGTGAGAACGTGAGTTGATGAATATTTAAATAACAAGAGGACTAAAGTCCTATATCATCCCCCGCCATAAATTAGGTTAGACTTTTTGCGGTCACAAATAAAGTCGATTTGTGTTGGCCATTTTAAATTTCAGTAAAATCACATGCACATTTCCGGATGGTGGGTAATGTGATTGTACAATGTGAATTATTAGTGATTTTAATTTTTCAGTTTTTGCACCCACATCCATGGCGGCCATTTTGAATTTCACTAAAACCTTAAAAAAATCACTTGCACATCTCCATATCGTGGGGAATGTGATAGTAAAATTTGAATAATTTCCGACTTTAAGTTTTGGAGTTTTTGCGCCCACAAAAAAATTTGGAGTTGACCTATAGCGGCCATTTTGAATTTTGGTAGCATCTTTAAAAAATCACTTGCACATCCCAATGTTGCTAGGAATGTCATGTTAAAATAAAAAAAAAAAATGACCAGACAAATTTTTTGAGTTTTTGCGCCCCCCAAAAAATTAAAGTTGATCTGTGGCGGTCATTTTGAATTTCAGTAAAACCTTAAAAAAGTCACCTGCACATCTCCATATTGTGCGGAATGTGATAGTAAAATTTGAATAATTTCTGACTTTAAGTTTTAGAGTTTTTGCGCCCACAAAAAAATTTGAGTTGATCTCTGGCGGCCATTTCAAAATTTGGTAGCATCTTTAAAAAATCACTTGCACATCCCCATGTTGCTAGGAATGTGATGTTCAAATTTAAAAAAAAATAGACAAAAAAAAAAAAAAGTTGATCTGTGGCGGCCATTTTGAATTTCAGTAAAACCTTGAAAAAGTCACCTGCACATCTCCATATCATGGGGAATGTGATAGTAAAATTTGAATAATATCTGACTTCAGGTTTTAGAGTTTTTGCGCCCACAAAAATTTTTTAGAGTCGACCTCTGGCGGCCATTTTGAGTTTTGGTAGCATCTTTAAAAAATCACTTGCACATCCCCATGTTCCTAGGAATGTCATGTTAAAATTTCAAAAAAAATTGACCAGTAGTTTTTGCGCCCACAAGAAAACGTGACGCCGGACAGAATCCTGGCGCGACTAAAATCCCCCTTTTAAATTCATTTTATCACGCGCGCCCGCGCAACAGTAAACATTTTATAATGCTGTTGCACGTGCTAAGTTAAGATTTTTGGGAGAACGAGCAGATGATTTTTTTTCTGTGGGGAACCCTGCATAATTTGAAATATCTTCATACTTACAGCCCTGTTGGAGAGCTAACATGAGAGGGAATTACAATTGAAATCATTGTCTGAAAAGGGGGTATTTCTGATAAAAATAGTATTATGACTCAGAACGGCATCATTTTGAACATGTCCACATTACAGTTTACACTTTACAGATACGAATAAAGCACACAGGTTAGTTCACAGAATGTTTGAAAAAAATCCATCAATTCGCACTTCTAGGTGAATTGAAATGTGAGACAATACCTGGGTTTTAGCATGTGCAAAATATTCCATGGTAACACATGTAGATGTATGGCCACACAAGTAATTTTGTCCAAAGATAATTGTATAGAACAACCATTTACCACAATGACAAATCACTAGGTTCGACTAAATCAATAATACAACATTATATTACTCCTAACAGGCAGACTCCCCACAGTGTCACTCACTCACTCACTCACTCACTCACTCACTCACTCACTCACTCACTCACTCACTCACTCACTCACTCACTCACTCACTCACTCACTCACTCACTCACTCACTCACTCACTCACTCACTCACTCACTCACTCACTCACTCACTCACTCACTCACTCACTCACTCACTCACTCACTCACTCACTCACTCACTCACTCACTCACTCACTCACTCACTCACTCACTCACTGATGGTGTTCAGTATCGCTTGTGAGTTGTCATCTGTATTGCTTATAGGAATAAAAAATATTTATTGAAACAAGTACACAGTAATAAAGTAATGCATTTTTTCTTTACATCATTATTAATCTTGGTAAAATGTGAGTCACAAGACAAAAATACCATGATCACATTCATGCTCATTACCTCTTTAGCAGGAAAATAATTATAATTCCAATACCAATTGTTTTTTGGAACCATGCCAGGTATTAAATGATGCTCGGGAATAAAAGGCATGAACGTTTCTCTGCCAGAATCATCCCGTGAATCACCAGCTTCAACACCAATATTCTCTAAGCAGCGACCCATCTCTAGATCCTCAGCACCACCATTATCTGAACGACAATAATGACTGTGTGATAACCCATCTTTAACAAATCTCATTACTGCTTCTTTGCTTAGAATGTAACCTGCACCGCCACTCATATACCCTTGTTTCACATATGGCTTGAAACGACGACCGAAATATATCGGTCTAGAGGAACTAAAATCTCTAAGTAGCTTTCTGAGATTCTCAACTATTACATAGGTGTCATCATCTGCTTTCAGAAACCAATCAGCTTCATGAAAGTGATTTTGATAAATGTATTTGAATGCTTCCTTAGTTTTACCCCAGAGGTTATCTCTACCCTCATCAACTGGGAGTGCAACTGCGGGGAGTACATGATCTTCTTTTGAACTCATGAAAACCAGTTTATTGCAGCGCTTGCCCCATGTGGCTTTGACGTGTCTTGCTTTACTGTGAATATTTGTAGGACTAGTCATCACCCAGCACAGCACTCGTGTCTGATTGTACAGCATTTTCGCTAAATCATCTTCATCTGTAAATAGAAATGAATTTTTTTTATTAAATGTATACAGTATTTATAATATACTGCATACCATGTATACCAGTATATTTGTCAGAGTAAATTTTAACGCTGATGTTGATGCCAACGCTGACGACGCCAAGCTCCAATTGCAATAGACCACCTTTTTAAATTAAAAAGCGGGCTAAAAGTGATTTAAGATTATATAGAAAAATAAGTATAATGTATATGAGAATTTTTTTTATATGATTAAACAGTTAAAAGTTATATAAAACATTTTGGCACATAAAAAGTATATTAAAAATTATTTAAGAAAACTTATAAATGTATATAATTAAATAGAAAAAAAGGTCGCAGGCCACCTACGAAATTTTATATGGTTATTTTCATTGCCTCTGGCAAAGAGTTTTTAGATTTTTGGGGCAAAAAAGCAAAAGGAATTTGTTCCATGTCGCACTCTCTTTCAGGATATTTTCAAGAATTTTAAATCAGTTCCAGGAAGTATGCTGTGCTAAAATCATTAATAGTTTGGAAATCTGAATTGTGATGTACAGTTTAGTCTTGCTGTTGATATAAAAACACAATCTTCTCAATTTAATGTACACTTAAACAGAAAAATAAGTGTGTACATGCTGTATGTATGTACTGAGAAATTTAGCGAAGCATATGTTTCATGCCTTTTAAGATAAGTTATGATATTGTTTAATTGATGGGAAATGATTATACACAAGTGTTTTATTTCCTGCCATGTACATGTAGGACTCTATGCTTAAATTGCATTGTTTTTTATCCACAAAATTAACGCTGAAGGATAATAAATATTTTGAACTAATTATGTGTATATACAAAACGTAAATATCCACATGATCCATATACTTTACTTGCATATTGCACCCCCCCCCCCCCACACACAGGTCAAAATAACTCAACCTAAAAATACCCTGATAATTTTTAGTGTTGACAGAAAATACTATTTTCAACAATAGAACCCTTGTCAAGCCAAAGGAGGTTGAAAATTGATCAGCAATCAATAAGAGCAATTTACCTTGGTGGTGATCTTCAAAGTCATGCCATTTCTGCTCTTGGTCAGGTCCAGCAAAAGAATCCATTTCTCCATGTGAGTGTGGGGAATCAGGAATGAAGCCATTAGGAATCATAACATTTGCTTTTTTCTCATTCTGATACTGTAAGTGACTATCTCTGAAGAAATAGGTTGTAAAGAAGCCAAGTGTTATTCCACTTGCAAAAATCAGCAAAACTCTTTTTGAAGGGACAGAAGTTCCCATTTTCTGCTCAGTCATACATCAATATTTTGAAAAATTTCAAGAGTGTTCTTCAGGATGTTTTTTTCAAATTGCAACATAGCTTCATTGATCTCTGTGGATGTTCTCTATTACTGTTCAGCCCATGTTCACTGTCACGAAGGTAAGCTACAAAAAATAAAATTTAGAATGAAAACTTAAGACATGACAAAAAAAAAACTAGAGGTGAACATTGTTATATAGTGAAATCTGTCACTGACGATCTTGTTGGTGCCAGGTAAAAATGTCGCTGATGACAAAAAGTCATTGATAATAGCCTTAGAGGGTTGACTGTTTTGTATTGTGAGCGTGTCTGTCTATATTTGAATTTGTGTTGTCAATTCATATTCTGTGAGTTACCCGTCATTGTAATCCAGTGGTATTGCGTGATTGGCATATGTATCATTATAGAACTACAGCTAATGCTATATCTTATTAAAGTATAATATATAATTTCCAAGTCTAAAATTAATTGAAGATAACAGAAAAACTGATGCACACTATCAGTTGAATGTTTAGCTGCGGTGTGCAGCATTGGACCGCCTGTCTTGAGAACTCTTTATTAGTAAATAGTAATGAGCATAACAAATTTAAACAGGATACATGAAAAACTTTTCAAGCGATCATAGTCAAATGATCGCTTGAAAAGTTTTTTCATGTATCCTGTTTAAATTTGTTATGCTCGTTACTATTTAATATAACGTTGAATGGGCCTACTACATTTATCGATAATACGTGATAAAAAACAGTGTACGCAATATAACAACTAGGGCCAAAGGCCTCATGTAGCTGGGGCAAAGGGAAATACTACAAATTGTTCACTTATAAGGGTGTGTCATTCAGAATGGCATACTCGCTCATAACGGCATGCCCTTATATGCGTATCAAATCTGTGATTTGATAAAATTGTGATGTTTTACTGTTGATCGCAACACACGCCATGCAACGGCGACAACAGTAAATAAACGAGGAATGTTGTGTGCTTATTTTATCTATATCAAGACTGATATCAATGGATAATTAAATGATGCTCATCCTCTTGTCACAGCTTCAAATGTCCCAATTTTAAGTTTGTCATGTCGGACCGGCAACTACTTAAATTTGGCTATTTATCATAGAGCTGAATTAAATCTCCAATTTTAGTGTAGGCCTACTGCATCAGCACGGGTCGACTGTTACACAGTATGTGTTTTAGGCCTAACTTCATTGCCTAGGTAGAGGCTAGGTAGGCCCACATCACATCAAAATATTATATTTGTCAACTATGCATATAATTTTTAAATGAATGGCTAGACTACAATGAGCAGAAAATTATACCCCACAGTTATCAAGAAGCATGGCATCGGGTGGCATGTCTTGAACATCATTTTTTGCAGATATGGGATACTTTACTATGAGATTATATCATTCATACATATCACTATATTGACCATAAACAGAATTTAGATATAGGCCTATGGGTAGGGGACACTGGGGCACCTTGAGATGGATTAATTCAACCCCCCCAAACATATATTTAATTATTGAAATAAAAGATTTTTACGACAAATATGGATACACTTTGAGACGTCACCTGGGGTAACTTGAGACACCATATTCGGTATCTGAAGACAACGTGGATCTAGCTAAAATCAAGATTTGAATACTACATAGGTATACCTGTAGCTAAAGCCTGCAGTTAGCTAATGCTAGATGTTGCAGTAACAATATGTGCCTGAAAAAGGTGGGAGCACCTTGAAACACTTTCGGGGCACCTTCACTGAGATAGACTCGGGGCACCTTGAGATAGTTTTGGGGCACATTGAGACACCCTGACTGACCTCAGATCTGATATTATTCATAGTTTTTGTGTGGGGTGTATTTGAAGAAAACTATTATACTCAAGTGATAAAGTGATAGCACAGGTGTACGATACCACCAAAATCATAGGGAAATCAAATTACGTGATCTATAGACACAGATATTAGTCTTCTAAAAAAGTAATTTTCATGTAAAAAATGGACCTAAGCTTAAACAGGGTGGAAAATGGAAATTGGTTAGTTTTGGTACCATTGACCAGCTGGCGAACAAATCGCAATATAATTTCTGTCAAACAGGCCTGTCTCAATGTGCCCGAAGTCACAAGGTGCCCCAGTCTCCCCTATACTTTACTGTGAGATTATACCATTCAAACATAGGCCTATATAGGCTACAGTAGGCCTATATTAACAGTAAAAATAATTCGGCTCTATGTTACTGAAAGATATTAAGCAGTCTGCATTGTACTTGAATTTCAAGTCTTAGTTGCAACTTCCATGGTAAAACTGCTTTGACAGAAAACACGGTGACATAATTCAGCCTTTCAGGAGTCAGAGACGAACCATTAGATATGGGGGTAGGGCTGGAGTTTTTGTTGGTTGCAAACGTTTTTTCACCACCGCAAGAAAGCAATTTTTTTTTTTGTGACGAACGTCCGAAATTTTTTTTTTAAATTTATGTTAAAGAACTGAAATATATATTTTTGTTGTATGTCTTTCCTATTATGTACGTTACTATTTGGTGTTTTTTTCTGGTCAACATATTTTTCATCAATTTCGCCAACAAACTTTTTTTCTGACCACATTTTCAACAAACTTTTTTTTCATTTTCTTTCTAGGCCCCCCCCTCCAGATATCAAATAGTGCGCCCCTCAGATGGCTTAGTATGTCAACCAGACTCTTTCCCCCTTCCAGCTTGATAGGCCGGCCTACTCCATGGAATGTGATGCAGGGGTAACCATGCCGCGCTGAATTGAGTCTGCCAGTTAGTAGCCTACCCAGACAGACCTTGTGACTTTGTGCATTAGTAACATTAGTAGGTCAACACTGGTCATCCCCCACAGGGGTCAGCACATTGTAGCCCTGGAAGAGCCCACACCAACAGTGACAACCCAAGGTCTGTCCACAACCTTCAGTTGCAAATTCTTTTTGCTACGTTGTGTTGTATTGGGGTTTACAACTTATTTACAATGTATTATGTAGGCCTAGGACAGGAAAATTGGGAAACAATGTGTGGATATGTGGTGACAATCGGATCATGCTGATCAGCTGTGGTGTGTAGAGCACATATCCAGTTTCCGACACTGAACCAACGTTAAACCAACATTGATTTACTGTCTTGTGTACGCTGGGTAGACTATAGGCTTATGTGTGTCGAGACCAGATGAACAACACAACATTGATTACAGGTGCTCAGCAGACCCAATGCGATTTATTGTTGGCCCAGCGTCTGTGACGTCGGACCAATATTGTATCGGCATTGGGTCAACGCATCGTGGTTGCTGGGTTGACCTGAAACCATGAGGGATAACGATATTAATGGTAACTGAATACCACCCCTCCCTCAGTTCATTTGCAGTGGGGTGGCGTGTTGTAGGCCCCTACCTAAGAAACGCGAGGCATTGAACCAATGTTGTTCTAATGTTTGCCGGCCGTCTTTGACGTCGTCCCAACATTAAAACAACATTGGTTCAATGCCTCGTGTTTGTTGGCAGGGTTCGTAATAGTGGTTGTCCGGTTGTCCAAGACAACCAAAAATTGTCACGGACAACCAAATATGAATCTTCAGAACACTTTGGTTGTCCGTACGGACAACCACGTTTATCCCCCGAAACAATTTTGCCACTGAACACGCGCACATGGCATAAGAGTGGTGTCATATCAAAGTCAACTTGAATCTTGTCTGCTGTCATGTGCGTCTGACTGTTGACAATGCCTTGTGGTAGTTACATAGTATTTAAATTTTAGGACTAAACAGAACCATTTATTTCCTTCAAAAAAGGTTAACAGACGACATTGACAATGAATCAGTGCTGAAGCCACATCTGAACTTGTATTCATTGATATCGCAATGCCTACACAGATTACTCTAGACAGTGAGGAATCCCCAGGTTTCCGTTTCTTGGCGCTGTTTCCTTTATTATCTTCCCTCCCCTTCCCTATCATCATGACAAGTTTGTATGTTAGACTTTCAGGTATGTCCTGATAATCAATGTTTGATAGGTGGAATCGCAACAAAAAGGAACAGCCATTCACGTGATAAGCAGTTGCTGTTACAGTACTGGTACATTCAAACATATGGTAGAGATGATATAATAGATCATGAGATATTCATCTGCATGGTCATTAGCAACTAGTTTATAATCAAATCATAATGGCAATATGCAAATTGTATTTCACTACTTTTAAGCATGGATATAGTTACTATTCCATGTTTTAACTGATCTCATCCCAATTAGGAGTGCCGGTTCAATGCTGAATCAATAGTGGCCCGACATTGTCTGCATTGACCCAACGCTGGGCCAGTTTCTCACAAGCAGCCTTTTCAAGACTGCAGTCATGTAGGCCTAGTTTGAATACATTGAGCGATCTATATTAGGTTACGAAATTGTTTGCAAACATATAGGCCTACAGAATATTAATTAGTGACACTAATTAACTGCAAAAACAAAAAAATATGTACTAAAAATTAGCTTGAAGTCTGTTAACACTGCCAAATTTTGAAAGTCGTAAGACGTGTTAAACAGAAAGTTGGTCGTCACATGTCGATAACAATATATAGTCACTAAAACTGATCTTTAGGCCTACAGTAAAAGAGTCTGTTGATGGCAATGTATCACTCTTTCCAGGATTAAGCTTAGCTAGGAGCCGCCCTGAGCAAAGGTATACGGACAACCAGAAAATCTGGCGGACAACCACATTTTGACAATGTGGTTGTCCGTTGGACAACCAGACTTTCAGCCCTTATTACGAACCCTGGTTGGGTATGTACAGATAATCCTGACCTCAGAGGTTAGGTCAGCTATTGAGGTCAGACATGAAATGATGTCATTGCTGGCCAATCAGCATGCAGTATGTTCCAGGAGGGGAAATCTTTGAGACCAATAGGGCATACCATATTTGGAGATGGATGTCAGCTATTGTGTAACATTTTAAATGATGTCATCGCTGGCTAATCACTGATCAGGATACAAACCATTCTCCCCAGAATAATGCTTGCTACCGGGCCATGTAATTTGCATAAGTTGCGCCCAATCAGAACATAGCTGATTGATTATGCTGGACAAGGGCCATTGTTGATCAGCCAATAACATTTCTGTTTGGACAGACTTGTGTACTAACCTACTATCAGTAGTTAAGGGACCGTCAACATCGAGCAGTCTTGTTATGTATCAAACTGATATGAGAAGCTCTATGCGTATGTATCTATTGATAGGGTCCCCGAAACTGAGGCCAATGGTCAGATTTATGAATGGAATTCACCCATCTATCAGTTTTATGAATGAAATGACATCACTTTTTGTCTTAAATTCAGAGACTAGATTCTGATAATAATGTACCTGGGCTGACGCCCAGCTACAAAAACATCTTGGGGGATAGGGGAAACCCCCTGCGTCCCCCTCTTTATCAAGAACGTGGATCCGCCACTGAAAAATGTATTTCAGTGAATCTTATTTGCACCGATAGGCATGATAGGCGTGTGCACATTGCTCCAATAGGCGTTCAACTGTTCAACCAGACAAGAACTTGAGTTTTGGCGAATAATTACAAAATAAAGCTACCAGTTGTTTAGTTGTACAGTCTGTACTCTAATCTCTACCATTATATTATATTATATTATGACTTTCATATAGCCACTTACTAGCAAAAATGGATTTGAAAAGGTCTAAGAAACTGTAATATCAGGTTGGGTAGCCAACAGTTTTCATTCGTCTGAACAAACTACAGTCGCTATACGAGTAAACTAAACACCAGCAGTGTCCTTATACAATCTTGTGTTCCATGGATGGGGTCATTAAACTAAGTTATTGAACCTAATGTCTTTTTTTACACGTCAATGCACTAAATTGACATTTTGCGCCGAGAAGCGTTCATCCTTCGCCAAGAAGCGTTAACTTTGCGCCAATAGGCATGTTTTCAATTTTGCAGTGTGAGGTAGAGTCAAAAAATTTTAAAATTGTCCAATAAAATTACGCTGCGCTTTTTTCGTAACTGCCGACATGCTAAAAGAAATATTTGACCACATTCCACAGTTTTCACTGAGCAAGGAAAATGCTGTGCTAGATCAAAATCTGAGCTAATTATAAAAACGTCCAAAAGTGTGACCTAAATTCACAAATTCCGGCAGGGATACAGTAGCCAAAACATCACCCAGATACTTGAACTTTTTGAAGCAGCTGAATAAAACTACTGAGATGTTCTATCTGTAGATAGTAGGTTTTGAGATACATCAGGTTTTACCCTGGGCAAACCAGTGCAGCAGCCTTCCCCTGGCCAGGTATCTCAATTCTTCGAGATTCCCACATTGGTCTGTCTAAACGGCCTTAATGATGTCTTTCAGAACTACCTCATCATGCTCATAGGGCAGTGGACATAGCCTATTTTTATTTTTTGCATTTTTTTACAAAAATTGAAAAAATGACACCTCAGTAAAAGAATTATCAAAAGGGGCCACAGCATGCTTGTTCCACTTACCTCTCCAAGCACTTGTTGCAACAATTACAAAATTAGAGGCAAGAGCTGGCACCATTTTTCGTAATTGCGAGAAATCTAATGATGGGAACCTCGAAAAAGGTGATATAAGTGCCATTTAACTAAAACAAATAACTTTTTTATTTCTACAATGATAGCTGCATTTCTACCAGTAATAGTGAGCAAAAAGAACAAACAAACAGAGAAAAATATGTCTTTTATAGCAGTGTATCACAAATACACATCACTCCTGAAAAAACACGAAAAAACCTATCATAATGACTGTTTGAATCTACCTACTAAGTAGAGTAACGTTAGGCCTAATGCAGCAGTCAATGTATTCCCCGACCCACCCCACCGCGGGGCAGCCTGGGGGCTACCACGGGGATTACAAGGGGTTTGCTGTTTGTTCAAGCCCCTGGGGATGTGGGGGTTTTCTCAAGTTTTGTCCCCAGGCTGGCATCACGGGATTTGTCCATATTGAAAATCATTCTGACTAGGCCTAAGAAAAATAATTGTTGGTTTCCGATTGGTTGTAAAAATAGAACAGGGTAGGTAGCAATTTTATTTTATATTTCTTCTTTAATTTTTTTTTTTTCTAAAATTTATTCAGGGTAGGTAGGGAAATTATTCTATTTTATTTTTTTATTTTTTCACATTACTTTTTCCTTAATTTCCTTGCAAACATTGATAAGGTTCAAGAGTTAAAACAAAAGGTTAAAACCCCGAATTGAAATGAGAGGTTTCAATAGCTGACATTGTTATGGGCAGACCCATGCAGCTTCAGTATGCATGAATTGCCCAGTCACAGTTAATTTTGTGGAACCTTGTGATTTTGCGTAGTCAATAACATCAGTCTTCCCAGAAAAAAACGTATAGGCCCTAAATTTGTTGACAACAACATTTGACTACGATTATATGAGCAACACTCAGAGTAGGCCTACTTCAAAGAGTGTGTAGCATCTATAGGCCTCCTACTGTCACGAGTGTAGCGCTATGTTGTAAATTCTGGCTTACACATGTTGATGTTACACACAACTCTGATCAGCACATGCATGCTAGCCTGCATGTGCTGATCTAGTCTGGCGTGTCACCCAGTGACTAAAACACAAAATCGGCCGTTTTCTGATATATAGCCTAGATGTTGCTGAATATTTTCGGACCTTGAGATGTCAATCTTTCACATTCAACGCCACTTTGAAAAACGCTGAATCCTGTGGCAAACAAATCGTTTTAATTTGATTTGAAAAATGAATTGGTTGTTGATATAAAGAAGATTTTAGTATGATATTTCTTCAGTTTAAAAATTTAAAAAAATTCACATGGCTATTACTTAGTTCATCCATAGTGGCTGCTGCTAATAATTAGCATTTGAGACATCGTCATGCAGTGAGCACTGGTGAGGGGGCCGCAAGGAACAGCCGTCTTTGCGCGTGCGCGCTTTGGAAGTGAGCTGCTTTATATTTTCATTTTGTAAACAAACACGAGATACATTCGATCCTTGGCGGGAGACAGGCCTAGTGACAGATTGACGATGACTAAAGGTCCTGGCAGCCTTATGCGAGGCTAGCTATCCCAAACAAACAAACAGCACATGACGATCGCCGAGTTTGTCGCTGCCGATAAACGGACTCGTTTTCTTGTAAGGAGATCGCTAATAATTTTCTGAAGCCTAATCGTTCAACGGCGGACGGTCGGCAATATTTTATTTTATATTTTTGACAGGCATAAAATTTAATGAGTCGCAACAATCAGCAAGGGTCGGTCGGCAATCTGAAACCAATAATTATTTTTTTAAGGCCCTATCAAAGTGACTGAGCTACAAAATAAAAATTCAACAAAACATGGAAGATGTCATGTTCAAGTTCAGTGGAGGGGTTGATGTGCGAAGTCATATATGTTCAAGGTGATGGGAGGGAGTGCAGGGGCGTCAGCCATGTTTAAGGTGATGTGAGGGGTGTCAGCCATTTTCAAGGTGATTGCTGGGGGGGGGGGTTCAGGGGCGTCAGCAATGTTTAGGTGATAGGAGGGGGTGAGGGGCGTCAGCCATGTTCAAGGTGATGCCAGGGGGGGGGGGGGGAAGGGTTATTGTGAGGGGCATCAGCCATGCTTAAGGTGATGGGATCTGGGTGAGGGGCGTCAGCCATGTTTGATGTGATGGGAGGAGGTGAGGAGCGTCAGGCATGTTTAAGGTGATGGGAGGGGGGGGTGGGGGTGAGGGGCGTCAGCCATGTTCACGGTGATGACAGGAGGGAGGGGGTGGGAGTGAGGGGTATCAGCCATGTTCAAGGTGATGTGAGGGAGTGAGGGGCATCAGCGATGTTCAAGATGATGGGAGGGGTTGCAGGGGCGTCAGCCATGTTCAAGGTGATGGGAGGGGGGTGAGGGGCGTCAGCCATGTTCAAGGTGATGGCAAGGGGGTGGTGGGAGTGAGGGGTGTCAGCCATGTTTGATGTGATGGGAGCGGGGTGAGGGGCGTCAGCCATGTTTAATGTGATGGGAGGGGATGAGGAGGGTCAGTCATGTTCAAGGTGATGGGAGGGGGTGAGGGGCGTCAGCCATGTTCAAGGTCGATGGGATGGGGGGTGAGGGGCGTCAGCTATGTTCAAGATGATGGGGGGGGGGGGGTTGAGGGGCGTCCGCCATGTTCAAGGTGATGGGAGGGGGTGGGGGTGAGGCCAGCCATGTCAAGGTGATGACAGGGGGGTGGGAGTGAGGGGCATCAGCTATGTGGGGGGCGTCAGCCATACATGTTCAAGGTGATGGCAGGGCCGTCAGTCATGTTCAAGGTGATGTGAGGGATGTCAGCCATGTTCAAGGTGATGGCAGGGGGTGAGGGGCGTCAGCCATGTTCAAGGTGATGGCAGGGGGGCAAGGTGCGTCAGCTGTGTTCAAGGTGATGGCAGGGGGTGAGGGGCATCAGCCATGTTCAAGGTGATGTCAGGGGTAGCCGAGTAAACAACGGCCCTGGGCGAGCGCAACGAGCCACAGAGCCATGAATTGAGTATCGAAGTGGCTTTGGTACCAACTTTAAATTGCCACTCTGCACTCATTTTGATGAGTTACGGCCAATCTAACATCATCTTACTTATAAATAAATAAATATATTAATTACATCCCTGTGATTCTTGAGTTTATTTGTGACATATCAGACTTTAATTTAAGTAAAATAAAGGGACCTTAATTTAAGTAAAATACAACTACAATTCGCGGCGATATATCTTGCATCAATCTTTGCGTGTGCGACATGAGCGACATCTCTGTGAAGAGAATTCGTCCCCAAATGCGCATGCTCAAAACCGCTTGAAGTAAATATAAACACAAAAACACGTGCGCCGAACCGCGAATGCACATGCGTGATGACGTCATGTTCGACTATGTCACCTGACTATATTACCTATCTCACAAAGTCTCGCCTTAACACCCCACTCCAACCGAGAACACGGGGAGCCTCCAAGTGCAGTTTCGGATAAATAACTGGAATATAAACATACTTTTATTTTCTAGCAATCAAAAATCCTCACAGGTATGAGGCAAATATGGTTGTGTAGACGTATACATTTGTAGGTAAGTCGGCAAATTGCGATTTAACCTCAAACTGGGCACCGTTAAAATCTGTGGCAGGACAGCGGCTGTACACAATTCAGCGCTGTAGACCAGTCAGCGCTAATGTCAGGGGGTGAGGGGCGTCAGCCATGTTGAAGGTGATGAGAGGGGGTGAGGGGCGTCAGCCATGTTCAAGATGATGGGGGGGGGGGGGGTGAGGGGCGACAGCTATGTTTAAGGTGATGTGTAGGGGTGAGGGGCGTCAGCCATGTTCAAGGTGATGGCAGGGGGTGAGAGGCTTTAGCCATTTAGGTCAAATAGGCTCACTAGACTAAGTAGTAGGTAGTTCATTACAAATTGTGTTATAATTGTGTCCTAGTCTTTAAAAGGGTGCGACAAAACCCCATAATAACCCGGATTAACCCATAATAACCCGGAATAACCCATAATAAACACATAATAACCTATAATAACCTCATAATAACTTACAATAACCCTGTAGTCGTTAAGAAATAGCCATGGCGAGCCCAAAAATAGCATAAATCAATGTTTGAGAGCAAATTCGCGCTGATATTAGGTATTTCAGCAGACAAACTAAAATCAAGGAATAGTAGGGCCTACCCCAGAATAACCTTTTAAACAAAAAAATAACCTATAATAATCTTATAATAACCCTATAAAATGTTAGTAATTGCCCAAAACAACATAAATAATTGAATATAACCAGGAGAATATCATGACGGGAAGAATGATTGCAAGCGTGATCACAACTCAATATTTTAACATGTTAACATGTTTATTTGACTTTCCAGTTAATTATAATAACATAGTGATAGTGATAGGCCCTACAATATCCGATTATCATGAAACATGCCACTATATGTACATGTATTGCCGTGTCCGTATTTTGTTGCCGAGAAAGCGATACCGTAGGCCCTACTAAACGTAAAACATAATAAGACTGCACATAATTATATAAATCTACTTAGAACAAGTCTGTTTTCTATTCTATTTTAAAGACGGTGATAATTAACACAAAAATAATTTATGGATCGACTTCGAAAACGTTATTGAATCTTTGGGAAAAACCAACACTAAAACAAAGTAGAACATTAATTTAATTATAGACTGCTGGGCTGATAGAGTTAACGAGCCACTTAATAGGCATATCAAGGGGATCAGCGTGAATGATCTGATTATGTTACGTCATGATATGATGGTGATTACAAATCAGACATTCATACCATGTGTTTTCAAATTAAATTAATATCTATATAAAAAATAAGTCTTATCACATTCTACTAATTGTATGTCTGAGAAGTACGGCAACATAATAATTATGATTCTGATGATACAATGACACATCAATTGCTGTTCATGATCATCGATGACACAAGTCGAGTTGTGATGGAAGTCACACCTTGACTAAGTTGACAGTAAGCTGATGACAACAGGTGAGTTGTGAAGTCAGGAGTTACACTGGATTGGTAAGCTGTGATCTCACGATAAACTGAATATAAGACTGTTATTTGGTTCATTTATATGGCTGTATTTCTTAACGACTACAGGGTTATTACAAGTTGTTATGAGTTTTTATATGTTATTATTACAAGTATTTTATAGGCTTTTGCAATGGGGGTTACTCTTTATTGATAGTTTCAGACGAAATATATGCACAATTAATCCTGTGATAGGCCAGCCCATTGACTTGTTCCATTATTCTGAGCAAATACAATGCTGTAATGAGTTATTATGAGGTTATTATAGGTTATTATGAGGTTATTATGAGGTTATTATGGGTTATTCTGGGTTATTCCGGGTTATTATGGGGTTTTGTCGTACCAATTTAAAATACTAATTTAAAAGTTACACAATGAGGTAGGTCTGTCGTCACATAATGATTATTATTGATAGAAATCATTTATAAATACAAAACAGGAGATTTATCCCACCCTGTTGAACACCAGGGCAGGGGCCTGCCAGGGCAGTGGGGTTTCACCTGAAGGTTATCAGGGGGTTTTGATACAAAATGTGCCCCTGGTTGTGGCGACTTTAGTGTTTTTGGGACACCCAAATAGCAAATCCCCAACATAGCCTCGCGGTAGGGGTGTGGGAGAATTCGTTGACTGGTGCATAAGTCTAACGTTAAGACAAGAGTCAAAGTTTTACATATTATCGCCCATCAATTGCAGAAACCTCTAATTTATCTTTCCGGTGGAATGAGGCCTAATCGGCGTTAGACATTACCACTGTACTCGGTTTTATGACACTTGTTATTGTTTGTTTGTTTAGATTGTAACGTTAGACCCTAACAAGTTAACGTTAACCTTAGTCTCTTTCGCACACAGATAGTGAACTACGTTCATTATCACTCACTCAAGACGACAACTATTCAATCAATCGCTCAGCTATTTTCGCCTCCTGTTGCCATACTGGCGTGACCGAGAGGTAGCGTGCTCGACCTCAGACCGCCAGGGCTCGAATTTCGAATCCTGTGTCTGAAGGACAGTGTCATCTCAATCATCTCACCATCCTCAGGAGGTTCTCCTGGCCCAGTTTAGCCTATATGTGCACAAAGGTGGCCTAAAGCTCGATTCATTTTCATTTACAAGATTACAACTATGACACAATTATCTGGGGCGCATGCTTTTCGTCGATTTCTCCGTCAATTCTGAACCGATTTCCTGGAAATATGCACAAGACATTTTCGTAAAGTTATATGCAGAATTGCAAAAGTTAGACCGTTTGACATGTAGTAAATTGAAAATATGACGTTCCTCTATATACCCATTACATTAATTCTGGAATTTTATTACATGTCGAATGGGCTAACTTTTGAAATATTGAATATAAATTTGCGAAATTTTTACTGGTGTTAGGACATGACTTGGAAATATCCTGTGCAAAATTTCTAGGAAATCGTTTCAGAATTGACTGCGAAATCGACGAAAAGCATGCGATCCAGCTAATTGTGGCATAGACTGTATAGGGCCTAGACTATAGTCTATCTGGATAATCTGACTATTTTTAAATTTGCATTTAAATAGTTATTATTTCAAAACATCTTTTAAAATAAGAAAGTGTCTACAAAAGTTATTTGGACAATTTAAAAAAAATCAAGTAGCAATATCTGCACAAATTTTACCTACGACCTGTAGGCCTACACATTTGGCAAAGGCCTATGTATTTGGAGTAGGCCTATGACTGTGTATGAGGTGCATGCATCATGTTTACGAAAAAAAATAAGAACAATAATTTAAACTAGAGCCTGACGCACTGAAGTAGAGCGGTCAATGTTTTAAGGAAAGCTAAGATGCAGCTGTTTCACAATTAAGCAACAAATATATTCGTCTAAATGAGGTGTTGAATCTGACAGTAGCTATCCTGTATCTCGTGTCAAACACGAGAAGCCAGCAAACTTTTAACAATTCTAGACGATTTCGGCCTGCACCAATCAAATTCAAAACCAACACGAAAAAATAACATACTGGACTAATTTATATCAAATGCGCCCAGTCTAGTGAACAGAATCGAAATTTTACCAGGTCTCTCAGATCATGACGTCATTCTTGCAGAATTTGATATCAATCCCTATAGCAAAAAATCTCAAAGACCAAAAGTCAATGTTTATCACAAAATGGAAAAGGACAAATTTGAGGAGTATTTATATTCTTGGAGGGAAGATTTTATTGAAATCAAGCACAAGTATGCAACGAACAAATTATGGGAAAATTTCAAATCAGCATTAGAATCAAGAGTAAAAAAAATTGTGCCAGTAAAGACTATTAGAAAAAAAGACAAACTGCCGTGGGTAAGTAAAAAAATTAAACAAAAAATCAAACAGAGAAATCAAGCATTTTCTAAAATGAAGAAAAGTAACTCTACCGAAGACACAGATAAATTCCACAAATTAAAAAGCACAGTCCAGAGAGAGATCAGGAAAAATTACAACAAATATCTAGAAGACATTATTGATCCAGAAACCGACAAAGAAAACAAGAAACTATGGGTTATGGTGAAAAGACTCAAAAAAGACTCGTCAAGCTGCTCCCCATTAAAAGCAAATGGTAAACTAATAAATGATACTTACGGAAAAGCTGAAGCACTAAACAAACAATTCCAATCCGTGTTAACCCAACAACACATAGCACTCTGCCAGACATGGGGCCCAGTTCATTTCCACCCATGAAAAAATTCAAATTTACTGTTCCGGGTATTTTAAAACTGCTACAAGACATCAAAATACATAAGGCTCCAGGGCCAGATAAAATTGTTCCCAGATTGTTGCACGATTTTGCCCATATCTTGGCTGAACCATTAGTCGAAATTTTTAATAAATCGCTTGAAACATCTGACATACCGCATGACTGGCAGACAGCAAATGTTGTTCCTATCTTTAAAAAAGGAGAACGTTACAAACCATCGAATAATAGACCAGTTTCACTAACGTGTATATGTTGCAAAATTATGGAGCATGTAATAGCATCAAACTTAATAAAACACTAAGAATCTGAAAAAATACTTTATGAATGGCAACACGGATTCGGAAGCAAACGCTCCACAGAGACGCAGCTACTAACCCTGGTACATGAGCTATCAGATAAATTAGACCGCAAACAACACGTTGACATAGCTGTCCTTGACTTTAGCAAAGCATTCGATAAAGTTTCACATAAGCATCTCGCAATTAAATTAGCCTACTACGGTATCAGAGGTAGCACTTTGGCATGGATAAATTCTTTTCTGACAAATCGCACACAGCAGGTTGTCCTTGAGGAGATTGCTTCTGGAACCGTTGATGTCACATCAGGCGTACCACAAGGGTCCGTCCTTGGACCAATACTGTTCTTGATTTTTATAAATGACCTGCCTCAATCACTCTCTTCAAAAGTCAGACTTTTTGCTGATGATGCGATTTTATATTTTGAGGTGGCTTTCGCGGATGACTGTCAGATGCTGCAGAGTGACTTAAACAAGCTGACAGAATGGGAAGAAAAGTGGCTGATGAGTTTTAACCCAAGCAAATGTGAAGTGCTGACAGTCACCCGCAAGAAGCAACCTACATGTACCTTATTTAACTACAGCATGTATGACCAAATTTAAACAGAGTAAAAAGTACAAAATATCTTGGAGTAACAATAACTTCGGACCTGAATTGGAACAAGCATATTAATCAGACAGCGGGCAAGGTAACCCAGATGCTGGGCTTTGTAAAGAGAAACATCAAAACAAGGTCACATAACATCAAGACGAAAGCATATAAAGCACTTGTTCGTCCCCGCATAGAGTTCTGTGCTAGTGTGTGGGATCCACATACTCAAAGTGCAATACAAAAGATAGAGATGGTGCAGAGGCGGGCGGCCAGATATGTCTTGAGACGATACCACAACACCAGTAGCGTCTCAGATATGCTAGAACAGGTACAGTGGCCTACACTAGCCCAGCGACGGTGTTGCCTCCGCCTCACTATGTTGTATAAAATCAAGAACAGTATTGTCACAATAAATCCTACTGCCTATCTGAAGCCAATACGCACCACAACCAGAACGAATGTTTTTAACATGCACCTTGTTGGCAAGCTACTCTTTCCCCTTTGTTTATTTTTGTTAGTAGCTCTGCTCAAAAACCGTTTATGCACCAGTACTCACACCAGACAAACTATCTACAACCAAGACTATGGGTACCAAACTTTTAAACAAAATTTGCAAGCGCACACTAACACCCAGAGTAACCAGCCTTCCAACTAGAAGTTATACTCTGCTACGCAAAGAAGAAGAAGAAGTGTCTCACTGTCGTCAGCTGAATGTTGTTTTCAATGTGTAGTCGTGGGGTGGGTGGGTGGTGGTGATGCGTTGCACCTGTTATGCTGAGAGATTGCAAACCTCCATTGAAATTAATGATCCTAATCAGTATCCCAGTAATGGTCCACCTATCTGGCACGGTTTACCCGATATCAGGCCAATCGAGGTAACTATTAGCTGATTTACAGTCATTTTGAATATAAACTAGTTAAAAACTTAGGGTGCATCTTCCCCCGAAACCTCAAATTTTATTTTATAGTAATGGACTAACATCTAACACAGTTTGCAAAATATTGGGCATGTGAAAGTAAATAATGGCCGATAGGGGGCCATTTTGAATTTGATCGCGTCAGAATTTTTCAAGATGCATCCTCAGCTGAAATCTCACATTTCATTCTATAGTAATCGTCTAGCTATCTAGCACGGATTACCAAATATCGACCATGTGAAAGTGGATAATGGCCTAAAGGCGGCCATTTTGAATTTAATCAAGTCGAAATTTTCCAAGATGCATCCTCAGCTGAAATCTCACATTTCATTCTATAGTAATGGTCTAGCCATCTAGCACGGTTTACCAAATATCGCCCATGTGAAAATGAATAATGGCCGAAAAGGCGGCCATTTTGAATTTGATCAAGTCAATTTTTTTCAAGATGCATCCTCATCTGAAATCTCACATTTTGTTTTATAGTAATGGTCTAGCCATCTAGTACGGTTACCAAATAACGGCTCTGTGAAAGTGAATAATGGCCGATAGGCGGCCATTTTGAATTTGATCAAGTCAATTTTTTTCAAGATACATCCTCTCTTGTAATCTCACATTTTGTTTTATAGTAATGGTCTAGCCATCTAGCACGGTTTAACAAATAACGGCCATGTGAAAGTGAATAATGGCTGATTGGCGGCCATTTTGAACTTGGACGAGTTGAATTTTTTCAAAATGCATCCTCTCCTGAAACCGTACAGTTTATTTTATAGTAATGGTGTAGATATCTTGAGCGGTTTTCATGATATTCCACAATATCAGGCCTGTCGAGGTGAATAATGGCCGATAGGCGGCCATTTTGAATTTTATCAACATGAAATTTTTCAAGATGCATCATCTCCTGAAACCTTACAATTTATTTGATATTAATGGTGTAGCTATCTTAAGCGGTTTTCAAGATATTCCGCAATATCAGGCCTGTCGAAGTGAATAATGGCCGATAGGCGGCCATTTTGAATTTTATCGACATGAAATTTTTCAAGATGCATCCTCTCCTGAAACCTCACAATTTGTTTAATAGTAATGGTGTAACTATCTTGAGCGGTTTTCATGATATTCCGCAAAATCTTTCATTCGGATTTACCGATGTTATAAATTAGGTCAAAGTGCTGGGTCAACTTCAAGGTCAAGGTCCAAAAACCTGAAAAGGCACAACTAGGAACCTTAGAGAACATGTATGTGCAATATGACTGTCATTGGCCCAGTACTTTTCGAGATCTGCTCCGGAAACGAAGTGCGCGTCAAAACGTCTAAATAGGTCATAGTTGTGAACCAGAAGTAGGTCAAAGTTCAAATACCCCAAAAGGCACAACTAGACCCCCTAGGGGTGTTGTGTGTAAAATTTGAAGACAATCGGACAAGTACTTTCAGAGATACGCTCCGGAAACGAATTGTTTACGGACGGCCCAACGCCGTAACATCATCATTTTCTCCTCTGCGACCTTGCGTATTAAATTCAGATTGAAAATATTCTAACCTGTCCATTATCCACCTGGAAGTAACCCACATACCAAAAATTGTTATCCTAGCTTATTTTCTTACAAAGTTATAGGCAAAAGAAGAGGCAAAAAAAAACGGAGGCGGAATCCATAGCTCCCTCCGTCTCACCTACGGTGACGGCGAGAGCTAATAAGCCTAGGCAATACAATAAATTGTGTGTGTCATTGTCACCAAACTTATTGTATCTACTATTTCACTACACTTCACCAGGCACAAAATCATTATCAGAATTAACAGTAACGTATTCTGTATTTGTTTGTATAATGGACGATATTACACACTGCCACATTGAGTAATCGAGGTGTTTTTTTGTCTAAGCACATTTTTGATTATTCCTATAACGATATATATTGAGTTTCTGTCATTTCATGCCTGTTGATTAATATTTCCAACAAAAATGCAAAATACGTTACCAAAATACGTTACATAACTAACATAATTCATGCTATGATAAAGTAATGATACTAAATGTCACTATATCCAGTAAATAGTTGTATCATACAAAGTGTGAGTGTTTTGTACTTTTGTTACGAAACAGAATGCACTATTACAGCATTGTTTAGTGAAAAGCAAAATACGTTACCGAAATACGTTACCAAAATACGTTACAAAATGTAACGTATTTTGTGTAACGTATTCTGTATTATTTTTTCTGCACAATTGTAAAGCTGGGTTCTGTGGCCAGGCTAAATTTTTACTTGCTGCGTGGAGACATACCTAGTGACTAACTAAAGGGCCATTTGCTGTTAAGTGTGCATATCACTATATCTTCAGAGTCCATGTAACGTATTCTGTTTTCTTAAAAAATAAATAGCTTCTGCTTGTTTCTATTGATTATTGCAAGAGTAGCACTGTTAGTATCACATAATTTGTTTATGTCTTCTCACATACCTACCTTATAATACATATTCATCACACAGCAAGGAACTTTAGTTGATCTTAGAATTGTTGGCAGATAAAAACAACTAACTAACTCAAATGTAACGTATTCTGTTATTTTGTGGCGACATGAACATTAATTCAATTTTGCAAGCGACAATATAATACTTTTGGAAATTCGTGGTTTTAATACAATTACTACTATATGTTCCTCAAATTCAAACAATGTATCTTCCAAAAACTGCACCCACTCACGAACAGTGACCTGTCTAAGACAAAAAATTAAGCTGGCGACATGCCAAAAGCACAATTTTTCTTGTCTAGGCTATAGATAACTATACATTTTCTGAAAGGTCTACGCATGAATTCAATGATAAAACTGGTTAAACATAAGTGGAGGTCACTGCAAACGAGAACACTGCTGGGGTCACATGATTCGTGAAGTCGCTGGCTTTACCCATATGCATGAAAATGAACGATATTCATGTGAAATATTTTTCACATAATGTACCAAACGGTGTAGGCCCTACCATTGTCTTAAGGCTTAACTTAAAATAGTACATGATGCTATGTGGGCCTACACTGGTTTAGTAAGGCTACATGTATAGGCTTCTGTAAATGATGAGAACATTTGTATAAATAGTAATTCAAATAATTTCAATTGAAAACTAGAAAAGGATGTTCTGTCGAGCATCAGTGTCAGCACGATACAAACCCAACACCGGCTCTCTTCAATGCTGGACTACCGTCGCCGGTGCTGGCCAACATCCATTAATTTTATTAGTAGTAAATCATTGCCTTACTACTGGGCAATGAATATGCCAAATTGTTAAAATTACCACTGTTTACATGGACGCCATTTTCAAAAAAAAATCACTAGACTGATTAAAATATCTTCATTGAGCTGCCAGTTAAATATAATATGCATTCGTATATTATACACAGAGGCGGATCCAGCTTTTCAGTGAAGGGGGGGGGGGTTAAAATTTGATTAAAATTGAGAAGCCCGCCCCCGGAGAAATTTTTGATTTTCAAGGTTTTCTCATGCAATCTAAGGCATATTGGGCACTGTTTTTCACTCAGTATATCACCAAATCATACGGAAACCCCTAAATAAGGTGATGATTGTTTTAAAATTACCCCCCCCCCCTTTGGATCCGCCACGGATACACAGTAGCCTATTCTGACAAACAGTTCTCGAGATAGCATATTCAAATTTTACTACCAGGAGCCGTATTCTCGTACAAGTTACGATATATCGTAGGCTTCTGATTGGTCGAGATGGCCTACGATACATCGTGACTTGATTGGCCTACTAACATTACTAAATTTCATAAGAAAAACTTACTTTGTGTAGTAGTCAGCAGGAACTGGCAATGAAGTTATCTTCTGCGAAGTGTTGTATTTTCATAAAATGACACGCATCCGTAGTTTTCTCTGTAAATTATTTAGACGTTACATTTATTTCACAGGATCATCTTGTTTCCCCTGTACAGAGTAACAATCCTTCTATTTTCCTATTTTTGATTGAATAAAATGGACTTACAGCCGAAACAGAGTACACGTGTGAACAAGAGGCCAGCCGACCAACATAATCCCCCGCCCCGCCTTCGTGATAGAAATTGTTCAGGGTGCATCCTTCCCTGAACTCCCATTCTGCTTACAGAAGGCCTAATAGTCTACATGATAATGATAATTAGCACAGTATGCCATGCATATATTGCATGTATTAATGCATGTACAAAATAAGAAATACAGGAATTTCGTCTCTATATCCAGCCTAACTGGTAAATGCGCAGCACAAAATTGTAAAACTTAAATTGCAGTTCTAGTCTATGCAGTTTACATCATATGGTCATATTGAAAAGCCAAAATAAAATCACCGATTTTTTAATGATTTTAGCCTGATTGAGTCCCTTTAAAGTTAATGATAGTCACAAGTCGGCTATTTTTTAATTTTTGAACATTTTTCAGTGAAAAGCCCTCCCTGACACATATATTTTGTTTTATGGTAATGGTTTAGCTACAGTTTTTGCCGAGTATTACCCATAATGACCAGAAGTCAGCCTTTTGAATTTGATCGAGTTGAGATTTTTCAGGGCATATCCCTCCCTGAAACTGAACATTTGTTTTAAACTTTTAAAATTGTCTATAGATTAGCTATCTGGCTCGGTGTGCCAGATATCTGGCTCGGTGTGCCAGATATCAGGCATATAAAGGGTAATTGTAGCCGATAGTTGGCCATTTTGAATTTGATCAAGTTGACATTTTTCAAGCCATAGGGCCTACTTCTCCCTGAAACGGCACATTTTGTTTTATAGCAATGTTCTAGCTATCTGGCACAATTAGCCAGATATCAGGCATATCAAAATTAATTGTGGCCAATGATCAGCCATTTAAGTGGATCAAAGTTCATAAACCCCAAAAGGGACATCTACACCCTCTAAGGCCGGCCCCAATGGCTCATTTGTATCGACTGAGGCTTGTAAGTAAGTGAGTAAAATATTTGCTTTACTTCACTTTTTGGCCAGTATGGCCATTTAAGTGAAAATTCCAGGTATTACAATATCCCATATTGTATAGTTAAAGTAGTAAAGGAAAGACAAAGCTAATGAAAGCATGTTCGTACTAAAATATTCAGTTTAAAGTGTTGATATGATAAGATGACGATGCTCCTGGCACCTATATGTAACGAGTCTGATGACATGTTGTAGCACCTGCACTACAACACAGTTTAACATGTTTAATGGGTATAAAAATAGCAGTATAAATAATGTAAAACATGAAGTGAATATAAAATGAACGACTTATCAAGTCACTATATCTCCATGAAATTGGAGTGATTGTGTAAAAACTACAAGTCTAAGTCTAATAATTAAAACATACAATATAGGTTACATTCCCGAAGGAACTGAATAATAAAACCAGCAGGGGTGTCCCTGAATAGCTCAAATAAGGAATTAAATGCAAAATACTTCCTTCTGATGTGCGCATATTTCGCACAACTGAGAAGGACATGTCTTACAGTGAGACGAGTATTGCAGCACATAGGTCGCAATTCTCCTCTCAATAAATAGCCGTTTGTGAAATAGGCATGACCAATTCTGGCCCTGCATAAGACAACGTCATCTCTTCGGCGTTCCATTGGTGGAAAAGATCGCTTAATGATTGGTTGTACCTCGAACAATTTGCTGGTGACATTGATGTTCCATTCAGCTTGCAAAATGTCATCAAGGTAGACAGAGATGTTATACTTGAAATCAGTATATGGTTTATAATAAAACTGTTTTGTCTTATCCAGGGCAGCCTTGGCCAAAACATGAGCCCGTTCATTGCCCTGTATTCCAATATGGCTGGGTACCCAGCAGAAAACAATGTCCTTGTGCCCAGACAAGTAGTGACACATATGCAAAATATTGGAAACAATTGGGTTGTTGAGTTTTTGACTCTTAAGAGCCTGCAATGAAGATAGCGAGTCTGTGATGAACATGAACTCCTCGTCATTACTATCCCATATGTATTCGATGGCAGCTTCAATAGCTAACAGCTTTGCTGTGCAAGTTGAAGCCTCATCGCTAATGCGGCAGCTAAATTCATGATCATCACAGACAAAGGACACAGCTGTCCTCTTTGTCTCCCTTTGATTCGTCAGTATACACTTTCTGGTGCCTCGAAAATCTACAAAATAGCTCTAGCAACATGCTCTGGAAGCCAAGTGGACAGGTGTCTCCCTTCCTGAGATCTGAGAGGTTAAAAAGTATATTAGGCTGTTGGAGAAGCCAGGGTGGACATTCTGGTGGGCGCACAAACACTAATTGCGTCGAGCTTCACCTCCATGTCCTCCAGATGGGGTTGGAGCCTTATACCCAAAGTAGGCATAGTCTCTGGCTTGTTATTAAACAATCTCTTGTATTCAGGGTTCACCACACACGAGTATGCCGGGTTCTCAGGATTTGCTTTATCTTCATATAGTATTGCAGGCTCAGCTTCAACCGGCGAGTCTCTTAAAGAGGGCTCACCGGTCTCCACCTGAAGGCTTTCAATGGGCGATGTTCTAAATGCCCCTGAGCATAATCTCAAACCTTGGTTCGCGATTGGATCAAGTACTGCTAAGTACGATCGTCTCGCTGAACCATAAACAATACAACCATAATCCAGTTTGGATCTGATGTGAGACCGGTAAATCCTCAGTTAGGTTGTCCGGTCACCACCTCAATCCTTGCTGGATATAACTCGTAGTAATGGTAATGCTTTCCTACACTTATCTTTCATATATTTGATGTGTGGAATAAAACTGAGCTTCTTGTCGAAAAAAAGACCAAGAAATTTGACCTGCTCTTCAACAGGAAGCTATTGTCCATATAGTTTGAGATTAGGCTCAGGCTGCAAGCCATTTTTTTTACAAAAATGTACACAAAGTTTTTGTGGGAGAAAATTTAAAGCCGTTCTCATCCGCACAAGTCACCAACTTATCGAGGCAGCCTTGCAGGCGACGCTCAATTATTGCCATATTGCTTGACTGGCAGTAAACAGCCAGACCATGAACATATAACGACTTTTCAATATCTTCTGGTAAAGTATCAATTATACTGTTTATTTGACCGGTAAATAGAGTTGGTGAACGAATACTACCATATGGGACACCCTCCTCCTGTAGATTTAGTGAAGAGTGTGTGTTGTCCAAGCGGACTTTAAATTTTCTCCCCTTCAAAAAATTGTCAATGAATAAGGGTAATCTACCCTTCAGGCCCATTTCATGGAGATCTTTCATGATACCACCCTTCCATGTGGTATCATAGGCCTTTTCTAAATCAAAAAAGAATCCAACTGTATGTTGATTTTTTACAAAACCTTGACGGATATAAGTCTCGAGTCTGACCAAATGGTTTGTGGTGCTTTTGCCTTTTTGAAAACCACATTGATATTTAGTTATATGTTATTGTCTTGTAAAAAAAATGTGAGACGATGATTGATCATGCGCTCCATGATTTTGCAAAGACAACTTGTCAATGCTATTGGCCTATAATTATTAGGATCTGTTCGATCTTTTCCAGGTTTAGGGACCGGGATCACTGTTGCTTCTCTCCACCCATCTGGGAAATCCTGAGATTGCCACAGATCATTCAAGAGTAGAAGCAACAGATCAAGTGATTCATCAGGCAAATGTTTCAGAAACTGGTAGTGAATTTCAACAGGGCCAGTTGCCGAATCAGTTGCCTGCGCGATAGATTTAATTAACTCTCATTTAGAGAAATCAACATTGTACTTTTCGTCATTATCTGACTCAAAGTCCAATGTGTTTTCCTTCCCCTTGTCCCTAATCTTTCGAAATTTTGCAGCAAACGATGTTGCCAGCGTTTCTGCAATATCCGTTTTATTGGTTATTGTGTCAGAATCAGTGACCAGGTACTTGATAGTTTTATCTTTCCTCTTGCCACTGATCCTGCGCAACATTTGCCAAGTATGTTTTGCCGAAGTATTATTATTTAGTGTGGAGACATATGCTCTCCAAGATTGACGCTTGGCTTCACTGATTGTGCGGCGAGCTTTAGCGTAATCTTTCTTATATCCGTCAAGGTTTTGTCTAGTTAGATGTTTTTCAAATTTTTGCAAGGATTTTTTCCTTTTGACTATTGCCTTTCGGCAACCGTCATCGAACCAGGGTTTGTCGATTTTTTGGGGAACTGTCGAGGTTTAGGGTATGTTTTTATCTGCTATATTGTTCAACTTGGCTGTAAAAAGGGCTATAGGGTCATCAACCCCCTCTTCATTCTCAAATTGAGAGATTGTGAGGCTCTCCCCACAAGACTGTTGAAAGGCCTCTCAATCTGCTCTGTGCAGCCTCCAATGCTGCACTCTTTCTTCAAAAATAGAGTTGTTGCTCTCTATAAATATAGGATAATTCCAAGTGTAATCCAAATATAAATCCGGATCACACAAGAATAGGTCAATGGCTGTTGCAGATCCTGAAGAAGGGTGCAAATAGGTGGTGGTATCATCTTTAAAAATACATAAGTTTTCCTCTGAGAGGAAGTCTTCAATTATCCTGCCTCGTGGGTTGATGTCCCTACAGCCCCACATTGTGTGGTGCCCGTTAAAATCGCCCAGTAGCATGAAGGGTTTGGGCAATTGTTTTACCAGCTGCCTCAATTCCACAATATCTACTGGGGGGGGGGGGGGGCTCCACGTGGAGGTAACACCCTCCCCCCCCCCCCGCAGAGGGTTAAAAATAACCCTTCAGAAGGGTGACATCCTTATATACCAGGCACCGTTCTAAACCACCCAGAAATCTCAGTCATTAACCAAACATTACAGAATGTCGGACAGTGCATGTGTTATTGGGGACACAGTCAGCCACTCTATGCTGCAGACTACTGTAAACCACATTATTCAGTTGATTAAGTGGTGTCCCTATTATTTTGTGAGATCAGAACTTTCAGGCAATCTTACTATAGCTCCCATAAAATTAAGCAAATCAATAACCACTTAGTAGTTAAGAGACCATAAATCCTGGCCAAAGAAAGTGATAAATAATAGAGATGATATGTTCAATCGCGAAAATATATCTAGGACTACAAAATAATCTAGATAACTTTTGAAACTGTTGGAAATTCCCCTATTTACCTATGCGCGTTGTCATGACTACTGTGTTGGACGGGAGGCATGCATGTGTCACAAAGCAATACAGGCCTCAAAGAGACCATACACTCCCGGCAGACATGTATTATACACCCACTGGCTCACAGCGTGACACATAGGCCCTACTGTATAAATCCATGCCACTGTGTCCCCGTAATGGTACTGGTCCAATGGTGGCCCAACACTAAGAGCGTTAGGTCAACAAAGGTCCGCCACCGCCCTGATGTGGTGCACTCCCCAGTACTCAGACCTGTCATGTATAGGCCCATTGTATACGTTCTATACAGACAGCCCGTGCACTGTGAACCCTATACATGTATAGGTCTAGTAGGCTACTGTACCCACCACTCTCAGAAAATGAGCTGTTTTAAAGTTATGTTTTTATTCAAACTATGGCATGAACACTTCTCATGAACAATTAATGGTCAGACCAGGCTGGCGGACATTAATCACTTAATGTAGAGTGCCTGATTCTACTGGCTTTAGACAAGAAGATGAAGATGTCGAAATCACAGCGACCGTCGGCCAGACTGATAACAAACGCTTTTACTATGTAAAGCGAAAAATAATGAGAAAATAATGACTACCACCCCCGCCCAATTGTTTTTTTAATGGCAGTGGCAACCATTTTGTTTTTAATGAATCCACCCAAAAAATTAATCAGATCATCATAAATAAGGCCTACCTAGAGAACCATCCACCTCAAATATGACTGCATTACTAGCAATGGTTCATAAGTTATTGAACCCATAAGGTTTTTCGGCGGCCATCTTGGAAAATGGCAATTTTTGGCTCGGTGCCAAAAAAGTATATATTGGAAGAATAGCCCGGTCACATAGGTCATATGGAGAAAAGAAATGTGTGAAAAAAATCATTAGTTAAAATAAAATAAAACCCAGCCCCACCCACACCGACACACCCCCTCCCGAAAAAAGTGCTCCCCCCCCAAAAAAAAAACTGTTATAAACTTGGAGAGACTATTCCGATAAAGAATGAATAAAATTTATAAAAAAAAGAGAAAAAAATCGCACCAAAAAAAAAGTTAATTTTTAGTGAGAGCTATATTCATGATACGACTGCGGCGGCAGCAGATATGGAATAATGCTAAACACTATAAGCATCCCGAAATTGTCGGGGATGCTTAATTACCCACCTGTGGACTGATATATTTGGAATGTGATACAAATTCTGAATGCCATGGTAGTTGGTTTGGTAGAAGAAGGCTGCTTGGCTGATATTCAAGGAATCTGGCTCGACCCCAATAATCTCGTGTATCTTGGACTTGCACGCCAAGTTCACTAAGGCAGTTTCCAAGATGAGAATTTACACTACCAGAGTATGGTTCACAATGACCCTTTAGCAGCTTGTTGTATAATCGTCTCATCGCACCTTGACTTAAAACTGAACCTGATCCTGCTGAAGCATACGTCCCTGACCATGATGTGTGTGCATGACCTAAATTAATTGATTGTGATGAATTGTATACTGACAGATAGTATGCTAAATTCTCCATGATGACATAGGTGTCTTCCTCAGCTTGTAGAAACCAGTGGTACTCGTCTATATACGTCTGAGAAATATATATGAGTGCTTCTCTAGCTGAAGTCCATGTAGGCGATACAGTCTTAGTTGCCAGTCGTATAACTGGTGTGTGATACGAATTATGTAGAGATGGTGCAAATATCAACAGCTTTGAACATCGTTTCCCCCACGAGCGAGTTATTGCCGTCTCTGGTGAATATATAGATGGCATTGGGTAACCTTCGGGATGGTAAAGATCACTGCTAAATTTATTAGCTTTCGTATTACCATCCAAAATAATCCAGCAAAGAATTTTTGTTTGTTGCAGTAAAAATTCACTTTCTGATAAACTATTACTCTGAAATATGCAAAAAAACATTATGATCATTCACCATGTTCACGAAGATAAGGCTACAAAGAGGTATAATCAGGTGAGATGTGGACATGTGTATAATAAATGTAACAAACATGTTTTATAGATTTTATATTGCATCATGTAGTAGTTCTTAGTAAATTATTGTTTTACGTCACTTTTCGGCACAAATGGACATCTAAGTGACATTCTAATACAATGAAAATGTTGCAGTCAATTTATGAGATGAATGATGTAGGCTACAGTACAGATGATGATGTGAGGGTGGGGGTGATAAGGCATGGTGGGTTATTGGAAGCTTTTACCTTTGCTCGCCCGATAAGGGGTTCTGGACATGTGTAGGGGTATAATGAGTATTAGAATAATCAGCATAATAAACTTATACATTTTTTTATTTTTAGCCCACCTTTCAATTTTTAATTAGAAAAAGTGGGCTATTGCAATTGAAGTTCGGTTTTGTCGGCGTCGGCGTTAACAATTACTTGTGGGCAAAATAATTTGAAATTTTGTTGATGTATCCTGCTGAAATTTGTTATGGATGTTACTAATGCATGTTACCAGTAGGCCTCTACACGATCGAGTTCAATGATTCTATCATTTGCTCCATCTCTTTCTCTGTCTCTGTGTTTTACCCTTCTTGCTCTTATCTTTCTTGAAAATCATTTTGGTTTTAGCTACTTCAGAAACAATGTCCCAGTCAAACAAAACTCACTAGCACTTTAGTAGTTCCTCCTAGTATTATTTCTCGTTGTGGTATTGGGGTCATATCTGTCACTATATGTATGGTGACAGATATGACTCTTTTGCACCTAACGTTACTGATGATTATATAAAATTTGGTTCGAGCGAACACAGTCCAGCGGGCGCAGGACGTCCGCCCGGTGTTTGGACTAGTGTTGGGCCAGCATAGTGGACGGGGGCCAACGTTTGTCCGGTGTTGGGTGGGGGGGGGGGAGGGTGTCCCTTGTTTGCTGGGAGGCTATCCACTCTGTGTTGGTTCAGTGTTGGTCCATCGTCTGCGCTGGGATTTACATTTTTGTGTAATAATGTTACTTTTTGGCTGTCTCGTTCAGTATATATTTTATAACTATTTATTTTTTAGCGTGACTTATAAGCCCAAATGGCCTGGGTTATATAGTGTGAACATTTTTATATTGTTATTGTGATTTATCTGTACATGCCACTATAATGAAAATATAAAATACAATACATTATAATCATTATGTATAGCCCCTTGCCCACGTTTATTAGACACGTGTAAATCACCAGGATTATATATTATGAATGTCAGATGTTGCCTAGATAGAGATGTATGTAAGAATTCCGGTGTAGTCTATTATGCAATCTCTGCCCCTGATTTGTTTAATGATGTGATCGGTTTTCAGATCCGAGAATAAGAAGAATTACTTTCTGATATACCGTTACCGTTACCGATATACACTGTCTCCTATTAAATAGTGCTTTGATTTTAATAGTAAAAGCCAGAATGATAATGAAGAATCAAAATTGGTAGGGAATACGGGAAGACCTATACACATATGTAAAAATGGAAACCAGAAGTGAAAGCTAATTTTATTGAAAAACTAAATGACAATTTAAAGGAAAATATCAACATAATTCTTCAAGTGTTCGAAGTTAGAAGAAAAATAAAGCAAAAGATGATAAATTATGTAGTCACAGATGTATGTTCATCCCTGAAGGTTGTGGCATAGGATGCAGGTGTTGTAACATCAGACAAACACATAAATAAAATCAATATATATATATAGACTACATTAATATATTATTCGTCAAACTTAATATCAGATAAACATTTTACTGAGGAAGAGATAAAAAATGTATCAGACATTTGAAAAATAAATGCGAAAATAACCGATTTCATATTCCGGACATATAAGAAATACAGAAATTTTGTCTCTATATCTGGCCTTACTGGTAAATGCGCAGTAACTTTTGCAGTTCTAGTCTATGGACATGTTTACATCATAGGGTCACCCGGGTATGGTCATATTAAGAAGTTAAATTAAAATCGATTTTTGGATGATTTTAGCCTGATTGAGTCCCATTAATTTTTAACGGTACCGAGGCACCCATAGATACTGCACTACTGGTGCGGTATTGAAACTAAGATCGTGTCCAACAAGTTCTGATGGCAGTACCCAGTTCCCACACATAGAAAACTGCGTCACTCATCATGTCATACCCTCTGATACTCGAAAGCGGTATTTATTCTAATTTGTCACCATTTGATGACGCTAAAAGAAAAATAGCCGCTGAAATAGTGAAATAAACACGTTATGATCACACATTTACTGCATTACGATCTTCACCTTTTTATATTAATATTCACTGAATTTAAAACATAATAAATTTATATACACTTGGTAGCATAATTTAGTCTTTGTAAGTATTTTGCTTAAACTAGTGGGTGAGAAAAATAAAAAAAATACCAACTTAAAGTTTTGAATTATGGCTTTACAACTAACCTCCACACGTGTTTTCAAGCTGAAAAATAATTCTTAAAGGTTATCACTTGCCTTAGAGACAAATTCTTTAGGAGCCTGAATCAAACTTTTACTCCTCAACCACTTGGAATAGAGTTGTGCATGTGGGAATCTCTGGCCCACCCACTGGTTCAACTGATCACTGAATGCTTGTTGATAAGATTTGTATTTCTCTAGCATGAAAGCCAATATTACCCCGGTAAAAACTGCCACAAAAAAAGTAGCTAGTAGTTGTGGTTTGAGCCTCATTTTTTGTTTCTTTTCCCACCAGGGTGAGGATAATTAACCTGTTGCTATATCCACACACACATCACCGGTACTATCTGAAAAAGAAAAATAAAGACATAAAGACACATAAAAAACATTAAAAATATTATATACCAAATTATCGAGAATAAAATCCTAAAATCTAAATGATATGATGTGAAGTAAGCAACAACACAATTGAAAACATATAACAAAGTTGGCACTCGAATACTAGTAGTAGTAGTAAATCATTTCTTTACGTCACTTTTCGGCACATTGTGACATTGTAATATGATAAAAACGTTGTAGTCAATTGATGAGATGAATGATGTACAGATGATGATGTGAGGGTGGGGGTGATAGGGCATAGTGGGTTTTTGAGAGCATATTCCCTCGCTCGCCCGTTAAAGGGTTCTGGGCATGTCTAGGGGATCTACCCCCAGACATGCCCAGACGGCCGGAGACTTGGGTTTCGCTGTGCAATTTAATGCTGAAACACGTTTGCATTTTGCGCAGCTCCGCCATCATCGGGTCAGATAGTCCCCAGAGTAACAATAGCAAGGATAACTCCTTCTGGGTAACTCCATTCATCCCACGTGAGAGACCTAATGTCAAACACGCTATTGCCGGTTATTTAAGACTACCACAGCATACACCAGCGCCAGCACTGATGCTGGAGCTGTATTAGCACCCCAGTTGAGCGTAGCAACCAGGGTATGCTACTGGCAATCCGCCCGAAGATTATGGCCAGATACGAGGAGGCTGCAGCTTACCTTGGATAATTGCTGTAGACTAGTGCTTCCGTACCATGCCATACAGCATGCAACTGACGGAACAGATCCCTAATGACCCTCCCCGGATTGGAGCAAAAAGTACTACTACTACCAATCATCCCAGTACCCCATCAGTGAGGGGTAGTGTGGCTATGACGCTGATGTATTTGGGGGCCGGGGCCACAATAGAGGACATATTGAATCATATGGAAAACCCTATATGGTAACCCGGAAAAGGGTGAAAAGCTGTTAGAACAGTTTTTATACAGCTAAGCAGAAGAGTGGGGAGACAGTAGCAGCTTGGGCCTGTGGGGTGGAGAGCATTTTTGCAAATGCTCGTATTCAGGGTGAGATCAGCCCATCCAAATTTCAGAGCAGAATCAAACATTTTAGAGATGTCTGATTGACGATTCTTTATGTGCTGCTACTCGCCATAAACTCGAATCTGCTCAAACATTCGATGGGATGGTGCGGGAGGTCAGGTAAATGGAGTTGGAGAAAGTTGGTCGAACCTCTTTAGCCGTTGAAAGTAAAGGCGGACGAGTGCACCAGGTGACTGCCCAACCTGGCCATGATAGTCAGTCCAGTGGCTTGGCAAAGCTCATACAGACAGTCCATCAGCTGTGTACCCGAGTGGAAACCGCCGGGGATAGTAGTAGTAGATCATAGCTTTATGTCACTTTCCAGCACAAAAGATCTTTTAAGTGACATTGTAATACGATGAAATGATGAGATGAAATGATGTACAGATGATGATGTGAGGGTGGGGGTGATAGGGCATGGTGGGTTATTGAGAGCGTTTTCCTTCGCTCGCCCGATAAGGGGTTCTAAACATGTCTAGGGGATCTACCCCCAGACATGCCCAGACGGCCGGAGACTTGGGTTTGGCTGTGCAATTTAATGCTGAAAATCCCGTGGCATTTCGCACAGCTCCGATTTCATCGGGTCGGATAGTCCCCAGAGTGACAATAGGAAGGATAACCCCCTCTGGGTAACTCCATTCATCCCACGTGAGAGACCTAATGTCAAACACGCTATTGCCGGTTATTTAAGGCTACCACAGCCTACATCAGCGCCGGTGTCAAGCGAAATTAGGCATGGGGTAGATATTAGGCATCACCTACATTCCTATACATTGCGCATGACTGTGTGGAACACTTACGGATGATTATGCAGCGTATTTTTTTACATTAATGTTATTATATACTTCCTTTAAATCTGTTAAGGAAGATGCAGTAAGCTCAAACGCCTATCTGAATATTTGAGATATGCGGCTCAAGGGGTTGTGTTTAGATAGCTGAGCAGCAGTCTTATATTAATAATACTGAAAAAAAATAATAGCTAGAAAATGTGTACACTTCGATCCATGAAGAGCAATATTTTATAACTAATGATAATTACAATATATCACAAAATATACATCAAGGTGTGTCAAGTGTTTATTTTTGTTTCTGTAATCAATCTCACTCAAGTATGATGTTATTATTATAAACCTGTAATAATCTTAAATCATGCATGCTTTGATAAAGTACAGAATCCATATAAATATCTATATATCTCTCTATAAAATTTTATAAATATATACTTTTTAATCAATGCAAATAATTGTGTATCTGTAAACTGACGTTTTTTGGGACTAATAACGATTTTAAGTATGCTGTATAAAGGCCTAGCATCACATGTAGCCTACACCAGTAGTCAACTCTGTGGCTTGACAACACCTGGTCACAGGCTGGCGAAATTAGGCATCACCCTGCTGACACCGAACTGTGCACACACTGGCCGTGTTGTGTCAACAAGGTGGTGCTTAATTTTGTCTATGTCGGCGGTATTGACACGCAATGGTGAACAAAATTATATAATTTATTACATAACATCTATCGATTGATCGATAAAACAGCAAATTAGGAAAGTAAGACAACACGGTCATATTCAAATAACACATTTTTAAATTTTAATCAGATCTATATGATATAATCATCAACTGTTTACAATTCTAGCACTGTACTCATAATTTATTATACATTAAAATTATACATTACAATCCTGGCATGTGTATGGCTCTGTTGGTGGGGCACTGAGGTTGACACAAGTGTAGTGGTAATATAAGTGGCACTGCTCACACAAAATCATGTCCTTTTTAAAATTGCGACCAGTTCTGCAAAGGCAATGAAGCAGTACTGTTTGTACTGCCTTTGATTTTCGGTTACGTCTTTTCAAAGACCTAAATAATTGGATAGTACCTGTTTCAAAACAGTCATCAAGGTGTTTTCGCATATCATCCTGATTCCATGCATGGACAGAGGGATCCGTGCCTTCACATAGGCAAGCAGCAGATGCAATGGCAAAAACCCACAATCTATTCCTCCTGATTGACGCTGCATGTCTTTAAAGTCAATGTTTATTTGTGTGCTGTTTGTGCTGAATGTGAGAATTGAGATCAGTTCTATTAAGCGATCTGATGCTTCCTTGGACCACAAGCTTTCATATATACTGACTGTGTTGGGTGGAAAACGAATATGTGTGGCTGTCGTTGCCGTTAGCATTAAATATTTGAATCCAGGCACCAGTAGATGTCCCTAAATGTTACTGTGTTGCCGTAGCTTCTAAGAGGCACACTGACTGCAGCTCCGGTGTCATTGTCTTTAATTTATCTGTCTTTTGACACTCTGGGCAGCTATCGTTCTGAAACACAGCAATACTATTATATAAAATAACAACAAATTTGAACCCTCACATCAGATTTATTACGCAAATTGTAACTCCAAGGCAAATGAAACATTCTCAACATGTAAATGTATGCTGGTATACATGGTGTTCGTGTTATTATACAGAGCTGAACCTGTCGTATTTACATGTATAAATATGTGTTTACTGTACATTTTATTGACACGTCAGTCTACAAATATATTTTTTATCTGTAAAAATATGTAACAATCTTTAAAATGATGAACCCTCTTTCCACCTGCATGACCACTTTCGGCTTCATGCCCGTGAAAATCAGTTAAAATTCTGTCAATCTAAAAAAAAACACATAATAATCCTGCGTTAGTATTATCGTGGCACCAAGTATTTTACTAAAATTAAACCTGTGACATCACACACATTTTTACAGCATTTGTTCATAAATTAAGCATGACCTGACAGCGACAAAATTTAAAATGGGTTGTTGGCAGTGTTGGTAGTGGTGAAATTAGGAATGGGTTGTTGTCAGTGTTAGTATTGGCAAAATTAGAAATGCGCCTGTATGTTGATCAATAATTTTATCAATTTTACCACTGTCAGGTCATGCTTAATTATTAAGTATGACGTGACAGTGGTAAAATTAGGAATGGGTTGTTGGCAGTATTGGTAGTGTCAAAATTAGGAATGCGCCTGGTTGATAATTAAGCACGACCTGACAGTGGTAAAATTAGGAATGGGTTGTTGTCAGTCTTAGTAATTAGGAATGGGCCTGGTTGATAAATAATTTTATCACTGTCAACTGAAGCTTAATTATTAAGCATGACCTGACAGTAGCCAAATTAGGAATGCGCCTGGTTGAGAAATAAAGCACGACCTGACAGTGGTAAAATTAGGAATGGGTTGTTGGTAGTGGCAAAATTAGGAATGGGCCTGGTTGATAAATTAAGCATTGGGCCTATACCCTATCTGACAGTGGTAAAATTAGGAACGACCTTGCAGCTAGTCACGGCTATACCTATTTTACAACATGAATAAGACAGATAAGTTATAATTAAAGTAATTGTTGTCTTACCTTCAGTGTCGTATTTTGAAGTGGCGGCAATACTTTCTTAGTGATGTCTTCTTCCCAGATTGCCAAAAGTAGCTATCAGGATATTCAGCATATTTTAGATGACTAACATCCTCGAATGGTATTTTTGTTCTGTTTTTTTTCGTTTACCATTAGGTCAGTTGTTGTGTCACTTGCTTCAGGTGACATATCCATGTTGACAAAAAATCTGGATGATGACCATTCACCCATGCGACACCTATAGTACTTCCCGTTGCCACCCACCCCTCCCCAACCATTGCGCACCACACCCTGCGCATACACCTGACCCTGACTTGACACCCCATGCCTGATATAACCCCATTCCTAATTAGGCTCTTCACCGGCACTGATGCGGGTGCTGCATTGGCTCCGCTGTTGAGCGGAGGAACCAGGGTACGCCACTGGGAATCCGCCCGAAGATTATAGCCAGATACGAGGAGGCTGCAGCTGCCCTTGGATGATTGCTGTAGACTAGTGCTTCCGTACAATGCCGTAACAGCATCCAACAGACGAAACAGATCCCTAATGACCCTCCCCGGATGGGGGCGAAAAGTACTACTACTAGCAATCATCCCAGTACCCCATTTTGAATTTGATCAAGTCGAAATTTCTCAAGATGCATCCTCTCCTGAAATATCACATTTTGTTTTACAGTAATGGTCTAGCAATATAGTACGGTTTACCAAATAACGGCCATGTGAAAGTGAATAATGGCCGATAGGCGGCCATTTTAAATTTGAACGAGTCAATTTTTTTCAAGATGCATCCTCTCCTGAAATCTCACATTTTGTTTTATAGTAATGGTCTAGCTATCTAACACGGTTTACCAGATATCAGCAGTGTGAAAGTAAATAGTGGCCAATAGGCGGCCATTTTGAATTCGATTGAATCGAAAGTTTTTAAAAGGCATCCTCTCCGGAAACGTCACATTTTGTTTTATAGTAATGGTCTAGCTATCTAGCACGGTTTACCTGATATCAGGCCTATTGAGGTAAATAATGTTGATTGTCGGCCATTTTGAATTTGCTTAAGTCGAATTTTTTCAAGATGCATCCTCTCCTGAAATCTCACTTTTTGTTTTATAGTAATGGTTTAGCTATCTAGCATGGCTTACCCAATATCAGGCCTGTCGAGGTGAATAATGGCCAATAGGCGGCCATTTTGAACTTATCAAGTTGAAATTTTTCAAAATGCATTCTCTCTTGAAACCTTACAATTTGTTGTATAGTATTGGTGTAGCTATCTTGAGCGGTTTTCATGATATTCCGCAATATGAGGCCTGTTTAGGTTAAAAATTGGCTGATAGATGGCCATTTTGAATTTTATCGACTTGAGATGTTTTAAGATGCAATCTCTTCTGAAAGCTTACAATTTGTTTCATAGTAATGGTGTAGCTATCTTGAGCCGTTTTTATGATATTCCGCAATATCAAGCCTGTCGAGGTGAATAATGGCCGATAGGCGGCCATTTTGAATTTTATCGACTCAAAATTTTTCAAGATGCATCCTCTCCTGAAACCTTACAATTTGTTTTATAGTAATGGTGTAGTTATCTTGAGCGGTTTTCATGATATTCCGCAATATCAGGCCTGTCGAGGTGAATAATGGCCGATGGGCGGCCATTTTGAATTGTATCGATATGAAATTTTTCAAGATGCATCCTCTCCTGAAACCTTACAATTTGTTTTATAGTAATGGTGTAGCTCTCTTGAGCGGTTTTCATGATATTCCGCAAAATATTTCAGTCGGATTTACCGATGTTATAAATTAGGTCCAAAAACCCGAAAAGGCACAACTAGGGACCTTAGAGAACATGTATTTGCAATATGACTTTAATCGGCCCAGTACTTTTCGAGATCTGCTCCGGAAACGAAGTGTGTGTCAAAACGTCTAAATAGGTCATAGTTCTGAACCAAAAGTAGGTCAAAGTCCATATACCGCAAAAGGCACAACTAGACCCCCTAGAGGTGTTGTGTGTAAAATTTGAAGACAATCGGACAAGTACTTTCAGATATATTCTCCGGAAACGAAATGTTCACAGACGGCCCAACGCCGTAACATCATCATTTTCTCCTCTGCGACATTGCATATTGAATTACGATTAAAAATATTTTAACCTGTCTATTATCCACCTAGAAGTAACCCACATACCAAAAATTATCCTAGCTTATTTTTTTGCAAAAATATAGGCAAAAGAAGAGGTAAAAAACAGAACGGAGGCGGAATCCGTAGCTCCCTCCGTCTCACCTACGATGATGGCGGGAGCTAAAAAATGAGAAAGTTTTGGGAACGAACCTCAAATCAAATGACCGTAAATCTTTTTGGCGAGAGTATAAGCAAAGAAAGAGGCAAGATGAGAAGTACTGAAAAGTGAGCTAGTCACGGATGTCAATGCTAAACGGAGAGCAAGAAAAAATGTAGAGACCCTTGCTGGAGGAAAAATAGCAAAGCAAGCCATGAAAAAAGATAACGAGTACAGAAAACATGAACGAGTCAGGGACCTCGAAGCTAGACAGAGTGCGAGAAGAAATGAAGAGACCCTTGCCTGAGAAAAAATAGCAAAGCAAGCTGTTAGAAAAGATAAGGAGTACAGAAAACGCCGGGAGAAAACGTGAACGAGTCAGGGACCTTGATGCTAGACAAAGTGCGAGAACAAATGTAGAGACCCTTGCCCGAGAAAAAATAGCAAAGCAAGCTGTTAGAAAAGATAAGGAGTACAGAAAACGTGAACGAGTCAGGGACCTTGATGCTAGACAGCGTGCGAAAACAAATGTAGAGACCCTTGCCAGAGAAAAAATAGCAAAGCAAGCTGTTAGAAAAGATAAGGAGTACAGAAAACGTGAACAAGTCAGGGACCTTGGTGCTAGACAAAGTGCGAGAACAAATGTAGAGACCCTTGCCAGAGAAAAAATAGCAAAGCAAGCTGTTAGAAAAGATAAGGAGTACAGAAAACGCCGGGAGAAAACGTGAACGAGTCAGGGACCTTGATGCTAGACAAAGTGCGAGAACAAATGTAGAGACCCTTGCCCGAGAAAAAATAGCAAAGCAAGCTGTTAGAAAAGATAAGGAGTACAGAAAACGTGAACGAGTCAGGGACCTTGATGCTAGACAGCGTGCGAAAACAAATGTAGAGACCCTTGCCAGAGAAAAAATAGCAAAGCAAGCTGTTAGAAAAGATAAGGAGTACAGAAAACGTGAACAAGTCAGGGACCTTGGTGCTAGACAAAGTGCGAGAACAAATGTAGAGACCCTTGCCAGAGAAAAAATAGCAAAGCAAGCTGTTAGAAAAAATAAGGAGTACAGAAAACGTGAACGAGTCATGGACCTTGATGCTAGACAGAGTGCGAGAACAAATGTAGAGACCTTTGCCAGAGAAACAAGACTACATAAGTCCAGGAGCTCCTGCTACGAATTAGAATTTGATTCAAGCAATTTTGTGTAGGGTTATTAATGTAGTCCTAGGCTAGGTCAAAAATCAAGACGCAAGACAACTAGGTCTAAAAGCTCAGTCTAAGAGTAAGATAAGAACTAGACAGTCTGTCAGAGATTGCAAACCTCCATTGAAAGTAATGATCCTAATCAATATCCCAGTAATGGTCTACCTATCTGGCACGGTTTACCCGATATCAGGCCAATCGAGGTAACTAATAGCTGATATACGGTCATTTTGAATTCGATATAAACTAGTTAAAAAATTAGGGTGCATCCTCCCTCGAAACCTCAAATTTTGTTTTATAGTAATGGACTAACATCTAACACAGTTTGCAAAATATTGGGCATGTGAAAGTAAATGATGGCCGATAGGGGGCCATTTTGAATTTGATCGAGTCAGAATTTTTCAAGATGCATCCTCAGCTGAAATCTCACATTTCATTCTATAGTAATCGTCTAGCTATCTAGAACGGTTTACCAAATATCGGCTATGTGAAAGTGAATAATGGCCTAAAGGCGGCCATTTTGAATTTGATCAAGTCGAAATTTTCCAAGATGCATCCTCAGCTGAAATCTCACATTTCATTCTATAGTGATGGTCTAGCCATCTAGCACGGTTTACCAAATATCGCCCATGTAAAAGTGAATGATGGCCGATAGGAGGCCATTTTGATTTTGATCAAGTCGAATTTTTTCAAGATGCATCTTCTCCTGAAATCTCACATTTTGTTTTATAGTAATGGTCTAGCCATCTAGTATGGTTACTAAATAACGGCTATGTGAAAGTGAATAATGGCCGATAGGCGGCCATTTTGAATTTGATCGAGTCAATTTTTTTCAAGATGCATCCTCTCCTGTAATCTCACATTTTGTTTTATAGTAATGGTCCAGCTATCTAACACGGTTTACCAAATATCAGCAATGTGAAAGTAAATAGTGGCCGATAGGCGGCCATTTTGAATTCGATTGAGTCGAAAGTTATTAAAAGGCATCCTCTTCCGAAACGTCACATTTTGTTTCATAGTAATGGTCTAGCTATCTAGCACGGTTTACCTGATATCAGGCCTATCGAGGTAAATAATGCTGATTGTCGGCCATTTTGAATTCGTAAGTTAAAAATTTTCAGGGTGCATCCTCCCCCGAAAAATCACACTTTGTTTTATAGTAATCAGGTAATGGTCTAGCCATCTAGCACGGTTTACCAAATATCAGCCATGTGAAAATGAATAATGGCCAAAAGGCGGCCATTTTGAATTTGATCAAGTCAAATTTTTTCAAGATGCATCCTCATATGAAATCTCACATTTGGTTTTATAGTAATGGTCTAGCCATCTAGCACGGTTGATCAAATATCGGCCATGTGAAAGTGAATAATGGCCGATAAGCGGCCATTTTGAATTTTATTGAGTCAATTTATTCAAGATGCATCCTCTCTTGAATTCACACATTTTGTTTTATAGTAATGGTCTAGCCATCTAGCACGGTTTAACAAATAACGGCCATGTGAAAGTGAATAATGGCCGATTGGCGGCCATTTTGAACTTGGACGAGTCGATTTTTTTTCAAAATGCATCCTCTCCTGAAACCTTACAATTTGTTTTATAGTAATGGTGTAGATATCTTGAGCGGTTTTCATGATATTCCACAATATCAGGCCTGTCGAGGTGAATAATGGCCAATAGGCGGCCATTTTGAATTTTATCAACTTGAAATTTTTCAAGATGCATCCTCTCCTGAAACCTTACAATTTATTTGATATTAATGGTGTAGCTATCTTGAGCGGTTTTCATGATATTCCGCAATATCAGGCCTGTCGAGGTGAATAATGGCCGATAGGCAGCAATTTTTTATTATACCGACTTGAAATTTTTCAAGATGCATCCTCTCCTGAAACTTCACAATTTGTTTTATAGCAATGGTGTAGCTATCTTGAGCGGTTTTCATGATATTCCGCAAAATCTTTCAGTCGGATTTACCGATGTTATAAATTGGGTCAAAGTGCTGGGTCAACTTCAAGGTCAAGGTCCAAAAACCTGAAAAGGCACAACTAGGGACCTTAGAGAACATGCATGTGCAATATGACTGTCATCGGCCCAGTACTTTTCGAGATCTCTTCCGGAAACGAAGAATGCGTCAAAACGTCTAAATAGGTCATAGTTCTGAAACAAAAGTAGGTCAAAGTTCAAATACCCCAAAAGGCACAGCTAGACCCCCTAGGGGTGTTGTGTGTAAAATTTGAAGACAATCGGACAAGTACTTTCAGAGATATGCTCCGGAAACGAATTGTTTACGGACGGCCCAACGGCCCAACGCCGTAACATCATCATTTTCTCCTCTGCGACCTTGCATATTGAATTCAAAATAAAAATATTTTAACCTGTCCATTATCCACCTGGAAGTAACCCACATATCAAAAATTGTTATCCTAGCTTATTTTCTTACAAAGTTATAGGCAAAAGAAGAGGCAAAAAAAAAACGGAGGCAGAATCCATAGCTCCCTCCGTCTCACCTACGGTGACGGCGGGAGCTAAAAATAGCAAAGCAAGCTGCTAGAAAAAATAATGAGTACAGAATACGTGAACGAGTCAGGGACCTTGATGCTAGACAAAGTGCGAGAACAAATGTAGAGACCCTTGCCAGAGAAAAAATAGCAAAGCAAGCTGTTAGAAAAGGTAAGGAGTACAGAATACGTGAACGAGTCAAGGAGCTTGATGCTAGACAAAGTGCGAGAACAAATGTAGAGACCCTTGCCAGAGAAAAAATAGCAAAGCAAGCTGTTAGAAAAGATAAGGAGTACAGAAAACGTGAACGAGTCAGGGACCTTGATGCTAGACAGAGTGCAAGAACAAATCATGCACATGGGGGGTTTGAAATGTCTTAATTTAAAGAGGGGGCGAAGCGTCTTTCTCGTGGGGCGAAACGTCTTCCCTAGGGTGCGAAACGTCTCATTAGGGGGCGAAACGTCTTAATAGGGGGCGAAACGTCTCAAGTAGGGGGCGAAACGTCTTCCGTGGATGCGAAACGTCTCACAGGAGGCGAATCGTCTTAAACTGGGGCAAGTCGTCATGGTGACCGGGCGAAACGTCTTGAAGATGGGTGCAAAACGCCTTGGGGGGCGAAACGTCTATCGTGTGAAATGTCCTGGAGCCCTGTTAGGCTAGGTACTGTTACTGTGTTATGTTAGTGTTACTGTTAGCCCCAGGGCCCAGTGGCTGAAACAGGTGTCAGCCACAGATTGACCCCTTAAAATTTGTGGGACATTTCTTTGAACGGTCATATCTAAGACTTCCCCTCGAATAAAGCAGAAGTTCTAAATGAACAATAGTCAATACCAGTCAGTTTTTACCTAAGAAAATAATCAATCAATCCCTCCTGTAAATAATCCAAACTTAAACATGCGTGACATCAACTTTACAACCAACGGAATTTCAAAATTACTGTCCAAGCTAAATCCGCAGGAAGCTAATAAACCTGATAAAATACCAATAAGATTCCTTAAAGATTATGCTGATGACATCTCCAAATTCTAAAATATTATTTTCCAAAACTCTTACAATACCTGTGATCTTCCCCAGGATTGGCTCACAGCAGATGTAATACCAATTTTCGGAAAGGGCAAAAAACCTAGCTTCTAATTACAGACCTGTCTCCCTTACAGCCATCACTTGCAAACTATCATACACATATTTCACCATTGTGACTCACAAAACATACTACAAAAAAGCCAACACGGCTTGAGAAAACAACACTCATGCAAATTGCAGCTCATTATCACCACAGAAGAATTACAACGCAGCATAAACCAGAAGAAACAAGTAGATGTAATCTTTTTGGACTTTTCAAAAGCTTCCGACACCATGGCGCACAACAAACTAATCTCAAAATTACAAAATTATGGAATTCAAAGAAAAAACAATAAATGAATACCTGTAAATAAATAGTTAAAAAGTCAGAAATCAGAAAGTTGTTCTTGATGGGGAAATGTCTGATCCAGTACCAGTCACTCCCGGGGTGATCAATCATCGTCTCACATGGTTCTTACAAGACAATAATATAATAACTAAATATCAATGTGGTTTTCAAAAAGGTAAAAGTACCACAGATCATTTGGTCAGACTGGAGACTTATATCCGTCAAGTTTTGTAAAAAATCAACATACAGTTGGAATATTTTTTGATTTAGAAAAGGTCTATGATACCACATGGAAGGGTGGTATCATACCACATGGAAGGGTGGTATCATGAAAGAACTCCATGAAATGGGCGTGAAGGGTAGACTACCCTTATTCATTGATAATTTTTTGAATGGGAGAAAATTTGAAGTCCATTTGGACAACACCCACTTTTCACTAAATCCACTAGAGGAGGGTGTCCCACAAGGTAGTATTCTTTCACCAACTTTATTTACCGTTAAAATAAACAGTATAGTTGATGCTTTACCAGAAGGTATTGAAAAGTTTTTATATGTTGATGATCTGGCTGTTTTCTGCCAGTCCAGCAATATGGCAATAATCGAGCGGCGCCTACAAGGCTGCCTCGATAAGTTGGTGACTGTTGCAGATGAGAACAGCTTTAAATTTTCTCCCACAAAAGCTTTGTAACAAAAATGGCTCACAGCCTGAGCCTAATCTCAAACTATACGGACAACAGTTTTCTGTTGAAGAGCATATCAAATTTCTTTGTCTTTTCTTCGACAGGAAGCTCAATATTATTCCACATAATATTACAATTACTACGAGTTATATCAAGTAAGGATTGGGGTGGTGACCGGACAACCATAACTGAGGATTTACCGGTCTCACATCAGATCCAAACTGGATTATGGTTGTATTGTTTATGGGTCAGCGAGACGATCGTACTTAGCAGTACTTGATCCAATCGCAAATCGTGGTTTGAGATTATGCTCTGAGGCATTTAGAACATCGCCCATTAAAAGTCTTCAGGCTGATGTTTTGGCCAAGGCTGCCCTGGATAAGACAAAACAGTTTCATTATATACCATATACAACATCTCTGTCTACCTTGATGACATTTTGCAAGGTGAATGGAACATCAATGTCACCAGCAAATTGTTCGAGGTACAACCAATCATTAAGTGATCTTTTACACAAATGGAATGCAGAAGAGATGACGTTGTCTTATGCAGGGGGTACTGGGATGATTGCTAGTAGTAGTACTTTTCGCCCCCATCCGGGGAGGGTCATTAGGGATCTGTTTCGTCTGTTGGATGCTGTTACGGCAATTAGGCTGGTCCTGCTCAATAGCAATCAGCATGGTGTGATCCACATTAGGCGTGACGACGCTTTTGTTGTGCCGTATTACCTGATTACGAATAATTATTTTTTTCTCAAAATATCCAAGTAGGCCTAGATATTTTCGTTCGTTATAACAGAGACGTTGAAAACCAATGTGGGCCTGTAATCTTCACGAATATTATGCGGATTCTAAGAGTAGGGTGCAGAGCGTCTTTGGTAAATATGAAGAGGGGGTGAAACGTCTTTCGTAATAATAAAATATCAAGGCAATCTTCACAGTTTTATGCCGTTTTATGATCATGATGATTAGGGTGCGAAACGTCTTTCTTAAAAATGAATATCATGATGATTTTTGATTATCAGGCGAAATGTCTTTCCTAATTATATGAGCAGGGTGCAAAACGTCTTTCCAAATTATGCTGTTATGACTAGGGGGCGAAACGTCTTTATGAGCAGCTGATTAGGGGGCGAAAAGTCTTTCCAAAATTTGGAGCATGATGAAGAGGGGGCTGTATCTGTATCTTGTACGTGGCAGGGACCTGGGTAGGTCATCAATGCCACGGGTGGGGTGCGAGCATGTGGATTTAGCGGGCGGAGCATGTACCCAGACACCTCTTAAAGATGCAAATAGATTATGCTTCCTTGGTCTTCTCAGGGAGTTCATTCCAGTCCACAATTGTCCTTGGAAAAAAGGATGACTTACATTTATTTTTATTACACCTGATGTGTTTAAGATGGTGTTTCCACCACGAGTTCTTGAGTCCTGCTTTTAAATAAGCTTATCAGTAGGCAAGGCCACCGCACCATTCAATGTATTGTAGAGTAGGGTTAACCTGGCTAGCTTCCGTCTGTGGTTTAGTGAGTCCCAGCTGAGCTCAGGTACTGTAGGATGGGGACTGGTGTTAATCGGGCTCCATCTTCCTCTACCTTGTACAAATGTGGCTGCCCTTCTCTGTATTCTTTGTTGATATCACTCTGTAGGAAGGGGTCCCACACAGCTGATGCGTATTCCAGGTTGGAACGAACAAGTGAGAAATAAGCCATTTCTTTTAAGGCAACAGGGCATCAGCTAAGGTTACACCTTTCAGTACATGTCCATTTAACTGGTAAAAGTAATAATGACTATCCTTCAGAGTAGGCCCCTACTAATAATGTAATATTTTGTAACATTGGCCAATGCTGCATAGGTCTTGTTGCATGGCAATAGAGTCAGTCAATGAGTAAATATGTCTGTGGGACGCCTGAAGTAACTAGTACTTAAGTCGAACACTCTCCATCAATAACTACTTGTTGGTTCCTATTAGTGAGAAAACTGGTAATCCAACTGTGGGTGTTAGCAGAAATACCATAGTGTTGCAGCTTATGCATCAATCGTTTATGGGGCCCCATATCGAAGGTTTTTGAAAAGTCTAGGATAAAAAAAATTTATTACCACATTCTCAAAATAAAAAAAGTGAAATTGACAGATGCTGTTTATTAAACAAGTTTGAAATTAACTATAACTCAGCTTCTAGCTAATGTTTTTTAGTATTGGCTTGTTTCCTTCGGGCTGCAAGTTCTGTCAGCCTATTAGCAAGAAAAGCTTTCTGTTGCTTGGCTGATCTCGCCAGCCAATGAGCGTGTGGTTTTGTATCATGCTGCAGTTTGCTGACAAAATAATATAAGCACGTGGCGATTTCAAGTGCCAGTTTCCTATCACTGTATGAGTCATGAAACGTCTCACAGGAGGCGAATCGTCTTAATCTGGGGCAAGTCGTCATGGTAACCGGGCGAAACGTCTTGAAGATGGGTGCGAAACGCCTTGGGGGGCGAAACGTCTATCGTGTGAAATGTCCTGGAGCCCTGTTAGGCTAGGTACTGTTACTGTGTTATGTTAGTGTTACTGTTAGCCCCAGGGCCCAGTGGCTGAAACAGGTGTCAGCCACAGATTGACCCCTTAAAATTTGTGGGACATTTCTTTGAACGGTCATATCTAAGACTTCCCCTCGAATAAAGCAGAAGTTCTAAATGAACAATAGTCAATACCAGTCAGTTTTTACCTAAGAAAATAATCAATCAATCCCTCCTGTAAATAATCCAAACTTAAACATGCGTGACATCAACTTTACAACCAACGGAATTTCAAAATTACTGTCCAAGCTAAATCCGCAGGAAGCTAATAAACCTGATAAAATACCAATAAGATTCCTTAAAGATTATGCTGATGACATCTCCAAATTCTAAAATATTATTTTCCAAAACTCTTACAATACCTGTGATCTTCCCCAGGATTGGCTCACAGCAGATGTAATACCAATTTTCGGAAAGGGCAAAAAACCTAGCTTCTAATTACAGACCTGTCTCCCTTACAGCCATCACTTGCAAACTATCATACACATATTTCACCATTGTGACTCACAAAACATACTACAAAAAAGCCAACACGGCTTGAGAAAACAACACTCATGCAAATTGCAGCTCATTATCACCACAGAAGAATTACAACGCAGCATAAACCAGAAGAAACAAGTAGATGTAATCTTTTTGGACTTTTCAAAAGCTTCCGACACCATGGCGCACAACAAACTAATCTCAAAATTACAAAATTATGGAATTCAAAGAAAAAACAATAAATGAATACCTGTAAATAAATAGTTAAAAAGTCAGAAATCAGAAAGTTGTTCTTGATGGGGAAATGTCTGATCCAGTACCAGTCACTCCCGGGGTGATCAATCATCGTCTCACATGGTTCTTACAAGACAATAATATAATAACTAAATATCAATGTGGTTTTCAAAAAGGTAAAAGTACCACAGATCATTTGGTCAGACTGGAGACTTATATCCGTCAAGTTTTGTAAAAAATCAACATACAGTTGGAATATTTTTTGATTTAGAAAAGGTCTATGATACCACATGGAAGGGTGGTATCATACCACATGGAAGGGTGGTATCATGAAAGAACTCCATGAAATGGGCGTGAAGGGTAGACTACCCTTATTCATTGATAATTTTTTGAATGGGAGAAAATTTGAAGTCCATTTGGACAACACCCACTTTTCACTAAATCCACTAGAGGAGGGTGTCCCACAAGGTAGTATTCTTTCACCAACTTTATTTACCGTTAAAATAAACAGTATAGTTGATGCTTTACCAGAAGGTATTGAAAAGTTTTTATATGTTGATGATCTGGCTGTTTTCTGCCAGTCCAGCAATATGGCAATAATCGAGCGGCGCCTACAAGGCTGCCTCGATAAGTTGGTGACTGTTGCAGATGAGAACAGCTTTAAATTTTCTCCCACAAAAGCTTTGTAACAAAAATGGCTCACAGCCTGAGCCTAATCTCAAACTATACGGACAACAGTTTTCTGTTGAAGAGCATATCAAATTTCTTTGTCTTTTCTTCGACAGGAAGCTCAATATTATTCCACATAATATTACAATTACTACGAGTTATATCAAGTAAGGATTGGGGTGGTGACCGGACAACCATAACTGAGGATTTACCGGTCTCACATCAGATCCAAACTGGATTATGGTTGTATTGTTTATGGGTCAGCGAGACGATCGTACTTAGCAGTACTTGATCCAATCGCAAATCGTGGTTTGAGATTATGCTCTGAGGCATTTAGAACATCGCCCATTAAAAGTCTTCAGGCTGATGTTTTGGCCAAGGCTGCCCTGGATAAGACAAAACAGTTTCATTATATACCATATACAACATCTCTGTCTACCTTGATGACATTTTGCAAGGTGAATGGAACATCAATGTCACCAGCAAATTGTTCGAGGTACAACCAATCATTAAGTGATCTTTTACACAAATGGAATGCAGAAGAGATGACGTTGTCTTATGCAGGGGGTACTGGGATGATTGCTAGTAGTAGTACTTTTCGCCCCCATCCGGGGAGGGTCATTAGGGATCTGTTTCGTCTGTTGGATGCTGTTACGGCAATTAGGCTGGTCCTGCTCAATAGCAATCAACATGGTGTGATCCACATTAGGCGTGACGACGCTTTTGTTGTGCCGTATTACCTGATTACGAATAATTATTTTTTTCTCAAAATATCCAAGTAGGCCTAGATATTTTCGTTCGTTATAACAGAGACGTTGAAAACCAATGTGGGCCTGTAATCTTCACGAATATTATGCGGATTCTAAGAGTAGGGTGCAGAGCGTCTTTGGTAAATATGAAGAGGGGGTGAAACGTCTTTCCTAATAATAAAATATCAAGGCAATCTTCACAGTTTTATGCCGTTTTATGATCATGATGATTAGGGTGCGAAACGTCTTTCTTAAAAATGAATATCATGATGATTTTTGATTATCAGGCGAAATGTCTTTCCTAATTATATGAGCAGGGTGCAAAACGTCTTTCCAAATTATGCTGTTATGACTAGGGGGCGAAACGTCTTTATGAGCAGCTGATTAGGGGGCGAAAAGTCTTTCCAAAATATGGAGCATGATGAAGAGGGGGCTGTATCTGTATCTTGTACGTGGCAGGGACTTGGGTAGGTCATCAATGCCACGGGTGGGGTGCGAGCATGTGGATTTAGCGGGCGGAGCATGTACCCAGACACCTCTTAAAGATGCAAATAGATTATGCTTCCTTGGTCTTCTCAGGGAGTTCATTCCAGTCCACAATTGTCCTTGGAAAAAAGGATGACTTACATTTATTTTTATTACACCTGATGTGTTTAAGATGGTGTTTCCACCACGAGTTCTTGAGTACTGCTTTTAAATAAGCTTATCAGTAGGCAAGGCCACCGCACCATTCAATGTATTGTAGAGTAGGGTTAACCTGGCTAGCTTCCGTCTGTGGTTTAGTGAGTCCCAGCTGAGCTCAGGTACTGTAGGATGGGGACTGGTGTTAATCGGGCTCCATCTTCCTCTACCTTGTACAAATGTGGCTGCCCTTCTCTGTATTCTTTGTTGATATCACTCTGTAGGAAGGGGTCCCACACAGCTGATGCGTATTCCAGGTTGGAACGAACAAGTGAGAAATAAGCCATTTCTTTTAAGGCAACAGGGCATCAGCTAAGGTTACACCTTTCAGTACATGTCCATTTAACTGGTAAAAGTAATAATGACTATCCTTCAGAGTAGGCCCCTACTAATAATGTAACATTTTGTAACATTGGCCAATGCTGCATAGGTCTTGTTGCATGGCAATAGAGTCAGTCAATGAGTAAATATGTCTGTGGGACGCCTGAAGTAACTAGTACTTAAGTCGAACACTCTCCATCAATAACTACTTGTTGGTTCCTATTAGTGAGAAAACTGGTAATCCAACTGTGGGTGTTAGCAGAAATACCATAGTGTTGCAGCTTATGCATCAATCGTTTATGGGGCCCCATATCGAAGGTTTTTGAAAAGTCTAGGATAAAAAAAATTTATTACCACATTCTCAAAATAAAAAAAGTGAAATTGACAGATGCTGTTTATTAAACAAGTTTGAAATTAACTATAACTCAGCTTCTAGCTAATGTTTTTTAGTATTGGCTTGTTTCCTTCGGGCTGCAAGTTCTGTCAGCCTATTAGCAAGAAAAGCTTTCTGTTGCTTGGCTGATCTCGCCAGCCAATGAGCGTGTGGTTTTGTATCATGCTGCAGTTTGCTGACAAAATAATATAAGCACGTGGCGATTTCAAGTGCCAGTTTCCTATCACTGTATGAGTCATGTTAGTCTGAGATGTTCCACCACCAACCATGCACCCCCTATACTCCCCCAATTTTTTTCTCAACGGATTTACATGATTCACAGATATGACATTTTTCACAATATAAAACCGGAGTTCCGGACAATTAAATTTCTCATTTTCCTCAGCTATACCAGTCCAGTTAGCTTTGGAAAATATGTTTATTATCCTTGGCTTGTGCCTATTAAATTTAGGTTTGATATCGCAATCCACCAGCACCATCCCATCATGATCTGACATGTCTTAGAGTTGTCATTCATCATATCGATTAGCCTCCGTTGAGTTGTGGGTTCACTGGCTGCTTTGGGGGCGAAACGTCTTTCATAATACTAATAATGAAATGGGTGCGAAACGTCTTGACTTGTAGGCGAAACGTCTTTCTGAGATATGGTTTGCATGGTTTGGGTGCGAAACCGGGTCAACTCGGACCTTAACCAACTCGGACCCTGCTACAAACAGTGTCCGAGTTGGTTCACGGCAGTGTCCGACTTGGTAATGGTAGAATAGTGTCCGAGTTGGCATAGGGTCCGACACGTCTAAAAACAGCTCGGACCCTACAAAAAATAGATGTAAATTGTATTTTATTTGCACTTTCAATTAAAATGAATTTTAAAGCAAGGGAAATGTCTGTCGCGTCAATCCAAACAAGCAACCATTGCCTAGTATTAACAAAAAAAATATTTATTTTTGAGCAATGACAGTTAGTTAACAAAAATATCTTTGAACAATACGGCCCATATTCAAGGACAAATATTAAAATATATCCAGGGGTCTAACTGTGAACTCACAGCTAGAGCCGCTTGTGAAATGTCAACAGCTTTGATGAGTTGTGAGTCTTGGTGAACGCACCCGCTCCACCCCTTGTACCTCAGGTGTTGTGATGAGTATTCCTGTGAGTCGATCGCTAATTCAGACCTGTCAGCGAGACCCGCACGTGAAATGTCAACAGCTTCGATGAGTTGTGAGTCTTTGATTAATTCGCTCCACTAATGCTCGCGAAATGCCAATGAAAAATACAATGCGTTCCAGGGGTCAGAAACGATCGCAATTTATTATTTTATAGAAAATAAACAAAGTATTGAATGTCGCCTTATTCAGTGTTATTCATTCAAGCTCCCGGAGAAAAAAGATAAAAAAAAGAATGCGTGTGGTGTTTTGATGTATTAATTGATGTTATTGATAAATCATGATTTTCAATGTCAACTTCCTGCAGTCAACTTGGTGTATGAGCATGAATGTCGTCCATATATATATATATATGTATATCACATACATACATACAAATGTTTCACAGATAAAAAATATCACAGTATATGTATTAAAAATATTAGCTAAGATATGCGTGGTAGAGTTTCTATATTTGTTGTTATATATTATCTTATAATAAATAACAATGACAACCACAAAACAAAAAATATATCACATTTTTTTCACTTGTAGTGAGCCGTCCAGCTATGCTTGTGACGCTGACCCATTGTTGAACCAGCATTGGGTCAATGCATCGTGTTCGCAAGCAGGTTTGTATTATAGTCCCAGAGCTAGGGGGGTTTTATTTGTGTTGGAAGGACCATATGATCCAAGAGTTCCACCTATAGTGAAATTTTCTCAGGAATCTGAATCTGCGCGTCTTACAAAAATCATCATGTCCAAACCACAATTTGAAATATTGCGTATGAAGTGATTGTTTGCTAAAATTGTGGTAATTTTCTATTTAAATATTTTTTTAATTATTTATTATCCTCACATATGACACAGGCTTTCACATGGATGTAAAATATTTTGTGTCTGATCAATAACAAATACACAATATAGCTTTAAGTTGGTATTTTAACACGTAATTTTACTCATTTTTCATACTTTTTCACTAAATAGACAAAATAGTCTTCTCTCAGCCGATTTTTGTATAGTATAAATGTTTAGTTTTGATTCAAACATGTTCTAGAACTATTGTTGACTTAAAATTTACTCATTTGGAATAAAAATAATGAGTTATGTGAACATATTACTCGTTTTTTTCGTTAGACGTAAAATTAGCTCGCTTTTCCTCAGGCTCGGGAAAATTGACCATATCTCACATTTTTGCCCAATGAGTAGTCTAATTTTGAGCTATATTAATATGTTTGATATCAATAGAAAGCTACTGGCACATGCCTTCACATGGATGTAAAATATGTTGTGTGTGATTATTGACAAATGCACAAGAAAGTTTTAAATTGGTATTTTACCCCTTAATTTGACCTTTTTTCATACTTTTTCAGTAAATAGTCAAAATACTTTTTTCTCGACTTGTGTGTATGATAAATATTTAGTTTTGATTCAAACATGTTCTAGAACTATTGTTGACTTGAAATAAACCCATTTGGAATAAAAATAGTGAAGTATGTGAACATAATATAATATACTTTTTTGGTTAGACGTAAAATGTGCGCGCTTTTCTTTGGGCTCAGGAAAATTTATATGTATCTCACAGTTTTGCCCAATAAGTCAATTTTTGAGCTATATCAATATATTTGATATCAATAGAAAGCTACTGGCACAGGCCACGGATGTATAATATTTTGTGTCTAATCTTTACAAATGCACAAGAGAGCTTGAAGTTGGTACTTTAACCCTTAATTTTACCTATTTTTCATACTTTTTCAGTACATAGTCAATATACTTTTCTCTCAACTGATTTTTGTGTATAATAAATATTTAGTTTTGATTCAAACATGTTCTAGAATTATTGTTGACTTAAAATAAACCCATTTGGAATATAAAAAATAATGAGCCATTCGAACATATTACACACTTTTTGGGTTGGATGTAAAATTTGGGCACTTTTCTTCCAGCCCGGGGAAATTGACAGTGTTTCACATTTTTGTCCAATGAGTACCCGGTACCCAAAATAACTAGACCCCCTAGGGGTGTTGTGTGTAAAATTTGAAGACAATCGGACAAGTACTTTCAGAGATATGTACGGAATACGGCGTTCGCTCATCGTGATTGGCTCTATCACTGAAGTTAGGCGACGTCGCGCCCGGTTCATAATTGGATGGGTGACCGCCTGGTGACTGCCAGGTGCTGTATACACTCGTGGGGCTCAGAGAACCACGTAAATCAGATGGCTCGTCTGACTGACCTAGAGTTGGACGTAAAAGAACCTCAATGGACGTAGGCGCAGTTTCCATCCAGCGAGACCCCAGAAAATCCACAATGTGTGAGTACTTGGCACATAAGGCGAATTTGCTTGGAATGAAAATAGCTTGATGCGCCTCAATGGCAGCTCAGCTGTATATCTCCCAGGAGACTGAGTTGGAATTTGAATGATAACAGGCCTTGCTAAGTTACTCTCGATGTACAGCGCTCTGAACAGCCGCCGGCTGGATACATGCGCTATATAAGATTTCATTCATTCATATGCTCCGGAAACGAATTGTTTACGGACGGCCCAACGGCCCAACGCCGTCACATCATCATTTTCTCCTCTGCAACCTTGCGTATTGAATTCAGATTAAAAATATTTTAACCCGTCCATTAGCCACCTGGAAGTAACCCACATACCAAAAATTGTTATCCTAGCTTATTTTCTCACAAAGTTATAGGCAAAAGAAGAGGCCAAAAAAAAACGGAGGTAGAATCCATAGCTCCCTTCGCTCACCTACGGTGACGGCGGGAGCTAAAAAAATGTACCAACATCTTTGATATCAGTTAAAAGTAACTATCAAGGGCTTTAACGTGGATACATAATATTTTATTTCTGTTAAATACGAAATGTACAACAATTAAGCGCTAACTTTGTATTTTATCCCTCCATTTGAACAATTTCCACCGTTTTCCTAGTGAATACCAGCAAGCTTTATCGCTCATGTTAACTTTATATGGTATAAATGTTTGTTATTACTTTTACATTCTCTGGAGCCATTTTTCAAAAGTTATCTTGACGACTGAAGAAGTGATCACAGCCATTTTTAAAGTTATCTCAGCCACTACAAAACACTGAAAAGTTATCTTAGCCACTGAAGAAGTGATCATCACAAATTTAAACGTCATCTCAGCCACTACAAATGTGATCTTGGCCACTGAAGAAGTTATCACAGCGACTTTAAAAGTTATCTCAGTCACTACAAAAGTGATCTTGGCCACTCAAGAAGTGATTACAACCACTTTAAAAGTTACCTCAACCACTACAAAAATTATCTTGGCCACTGAAGAAGTGAACACAGCGACTTCAAAAGTTATCTCAGCCCCTACAAAAGTGATCTTGGTCACTGATGAAATGATCACAGCAACTTAAAAAGTCATCTCGCCAATGCAACAGTTATCTTGGCGAGTGAAGAAGTGATTACAGCCACTTTAGAAGTAATCTCAGCCACTACAAAGGTGATCTTGGCCACTAACAAACTTGTGTCAGCCAATTTACAGGTTATCTAAGCCACTACAAAGTCATCTGGGCCACTGAAGAAGTGATCACAGCCACTTTTAAAAATATCTAAGCAACTACAAAAGTGATCTTGACCTGTGAAGAAGTGGTTACAATAACTTTGAAAGTTATCTCTGTCACTATAAAAATGATCTTGGCTCACAGCGACTTTAAAAGTGATCTCAGCCACTACAACAGTGATCTTGGCCACTGAGGAAGTGATCTCAGTCACTTTAAAAGTTATCTCAGCCACTACAAAAGTGATCTTGACCACTAACAATCTTATGTCAGCCCGTAAAAGTGATCTTGGCCACAAAAAAACTGATCTTGTCCACCGTAGAAGTGATCACATTCACTTTAAAAGTCACCTCAGCCGATACAAAAGTGATATTGGCCACTAATAATCTTATGTCAGTCCCTAAAAAAATGATCTAGGTCACTACAAAAGTGATCTTGGCCACTTAAGAAACCATCACAGACACTTTAAAAATCATCCCATCCACCACTAAGCTGATCTTGGTCACACACAAACTGATCTTGTCCACTAAAGAAGTGATCACAGCAACTTTGTAGTGGTTGAGATAACCTTTTAAGTGGCTGTGATCACTTCTTCAGTAGCCAAGATCACTTTTGTAGTGGTTGAGATAACGTTTAAAGTGGCTATGATTACCTCTTCAGTGGCCAAGATCACTTTTGTAGTGGCTGTGATAACTTTTAGAGTCGCTGTGATCACTTCTTCAGTGACTAAGATCATTTTTTTGTGGCCAAGATCACTTTTACGGGCTGACGTAAGATTGTTAGTGGTCAAGATCACTTTTGTAGTGGCTGAGATAACTTTTACTGTGACTGAGATCACTTCTTCAGTGTCCAAGATCACTTTTGTAGTGGCTGAGATCACTTTTAAAGTCGTTATGAGCACTTCGTCAGTGGCCAAAATCATTTTTATAGTGGCAGAGATAACTTTCAAAGTTATTGCAACCATTTCTTTTGTAGAAATCACTTTTGTAGTCGTTTAGATATTTTTTAAAGTGGCTGTTATCACTTCTTCAGTGGCCCAGATCACTTTGTAGTGGCTTAGATAACCGTTAAATTGGCTGACACCAGTTTGTAAGTGGCCAAGATCACCTTTGTAATTGTAGTGGCTGAGATAACTTCTAATGTGGCTGTGATCACATCTTCACTCGCCAAGATAACTTCTGCATTGGCGAGATAACTTTTTAAGTTGCTGTGACCACTTCATCAGTGGCCAAGATCACATTTGTAGTGGATGAAAAAACTGTTAAATTCGCTGTATTTACTTCTTCAGTGGCCAAGATAGCTTTTGTAGTGGTTGAGGTAACTTTTAAGGTGGTTGTTATCACTTCTGCAGTGGCCAAGATCACTTTTGTAGTGGCTGAGATAACGTTTAAAGTTGCTATGATCACTTCTTCAGTGGCTAAAATAACTTGTGTAGTGGCTGAGATAACTTTAAAAATGGCTGTGATCACTTCTTTAGTCGTCAAGATAACTTTTGAAAAATGGCTCCAGAGATTGTAAAAGTAATAACAAACATTTATACCATATAAAGTTAACATGAGCGAGAAGTCTTGCTGGTATTGACCAAGAAAACGTTGGAAATTGTTCAAATGGAGGGATAAAATACAAAGTTAGCGCTTAATTGTTGTCCATTTCGTATTTAACATAAATAAAATATTATGTATCCACGTTAAAGCCCTTGATAGTTACTTTTACCTGATATTAAAAATGTTTGTACATTTTTTTAAATTTGGGTAACCAGTACTCATTGGGCAAAAATGTGAAACACTGTCAATTTCCCGGGGGGAGGGAAGAAAAGTGCCCAGATTTTACATTCAACCCAAAAAAGTGTGTAATACATTGTTCAAATAGCTTATCATTTTTTATTCCAAATGGGTTTATTTTAAGTCAACAATAAATCTAGAACATATTTGTATCAAAACTAAATATTTATTATACACAAAAACCAGTTGAGAGAAAAGTATTTTGACTATGTACCGAAAAAGTATGAAAAATAGGTAAAATTAAGTGTTAAATTACCAACTTCAAGCTCTCTTGTGCATTTGTAGAAGATTAGACACAACATATTTTACATCCGTGGCCTGTGCCAGTAGCTTTCTATTGATATCAAATATATTGATATAGCTCAAAATTTGACTACTCATTGGGCAAAACTGTGAGATACATACAATTTTCCTGAGCCCATAGAAAAGCGCGCAAATTTTACGTGTAAACAAAAAAGCATGTAATATGTTTACATAACTCACTATTTTTTATTCCAAATGGGTTTATTTTGAGTCAACAATAGTTCTAGAACATGTTTGAATCAAAACTAAATATTTATTATACACAAAAATTAGTTGAGAAAAAAGTATTTTGACTATTTACTGAAAAAGTATGAAAAAAGGTCAAATTAAGGGTTAAAATACCAACTTAAAGCTCTCTTGTGCATTTGTCAATGATCAGATACAAAATATTTTACATCCATGTGACGGCCTGTGCCAGTAGCTTTCTATTGATATCAAATATATTGATATAGCTTACAATTTGACTACTCAGTGGGAAAAAATGTGAGATATGGTCAATTTTCCCGAGCCTGAAGAAAAGCGAGCTAATTTTACGTCTAACGAAAAAAAGCGAGTAATATATACACATAACTCATTATTTTTATTCCAAAGGGGTTAATTTTAAGTCAACAATAGTTCTAGAACATGTTTGAATCAAAACTAAACATTTATACTATACAAAAATCGGCTGAGAGAAAAGTATTTTGTCTATTTAGTGAAAAAGTATGAAAAATGAGTAAAATAACGTGTTAAAATACCATTTTTAAGCTATATTGTGTATTTGTCATTGATCGGACACAAAATATTTTACATCCATGTGGAAGCCTGTGTCATATGTGAGAATCTTAAATAATTAAAAAATTATTTCAATAGAAAATTACCACAATTTTAGCAAACAATCACTTCATACTCAATATTTCAAATTGCGGTTTGCGATTTTGACGGTACTAGTGTTTAAAGGGTTTCTACGGTACTTTTAGACAGGATGATTTTTGTAAGACGCGCAGATTCGGCTTCCTGAGAAAATTTCACTATAGGTGGAACTCTTGGATCGTATGGACCTTTCAACACAAATAAAACCCCCCTAGCTCTGGGACTACCACCTCACCAGCCTTCTGCATGATAAAGCTCGCCTTGTGGATACCCAGGTGAAACTGGTGTACGAGGGTAGAATCAGACAAGACCACAGACGCAGATATGCGAACCTGCAAGGCAGAATCTTCCGCTACTGGGGAGAGTTTCCTGCCAGAGAAAGGGATGCCACAAGCCTGTTGAGAGCATGCTCCCGTGTTAATGGACCTCAAATGTAGACAATGTACATGAAAACACTGTATTATTAAATTTAATTGAAAATGTGAAAATGATTTATGAAATATACTGATGAAATGATCTAGATTATAGTATCTGTGTTTGACTTTATTTTATGAGTTGTTTATTTAACTAAATAGGCCTAGTCTACCTGCCTATATATAGTCTACATATAGCCTATCAGCTGGGTCCGAGTAGTGTCCGAGCTGGTTATATAATTATGGGGTCCGAGCTGGTATAGGGTCCGAGTTGGTCTTGCATAGTGTCCGAGTTGGTAGTGTCCAAGTTGGTCTAGGGTCCGAGTTGGTATAGGGTCCGAGTTGGTATAGGGTCCGAGTCGTCCGGTTACCATAGGCTACCCCTAGTTGAAGCTGTCAACTCATGATACAGCTGCGCTATGCGCGTCAGCCGGTGAGTTAAATGCTCAACTAATGTACCCCGGGCTATGTACCTAACACTAAGTTACTAACAGTACCCAGGTACCCAACTGGTACCAGAATAGAATAGTTCAAGTTCAAGTTCAAGTTCAATGAAGCAACTCCCAGGGGAGTGCCCGGTCCCGTCTTTAAAAAGACGCCCGAAATGCCGGGGTTCACCAAAATGACCCCTCCTCGTCTCCCTGCAGGCATGAGGAGCCTCTGCACGTCCACTTCACCGCCACTTCACTACCAATGCCAAAGGCTTAGGCTGTAAAATAGCAGTAAAATAGCATACAAAAGCAATTCCCACTCGCGGAAAACAAGAAAGAATCAAGTGGGGGCAGACCTCGTGTATTCCCTACTGTCCGCCCGGAGGCAATGCCCTGGCCGCTGGGTATTCACAGGGGCTTCATGTGTTGACGTTTAAATGACGATCCATGCCCTGACCGCTGGGTATGCACAGGGGCTTCGTGTAGTGAAGATTTACAATGCCCAACCAGTGAGTTCCGTGAAGTAGCCTATATCATACGTCTTGCAAGCCCAGGCCAATAGTCGGAACACCTCTCACTGACGCTCTTTAATCTTATCACCCACTGTGAGCTAATTGTGTAGCTGTCTGTGGTGACCTGCTCCGCAGGGCTACAGCGACTCCAAGCCTCCATGGGCCTAGAGAAGCGAGCATCCACCTATTTCCCCACTCCCGTACCCCCTCCCACTTTACCAACAGTAGGCCTGACTAGGCTCTGACTTAAGTCTGATGACAATTTACATGAGCGATAATAAAAGGTTTTACATTACATGTGGTTCCATGTAATCAACAGACATTGACATTGTTCCATTATTGAAAATATCTTTAATAAATAACTTGCCAATGTTCTTAAAAGAGAAAAAACTTTCTCATATTTTTTTACTGACATGTAACTTAACGTTTTTGGTTCTGTTTGTCAGGTTGTTGTTTCTTGGCTTGAGACTTGTTTGGGATTGCTAGCGCTGGAAGCAGGCGGCCAGGGCCTTCCGACTTTATCAGTCTCCTGACAAGAAATTTAAAGCTGTGAATAGACGGGCCGGGTTATTCCCTGTTGCTCAGAGCACCTACAGATTAAATAAAGTGTCGCTGTAGTGATGCAGCAGAAGTGAATATGCAGGCCTGATAGAAAAGGGGTCAACAAATAACAGAGCAATTTAGCCAGTAGTTTATTTACACCACTTACCGGATTTGAAACAATTTCACCTCATGTGCCTACAAATTTCACATAGGCTATAATAACTTATCTCTCTCCCACCATTTTGTTTAGACAAACCCTAAGTAAACACGCGATGTAACTCATGTAATTTATCATTTTCCTTGGGGAAGATGGAATTTATTGGAGTCGCTGTAGCCCTGCGGAGCAGGTCACCACAGACAGCTGCGAAATTAGCTCGCAGCGGGTCGATAAGATTCTATTCTATTCTTCTATATACTGTTGCAAGCCTGTGTTGCAAAAACGACGGTAAAAGTAATAGACATGCACCAAGCTTTTTTATAACATGGATCAACAGCAAATTAAATATGATCATCTTATATAAAATATGTCTTGTAGTAGGCCTACCAAGCTCGTCCATTGTGAAGTGTCATACAAGAGCTGTGAGCTTGACTTTTCGATCGAAGCAACACTATTAACTAAAAAAGTAAAGCGAATTGATTATTTTCCACAGCATATGGCCGATTCTCATAAAAGTGATGCATATCGGCAAAAAAACGACTTTGTTGCATAGTCCTAATTTCTTCAGTTTATGTCGCAGATAAGTGGAACTTTCACAAAAAATATATGCGAGCTTTGTTGCATAGTCCTAAATTCTTCAGTTTATATTGCAGCTCTTAATATATGATAGTTGCAACATGAATGGAGTTCATGTTCATTTATAATATTGAACACCAGAGTAACCCGGCCTACGAATAGGCCTACATATGTAACATGTAATGCCATGATGTAGTTAAAACTCTGGTCTCAAGAGTCCAGCAGTTCAAGTGGTAACAATTAGGTGGTAATCTTTAGAACAGTTTAATAACAGTTGTGAAAAGTTGGTAGGAGCCTAGGCCTACTGCACATAATGATTTGTAGCCAACTTCAACTCTGCTGCAATTGATCAACTGTCAGAAATTATACAAAAAAAAGACATGTCAAACATAATAATTCTTTCATTTCAAGGCTTAAAGTGGAAATAGCAGTTGGATATTAAAATGTAAATAGATCATTTTGTTTAAAATCATGATTTCATATCATTTGCTCATCTAAACGTTTTTCTCATAGGTCTCATAAGTTTATTCGTAGAGTTACAAATTTAACTTTTATTTAAAAAAGGCTATTAATTAACATAACTGTTGTGTTATGAACGATTCGGATCGATAACTAACATTACTTTGACAGCCAAATTGATAAACAATTAAAGAAGGATGAAATAAAGTCTCTTAGCAACAAGGTGCACGAGGATCACAAGAATAATTTATTTATTGATTTTGACTAAATTAATAGTCAACCTAAAAATATACAAACATACACATATGAATTCACTTGTGACAGGTATCTGACAGATAGCCATACAATGAACAGAAAAGGGTAGAACTCGTTGCTCTACGTCGATTTAAAATGCTTATAACAGCTTTTTTGTAGGGTTACACTGTCATTTGGACTGTTACTCTATCTAGGTGACCTATGAAAAATCATCACAGTACTTCAATATTGACGGCTTATTAGGTTATGTGTGCTTTCCATTATGATACTGCTTAATATCCAATACAATTACCACGCTATAATTACCTTCGCATAGATCATTGAGCAAAATATCTATTCTGTCAAGTAATATTATGTTTTTCCAACCAGTAAAGTCAGACAGTGATTATGACCTACCCCTAACCGGTATGACTGGGCCGCCTAACTCATTTACTGCGTAACGCCCAGCCACACTGCCTGCCATTTTGTTTACACAGCCAGCTGTGTATAAACTACACTTGTGCTGCCTACCAAAAAACTCGGACGCCAAGAAATTGCGACGAATATTTAAAGTGCTTATGAAAACTAGGCCATTTTTAGCAGGAAATATTACATTTAAAAATGGAGGTCACTGTGTCAGAGCCTTGCGATGTCATCAGGGTAACCTAACCCTACGAATACCTAACATTTACGTAACCCTACGAATGACAATATCATCAGTCTCTGGTGGCTCTTTTATTACATAAGAATATTTTAAACTGTATCACCCATATATTGCCATGTCATGATATGCTAATGCATCATAAATAATAAATTAACTCCTGGATACTCCACACCTAGACAGTGAAATCTATCACTGTGATAATTTGTAAGATATGTCAAATACTCAAACATTGCTAATTACGTTTCAATATATTTATATTAACCACTAAAATCTGAATGTCATGTACACAGTAGGCTATCTTAGTTATTCTGTCCGAGAAGGTTGTAAATCCCATGTGCTTTCGTGGAATTCCATAGCTGCTATTTCTTTATTTAAAATTCGTAGGGTTACACATATTAAAAAACCTGTAGTGTTCAAAAGAAAAAAAATGAAAAAAAAGTATAATTTCCCGATACCTTACCTTGTTCATGTTATACACTGGTACCACAAGTGTATTTATGGGAAGATGGGGGAGTCCCTCGCGCCGGAGATACCTGTGAGTGACCGTAAGGGTCTCTAGTATGGGCTTGTAAGGGTGAACGAGAGAAACTGCCCAACATTCTCCATTATAACATAAACTTCCTCTCCCCTCTTCCTCCACTTATCATGTTTATTCGTTTAGACATCTGGCAACAACAACGTACAACCCTGCGCACGACACGTCCTATTTGACTCAGAGAGAGCGACCTACGGCACGTCGCAGTCACTGAGCGTAATATCTGAAGTGCGGGAAAAGTACCAAGGCCGCATGGGCTCCGGCCCTTCTGCGCCCGGCACCAAAGTACCGAAACGAGGCAGTCGTCCACAGATTCTCGCGTCCGGGAAACCGGTGATAACTGCCACATTAAAATAACGAAGTGGGGATCCTACATTACCCCCGGGTTAGTGATAACGTAGGACCCAACTGACGTGTAGGAGACTGCTTCGTGCAAGTAGCGGGGGTTGTAATAATATGTAACTTCTTATAACTAAGCATAGTTTAAAAAATTATTGCATGTGTGGTTACAGCGTGGGTGGTTGACGTCGCAGCATTATAAATGAAAATTGTCCCATCCTCTTAACACCAACTGTCCTGTATGTATGTATTTATATGCTGCAAGCTGCGACCAACCGATTCATTTACTTAACATAAATTTCCATTAGTACTTAACAATTAACTCGCTGAAAAATGTATTTACATTTTACATAATTTTACACAATGTTGCCACGCCTGGCATATTAATTTACAATTTAAAAACATTATTAATACGGTGCATGCGGTTGGGCCTGCCATAGATGTCGTTAGGCGCCACTATGGCGTGAACCATCTGCACGAACCGGGCAGGAGTCTGGATTATTTGTCCGACTCTAGTTTTTCGCACCGTTGTGTTGGTCGAAATTTTGTCGCGATTAGCGATATTCGAACGATTGCTTTTACTCGAGTCGATTACGGCGTCAGCAGCACCTGAGGTTTTACCCCATAGATGTAAAGGTATGCGGGAATACGTTTGTAAACCAACGCCGTTCCCGTTAGCGCGGGATACGGCGGGGGCTCGCAAATGCGGCGCTATATATGTATTGTCTCTGTTAGACAATTTGACTTTAGCATCTAGTTGCTGTGGGACCGTGGACAATTTGCTACTGCTTCTGACTGCTGTCGACTTTTTCGTTTTAACACTCGTCCCGTTGGACGTCTGAGTGTCCGCACTACCAGGTCTAGGTGGACCCTGTGGATTCCTACTAGAGATCCTGATAGTCTTCGAGCTCTGTGGTTTGTTTGGCGTAGTACCTGTCGTAGGCTCGCACTCGTGCGGGTTTAACGCGATCTAAAGAGACCGTCTCAACCTTGCCTTTCACTAGGATTTTCATGACTCTGCCACTCCTCGCGACGACCTTGTATGGTCCGTCGTAAGGGGCGGTCAGAGGCGGCGCAATTGCGATTCGGCGCAAGAATACATGTGTGCATGTAGCTATTTCCTTGAATTGAAAAATGTTATGTTGTTGTGTGTCACGTGGCGGACATAGACGGAGACGCGACATGGCCACGCGTAGCTTGTCTGAATAGTTCTCCAAATCAGTGTTAGCATCGACGGTGTACTGTTTCGTAAACTCTCCTGGGAGTCTAAGGGTTGTCCCGTATATCATCTCGGCAGCCGACCTGCCTAATCTCTCTTAACTGCGGAATGAACTCCTAAGAGTACAGCGGGTAACGTAATAGTCCACGGGTTCGGTGACTCGTGCGCCATAATGGCGGCTTTCAATTGACGGTGGAAACGTTCGACCATGCCGTTCGACTGGGGGTGATAACTCGTGGTATGATTCCGTATAATCCCGAATTGATTACATAAATTATCCCACAATTAGGACTCGAATTGAGCGCCCCTATCAGTGGTGATAGTGGCTGGAGTACCATAACGTGCTATCCACCCGCTGAAGAAAGCATCGGCGACCGTTTCGGCCCGAATATCTACAATAGGTATGGCTTCCGGCCAACGTGTAAAACGATCGACGCAAGTCAGTAGATATCTAAAGCCATTAGCATAGGGTAAAGGTCCGACTATATCGATGTGGACATGATCAAATCGCTCGGTAGGTTTAGTGAACTTTCCGTAAACTGGGGTGTTGTGACGTGAAACTTTGGCAGTCTGGCAACCCTTACAGGTACGACACCATCTAGCAATGTCAATATTCATGCCATGCCAGACAAGTCGGTTATTAATCAAAGGTTTTGTAGCTGTATGCGATGGGTGGCCTAAACTGTGTAAGCTTGAAAAAACTTTTCGGCGAAATTTCGCGGTAAGGTACGGCCGGTTGTGTCCCGTGGACACATCACACCAGATCAATTGATTATCAAACGATTTGAGTAGTTTGAAATTCATAATGGATGTAGTCGAGTGTCTCAATCTCGTTAATTCCGCGTATTTAGCTTGATCGAGACTTAACTCCTTATAGTTTATCACTGGTCCATCATTTATCGCGGACACTGATGGTCGTGACAGCGCATCAGCGACAAAATTTGTCTCGCCTTTTACATATCTAATATCGGTGGTGAATTCAGCGATGAAAGCTAAATGTCGTGTTTGTCGTAGGGACGCGCGTTCAGTCACGGATGACATTACGAATGTCAACGGTTTATGATCGGTAATAACGAAGAAATTTCGTCCTTCTAAATTGTGTCTAAAGTGTTTAATGGTGGCGTATTCCGCCAAAAGCTCACGATCGAATGCGCTGTAACGTGTCTCTGCTGGGTTCAGCTTCTTGCTGAAAAACGAAAGTGGCTGCCACATACCATTCAAAAACTGCTGCAACACGCCACCGACGGCGACATCACTAGCGTCGCACGTGATGTTTATCTGAGCCGTGGAATCTGGGTGTACCAGAAGAGTAGCGTTTGCCAATATTTGTTTTGACTCAGAAAATGCTGACTCTGCGTTTTTATCCCACTTCAAATCGAAATTTGACTTCGGTTATAGTCTTGTATGGCCTTCGTTGGCAGCTGTCAGTAAATTATTTAGTGGTGTCAACTTCGCAGCGCAATGCGGTATGAAACGATGGTAATAATTTACCATTCCCAAATATCTACGCAGTGCTCGTTGCTTTTCGGGCTTAACGAAATTTACAATCGCGTCAACGCGCTGGGTAACGGCGAAATTCCTGATGGCCTAGAAAACTTAATTCAGTTGTACCGAACTGACACTTTTCAGGACCAATTATAATTCCGTATTCGGCTAGTCGGGCAAAAAGAATTCGTAGATGTTTCTTATGCGTTTTATGATCTGGGCTGGTTACCAGTAGGTCATCCAAATATACAAAAACAAAATCAAGTCCGCGTGTAACGTGGTCTATAAAACGCTGAAACGTTTGACTGGAATTTCGTAGACCAAACGGTGTTCTAGTGAAATTAAATAAACCAAAAGGTGTAGTAACGGCAGTCTTATGTACATCAGCCGGTTCCACTGGAATTTGGTAATAAGCTCTAACCAAATCGATCTTTGAAAATTTTTTCGAGCCGGCTAAACGCTGCGTGAAATCTTGTATATGTGGAATCAGATAACGGTCAGGTACAGTCTGTGCGCTTAAACTACGGTAGTCCCCACATGGTCTCCAATCGCCATTTTTCTTTGGCACCATGTGAAGCGCTGAGGACCACTCGCTGTCGCTAGGTTCAATGTCCCTTAATTTTATCATTTCAACGAACTCGCGTTTTGCTGTAACAAGCTTATCGGGTGCTAATCGTCGTGGGCGCGCAAACACTGGGTGTCCTTTGGTGACTATTTTATGCGTTATACCGTGTTTAACGGTCTCACCCTTTGTCGTAGGGCGAGTCAGTTCCGGGAACTGGCCGAGAAGTTTAGTATACTCGTTCTGAACAGTGTCTACTCTGTTCAACGACAGTGGTGTAATCGATGACAGTGAAGCGGCAATAGCTAGAACTGTTCTCATGTCCCGGAGACATCGGCTTCTCAAGTCTACAAGCAAATTATAGTGAATTAAAAAATCAGCCCCGATTATGGGTTGCTGCACATCTGCTACTATAAACGTCCACGGATATTCGCGCTTTAAGCCGACATCGACAACGCGTTTACAGTTGCCGTAAGTATTTATAGTACTGTTATTTGCTGCCACCAGGAGGAGACTATCAGCGTCCGAAATCCCGTTAGCGCAAGACTTCGGCAAAACACTGACAGCTGCGCCTGTGTCAATCAAGTACTTACATTTATGTCCTTTGTCTGCGACATATAATAACTTAGAGTGAAATAATGCAATATTCGCTACTTCGCGCTGACCTAATGTGCTATAGTACGAACAGGGTTCACTGCATAAGCGCGCCTTTTCACCGTAAGTTTGGTGGTAGTAGCAAACCTGTGCAGTGACTGTGTCGGTCGGTTGCGCGACATTATTTTGCGGCGTTTGCGGCGGCGGTGCGTGCGGACGAATATTTTGCTGTACATTCGGCGGCGGAACGAAAGGTTGAGTATTTTGCTGTACATTGCTATAATTACTAGGTTGGTTATGAACAAAACCTGAGGCCTGTACATTGGGAGCAAATGTAGGCGTAGGAGTATAATTGTCCTTTATTTCTCTTCCTCTCTGATGTAGTCGCGGTTTCTAACTTTTTTAGTCGCCTGGACAAGTCCTCAAGCAAACCAACTAACTTAGTGGTTTCCTCTACCTTTATTTCCGCAACCCCCGGCTTACTCTCTTCGACGTCTGCTTCAGAGGCCAGTGCCCGGTTGGCCAACACGGCCAAACTTTCTAGTGTGGCACTGTCTGGTTGAGTTGCCAAATGAGCTCTGATTGAAGCGGGCATCTGACGGATGAACGCTTGGCGTATGACTGCCTTCCCCACAACGGCTTTCGTGCCAAAGCCTGCTGTCTTTTGTAGACGCCGTAGGAAGCGTGAGGGAATGTCTGTACCCATCCTTTCACCTGAGATTACTTTATTAACCCTTTCGGGTGTAGTCAAACCACGTCGCTCTATCAAAATCACTTTCAGGCTTTCGTATTTATGGGATCTGAAAGGCTGAAGTAGAACGTCCCTCACGTCTGATGCGACCTCGCCCGAAAGTGCTGCGCAGGTTAAGCTATATCTCTCGTCATCGTCGTTGATCTGGTGAAGAGCAAACTGAGATTCTATCTGGTTAAACCAAAGTTCAACGTCCGTAGCATAAAACGTAGCGATTTTGAACTTGGGCAAGTTGGTTGAACGTCTCTGAGGCTGCCTTCTTAGTGGTGAAGGGCTCTTTGCAGAATCGCTCCTAGAATGAGGACTCGTTCGTCTAGCTCGGGCAATTCGAGCGAAATCTGCTTTAAGACGTTGATACTCTTCGTCTGCCTCTCGGAATCGAACCTCATTGTCCTCACTGTCCTGATAATAGTTATCTTTGCGTCGAGCACCCGCACCTTCTAGGGGCGTAGACATGAAGCCTTCACTATCGTGTTGCGTCGACATTATGAAATGTTGTTTTGAAATTATTTAACTATTGAAGCATTTGAGATAGCTGGCCTATTGGCTCTATGCCTATCTCAAAAGTGTTTAAAATGGTATGTCGTATAAACAAATACCAACTATTTTTGACGTGCCGTGCGTGATTGGTTGTACGTTGCCGTCTAGACCAGATGAAAAAATGTCTGTATATGTTGAATCTTAGAAATGTAGACTGTAGAAAATGTTCATGCTATGTCGCATGTTGCGAGAAACAGGGGTTGCAGATATAGTTGAAAATGCGTCGCTGAGGTTGCACATAATTTCTTTGCACAAGTTCACACACGTATATATTTATTTTAGTGAAAACTGTAGGTCTAGATTTGACATAAAATGTTTTTCACTTTTTCACACACATACATAATGGCATAGTGAAAACTGTAGGTCTAAATTGTACATAAAAAATGCCAGATACAATTATGACATGCTATGCTAAGCTAAGGTAATAGTATATTGTAAATCGACCTAAGTGAAAAAAAAAAAAAAAATCACACAAGTCGAAAAACACATGCAAATATTGGCAATGTTTCGCGATAGCGCAACTGTCAAATTGAATATTTCTGTATTTATACAAATTTAATCTTCAGAAATCAACTATCATGAGAAAATTTCGTTCTCAAACTGATAGGCTAAATGTGACTGCGAATAAAAACAGCTACATTTATTTTAGAAAAATATTTAAAACGTGACTGACAGTAGTCTATGCGGATTGATGATATAGTATATCATTTCGCTGAATAATGATTTCTGTGATAAACATTCCACTTTTTTTTTATTATGGCACGTTCATCACCGAGTCATTCTTATTAACGTCCGAATCAATCGCTCGCTTCGATTCATTGACTGACGTATAAATCGGCTGTCGTCGTAGCGGTTGCGTTTATTTCGTCTGTGGTGGGTGTGTGTATGGTGTATTATCGGGTACTGCTAACATGTGCGGCAGACAGCTTGTGGCTGCGTGCCTGTAGCAGCATGCGTGTAACGGTGTGTACATATAAAAGTGAACAGCAGCCGCGTCTCGCCTCACATTAGCATATTCATTACCTACTCCGTGCCCAAATAAGGCGCTAAAAGTAGGCTAGAGCAACTACAAACACCAGGGGGCGTTTCAACGTGAAAAAATTATACTATGACCTTATTAAAATCTCGCACAATTAGTGCTATAATTTCGTTTCCGAAACTGCTTATTTATATTTCCTCTCTTTCAACCGTTTTGAAATAGAAAATTTATAAATAATCAAAAAAAATTATTTAAAACTAGGCCGTGTATAGTTTTGAACACGTGAGTAATCTGCTCCACCAAATCAAAATGGCGGCCTAATTTATGCTAATGTGATGTGGCAACACAGGTCCACTATCCAAATGCTTGCCGGTTATGGCGGGACACGTGTTTGCCCACGGCGGGCGATCAGCAAATCAGAAGAACCAGCGTCCAAAATGGCGCTCACTTACCAAATACATTTACAACAATCAGCCTTCTCTGAAATAACATATTATAATAGTAATAAAATATTGACCTACGGTCCTGGGAATATATTTAACAGACCAAATAGGACCTTTTATTGACATTCATTAGGGAAACAATTTTATTTGGCCCTAATCCTAATAAAGGTTGTCCAGGATTAGGACTCGGAAGAAAGTGAAAGAGAGGAGACAACGATGAGGGTTTTCACAGTTTTATTTTACAACCTTCCTCTACCAGCTTCAAGTACATAATGGCAGAGTGACCCCTGGTCCACCCTGCCCAACAACAGCATGCAGGCCAACAGCATGACAAAATAGCCTCAATATGGATCAGAACCGGATCTAACATGATCCCAAACATATATATACTTAGGTATTCACCAGGTGGCGCATCAGTGCCACATGACAATCCTGAACATTCTCCCCACCCTTGGTGTCGCAGCACCAAGAATACACAGAATTAATTTCCAAAAAAAAAAACATTATCTCGCTACAGTTCTTATACATGTATACAGAACAATGTCATAATGAACCCATCAGAAAACCCTCTTAACCAAATATCAGACAACTAACAACTAGCAAACTTTATACATAGTCGACGTCGACATCTTCCAACACACTAGCCCAGCAACTAGCAACACATTAACACACATATTTACATAAATGGTCTCAACACTTGCAGACCTCAGACACGCTGGCTTTACCTGGTCCCATTGACCTTAACAGGCACACGACAGTGCATTCACAACTCCAAACTGGAGCTCAACTAAACAACTATGGTTGTTAACTCAACCTTACCAGGCACATGACAGTGCTTCACAACTCCAAACTGGAGCTCAACTAAACAACTATGGTTGTTAACTCAACCTTACCAGGTACATGACAGTGCTTCACAACTCTAAACTGGAGCTCAACTAAACAACTATGGTTGTTAACTCAACCTTACCAGGCACATGACAGTGCTTCACAACTCCAAACTGGAGCTCAACTAAACAACTATGGTTGTTAACTCAACCTTACCAGGCACATGACAGTGCTTCACAACTCCAAACTGGAGCTCAACTAAACAACTATGGTTGTTAACTCAACCTTACCAGGCACATGACAGTGCTTCACAACTCCAAACTGGAGCTCAACTAAACAACTATGGTTGTTAACTCAACCTTACCAGGCACATGACAGTGCTTCAAAGCTCCAAACTGGAGCTCAACTAAACAACTATGGTCGCCAACTTGACCTATTCAGAAGAGTAACCTTTAACATTTAACAGAGTAACCTTTAACATAATTAACGTTCAACAATATATCTGTGCCACTGAGACACTAGACACAGTCGTCAGACGTATTTCAGTCATCAGACGCTAAACTGATCAGTATGTAATACCTATTTCAGTAAAGAGACACTAAATACAGTCGTCAGACCTATTTCAGTCATCAGACGCTGAACTGATCAGTATGTAATACCTATTTCAGTAAAGAGACATTAAACACAGTCGTCAGACCTATTTCATCCATCAGACGCTAAACTGATCAGTCTGTAAGACCTATTTCAGAAAAGAGACACTAAACACAGTCGTCAGACCTATTTCAGTCATCAGACGCTAAACTGATCAGTATGTAATACCTATTTCAGTAAAGAAACACTAAAAACCCGACATACAGGATAAGAACCTCTGACACTTGCAGGAAAATGCGTAAATGCTGTTGACTCAACCATCAAACAAATCTAATAATTATTACGTCAAAACAAACAGCTCCTTTAAATAGGAAGAAGTGATGTCAGGCTTATTCAAACTTATTAAGTAGTTCATAAGTAGCACCTCTACCAATAAGAAAATAAGGTGGAATAAGGCAACTATATAGGCTTTAATTCACGACTAATACCTATAAATGTCAGAGGTGTGGATTATTACATACTGTAATATCTTCTCCAACACAATATTTTACGTCCCAGGGACCTTTCTTTCAGAGCGGATTCAACTGAGTTAATTAACTGCTAACATCACCCTCCCCACCATGGGGACCGAGGACTAATCAACTCCCAATTTATTGAGTTCTTAAAACACCCTGTACTGGATGGTTTCTAAATGTTTACATAGCAATTTAGAAAAATAAACCAACATAGCGTCACCTCTACGGGTGCAAAATCGACTAACATAGTGACTTACTGAATAGCTCATTAATCTTACAACTTTACCACCAGTACATCAGGTAAACGATAAAAAATACAATTTTCTTTAAGGCTTGTCAGAAACATGGATACAATGGACCAGCTGAGTCCAATCCAGTCACCGAAAAAGGGGGGTGACTCTTTAACCCTCAAGTTAGTTATACACTTGACCATATAATCACTGATAATTCACCAGACTGCCTACGGCAGCTAAACATTCACTTTTAATACATTTGGCGAGCCGTCTCAAGCTAACGACCTAATAATTTGTTCTCAACATACAAATCATAGTGTACACAGACATATCATCATAATTATGCCAGATCCCTCGAGGTTTACAATTATTCGTGCATCTCAAAACACATGCAACAATTCTAAAATCTTAGCAAATGAATTACACCGCTATTGATATTACCTACTCTTCAAGCGAAATTTCATGAGCACGGTCAAGTATTGAACGATCACGAATTCTTGATTGCTAGTGGAGGGCCAGTCCACCACAACCAGTAATCCACTAGTCCATTCCTTGCCACACCCCTAGACACTAAATCATCAGGGCTACTATATAAATGTAAAACTAGCTAGCAGGAATAGTGAGCACCGGTAACTCTCTAAACCTACTAGTAGTAAACGGTTAAAATCTACTACACTCCTGACACCAGCCGAGTGCGATCAAACGGTTTGAACAGTAAACACAGGGACATTCTATTTATCCAACTTTATATAAGGTATTAACATGATTAATTACCTTAATTGACTAAACAGGTACCTGACAACTTTAAAATAAGTAGATACACCTCACAAGTGTTATCTAACTTCACAATACACGACAACACCATACCTTTCTCAAGTAACATTACAAATGCTTGTAACGTAATTATTTCACTGGCCTCAGACCAGGCAACTAAACACCAATAGATATACCTAGTAGTAAGATATTTCTGATACACATTTAGAGTTGTACCAACTCAAACAGCAAATAAATCGCACCTGTATTAATGCAGATATAGCAGTATCCCATCTGATACATAACACACACAATTCTTGAATTATGATTTAACATACATTGTTAAAGGGACTAGTAAGCCCAAAGGATCAAATGCTTTAGTAATTATATACCAAATTGATATCTTAGCAAAAATAACCGAATCGATACATGGCAGTAGGCTACGTTATCGATATTACAGGTACTATCATTATCAGCATTATAAGAAATGCCTACGACCTTGACAAATTCACAAGCCAAAAAAGTGTAACTTTAGAACATGAAACAAAACTACTTTCAGTTAAAACTGATTTAATATAAAAGCACCCTTTAGCTAGTTGCATTCCAACTAGTGACACTTAATCCGTATTTCACGGCACACACTGACAGCTTTATGCCTATGCGGGAATCAGTCAACCAGCTAACAAATTATCAAATATACACAAATTATGACGAACCTCTTGACAGTTTATACTGTAACCGTAAATTTAAAATCGTGATGCTGCGTGACAGCAATTAACAAAACGGGCTACCTTATCACCAAAGTGTACTCGAGTAAATTTAATTATCTTTACTTCTGAGAATAATCTGTACTTATAAACAGATCAAGGTAGAAGAGATCCCAGTGGGATCACATTCATACATGCACAGTTAAAGAAAACACACATTTTAAATTTGAGAAGAAGCGTCAAATACAGGCCTTAATTTAGCGCTGACATTGGTCTCTTTAATGACAGGACGGTGGGTTATATAGTACATATAGGCCGAACCACACGGTCATTAACTATATTATCAACTTCTTCAATAATCACTCTTTAAATACACCATTATCGCCTTCACTAACTAGGTTTAGCATGTCAAACATTTCAAAGTAAACATGAACTACATATAATTCCAGGCTACCATGAACCTGACACTATCCAACGAAAACTGTCTCTTGTGCCACCAGACTTTTTTATACAACAACTGTAACTACCAATTTCATTCAATAAACTACAACCAATAGTGGTCTAAACCAAACCGATCTTAAACAATTTACTATAGGATCATTGTCCTTATAACCACATTCAACTAAAATACATGTTGTTTGGTATTATTGTATCTATAGGTCGCAAATAAGGTGCACATACTGATGAATGCTCTCACATATAATATTTAATGAGTTGACGATGATCAGTCCCATTGTCAGTGAGATATATTGTCTAGGTGGACACACACTCGGTGGCGCAACCAAGCGAGGTAGCTAGGGCTACATGTATACATCTTCATCTATCCAGTTGTCTGCCACCGGCAGAACCTGGATAACCCGTATATGTGCTATGTGTTCAGAACCCCCCTCCTCCCTCCTCCTCCCTGGCCAATTCACAGTTGATTCAGGCGGCCCAAACAATCTGACCTGAGTGTGACCTCCACGCTGCAGTCAGTAAACCGGTGACGTCATAATGAATATTCATGTTGCTCGCACCCCTCATTTTCGTACCCGCTTCACACACACCTGTTGTCAAGGTCAGACTGGTAGTCTGACAGTCAGACCTGATACGGCAAGGTGCATGTATACGGACAGTGACTTAATATTAACAGATTAATGGGTGAGTAAGGGATAAGACGTTATAAAAATAAGTCACTGGAGATCACCCGAATCTTAACCATCACATAGTCAGAGTCACAGCTATAGTACTATAGTATGGTAATAGTTTTTCTCGTATGTAGACATGCAGTCTACCGCACAACTTTCCTTACCGTCAGCAGGTGACCAGGTCAGCAGTGGTCAGTGCATGTCCTCTATTGCGCGAGCTGCTGATGCTGTTGTAGCCCCAGCGTGACCTAAGGGCGCGTCCGTGCTGTTGCAGTAGCCAGGTAACAGGCACTACGCCGCCTGTGCGGGATGCGCTGGTGGGAGGGGGGGGGGGGGCTTGCTCTGCATCAGCAACCTGCTTGACCGAGCGTGGACCGGCCAGGGGGGACGCCAAGCTCATCGCCGCCGTTACGGCAAGCACTCCAATACCATACACGTAGTTGGGACCTCTGGGTGGCAGACAATCTGGCAGGGGTGGTAACAGGAATTTATTGAACACAATATTAGGCCTGTGCGTCTCGCCACACTGACCACAGATCACAGCACATTCACGTGCTACACACTGACCACAGATCACAGCACATTCACGTGCTACACAGCTTCTAGGCCTACTAGCCGGGCATATCATACACATCATGTAGGTCAGCCACAGAACCGTTACGCAAAGTGTAGCTTCAGCGCAACTCACTTGAAGTTGATAGTTAAACACACATTGTAGGATCAAGGGCGAGATCGCTAGATCTAGGACCAAAACAAGGCCTACTTCTTGTTCGAGTCCCCTCCATCGGTAGTCACTGTCTCCCTCTCCCTGCATCTGATCCATTTTCACTGTCAAGTACTTCTCAGCATCCGTATGATAGACCTATGTCATATAGTAGGATCCTTGTAGACACCCTGCATAGTCTTGCTGCTGTGGACTTTGGCCCAGCATCGCCCTCTTATCATCACTTGCAGTTGGAGCCACAATCAACTCACAAGATCTCGAGGCAACTACATAGAATTTTAAAAGCCAATCCCTGCTTCATTGTATTGGATGCGTTGGTGGCCAATCATTGCAATATAATCCTTTTACAATATCTGCAACTAAATGTAACCAGTGCTGCCATACCATGTTCAAGATGGCCGCCGCCTCGTCACCACGTGGTCCTCCTACAAGTCATCCAATCCTCTGTCTTCTCACGAATCTTTCTTGTCCTCTCTTTACTTTCTTCACACTTACAATAGTTCCTTAGCCATACTAGCTATTATCCCGGGTCTGGGCACCAAAATGTCCAGGATTAGGACTCGGGAGAAAGTGAAAGAGAGGAGACAACGATGAGGGTTTTCACAGTTTTATTTTACAACCTTCCTCTACCAGCTTCAAGTACATAATGGCAGAGTGACCCCTGGTCCACCCTGCCCAACAACAGCATGCAGGCCAACAGCATGACAAAATAGCCTCAATATGGATCAGAACCGGATCTAACATGATCCCAAACATATATATACTTAGGTATTCACCAGGTGGCGCATCAGTGCCACATGACAATCCTGAACAAAGGTTACCCGAGTCGAAGCGATATTTTATAATTTTTTGTCGATTTTACTGAAAAATCGAAAAAAATGACGAGGCTTCGTCTATGGACTATAAAATCGAGTCACCCAATTATGGCAATCAACGATAAAAAATGATTTTCTGAAACACCCACTTCCTATTCGCCTACAGTGGCATTAATAGGATGAAAGCATTTAAAAAACTCTTACTATGAAAAAATGATAGACTAAGTCTATGAGAAAAATTTTCAGGATTCTTCTAGAGAAACTGACATGGTCGCCATCTTGAAAAAGCGCCAAACACGTGGAATTTCGTCCAAAAATAAAAAATTACGCCGTTTTCGACGTAAAAAACGTGCTTCTCCTCTAATAACTCTTTCTGACTAATTTAAACTGGCATATTAAGAATGACCTGCAGCTTTCACGTACCTTAATGAAAAAAATGCTATTGATTTTATTCAAAAAATCCCTTAAAATTTAAATAAAACTATCCTTGAAAACAGCAGTTTTCAATTGGTGTCTTGGTGAAAACACTGTTGCGTTGTCTATCAGTCGTCAGGGGTCACCAGTATGGGAAGATGGGGGAGTCCCTCGCGCCGGAGATACCTGTGAGTGACCGTTAGGGTCTCTAGTATGGGCTTGTAAGGGTGAACGAGAGAAACTGCCCAACATTCTCCATTATAACATAAACTTCCTCTCCCCGTCGAATCGACGGTTCTAAGTAAATCACAAAACCATTCCTCCACTTGTCATGTTTATTCGTCTAGACATCTGGCAACTACAACGTACAACCCTGCGCACGACACGTCCTACTTGACTCAGAGAGAGCGACCTACGACACGTCCGCAGTCGCTGAGCGTAATATCTGAAGTGCGGGAAAAGTACCAAGGCCGCATGGGCTCCGGCCCTCCTGCGCCCGGCACCAAAGTACCGAAACGAGGCAGTCGTCCACAGATTCTCGCGTCCGGGAAACCGGGGATAACTTCCACATTAAAATAACGAAGTAGGGATCCTACATATTCAGAGAAAAGAGCTTTTGTTAAGCTTGTCGCGGGATTCCGAGCGGGTTTTGTAAAATCCTCACTTACGACGTGTGAGATATTATCTTTTAGCGCTATTTAATTTAACACAAAAAGAACATGTCAGGATATCTCACTTTCCTTAAATAATCAGTTTCTGACACCAGGTACCATAAGATACCAAATAGGATAACACTCAACAGGCAGATGGGAATCTGACTGATGAGCTTGGAGCAAAGAATAATTAAATAAATAACTAATCTTAGCTTCCTGCCATCCAGTATAATAATCGCGGGATTTTCAAAGAAAGAAATATTCTATCTAATAGTTAATCCAACGCTTAATTTAAATACTCAAATCTTAACGAGAAATTTGTCCAATCTAATCCAAAATCAATCGCTGATAAAGCTATCAGTATAAAAGTTTATGGACACAAGTTTAACATAGGCACATATATTTATTTACAAAGACAGTAAGTATAATGTACAGGTTATCAGGTTATAATCTCTCTCTCTCTATCAGGTTATCACTATCTACCAAGAGGTAGATCTTGACAATAAAAATATATCTGTATAATATATATACTCTTATCTGGCACTTATATGTCAAGTGTCAGACACACGCCATTTAGATATTTCCAAATGGACAATCTAGCTATAATAGCAATATATAGACTTGTGCTAGTGCTGTACTGCACTAACAGCTTCACTAGAAATAATATATATAGAATAATACTTAAAATAATACACGGGACAATAAATAATCCTCAACTATGTTATTTCCCAACCCTAGTTCTGGGATCTATCTGGGAGGTGTATGTGAATTAAGTAGTTAAGCTAAAGTGTAAAATATATTGTGAACTAAATCTGTTGACATCACTGGCTTGTAAGACATCACTGGCTTGTAAGACATCACTGGCTTGTAAACATCACTGGCTTGTAAACATCACTATGATTACTAGCATTGACCTATCAATGCTTTAAACTAGATTTAATCTGGGTCATTCCCTTCTGATATGTGGACAAGAATGTAGGTCAGTCTAAGACACTCCCCTATGTTATAATTTACTAATCCAGGTCACCCTGCATTAAATGTATCCTCTCACACACACCATATATATTGGAATACTAGATAATGAGGGGTCGAGAACCTCTGCTACACTGTTGATCTAATTCCTATTTTTAAGCACTACCACAGTGTCCTATCACACACACTATATATATCAGGAAAACCCGTGGCAGATTAGGAATACTAGGTCAGCAGGTCTGGACACGACATGACCTACTTTCAATCATCACATTAACACGTGGGACCTTTATATGGCTATAGACTATGGCTGTGACCTACTTCTCTCTGTTGCTTTCTCTGTGGGTCAGTCTGCACAGGGCAGGGGCTTGTAAACTTCGCTTAATGGGCTCTGAATAGAGGCTGGATGTAGGGCTGTAGTAAGGCTGTTGTAAGACTAGGAGTGAACTGGGAGTCGGTTGAGACCAGGAGTGCACTGGGAGTCGGTTTGGACCAGGAGTGATCTGGGCCTAGAGGAGCGCGCAGCGCGAGGGCTGACGCGAGATTATGCACTAGTTCTGGTATAAACCTTATAGTGCCTCTCTCTTTTCACCTGGTGAGGTAGGTGATTGTACAAGCATTGGCAAGAAGTCCAGGAGACAAGGAACCAGGGCAGAGGCGACCAGCCACCAGAGTAAGGGCAAGGACTGACCCTTTGAGATGTGCTCTGCTTTCTGAGCAGTGTGTTTGAAACCACCATCATGAACCGTCGTCGTTAGCCAACCATCCGTGTCCGCCGTGCCATCACCCAAGCTAGCAATGTAATGATAGAGAGCTCATTGCTTAAGACCAGAATCCGTCTCCTTCAGTGCTATGATTGAAAGCCCACTGCCTTATGTGTCTCACAAAACGGCTCCTTTCAGAGCCCCTGTTCTCTGTGGGAACAGGAGTTAGTGATCTGGGGCAGAAAGAGCCTCTTATTTATAGGACCGGACCGGAAGTGAGCTGAATGACGTCACGCTAAAGCTCCCTTTTAGCCCAAATAACGCTATATATTTACCATACATCTTCCAGTTACCTTCCTATAATAATACTGTACCTAATCGTAATCTTGAACAAAACATTGAATCAGAAATAGTAATATTAGCTGCATATAAACAAACGAGATAAAACGGGATCTCGCGGGACTTGTACTTTTACATTATATTCTTACAAAGTCACGAAAAATACACTAATAACGCCTAAAAGTAAGCGGTGATAAAACATATGTAATTTTAGCTTAGTTCCCGATGATCATTATAGCATCATAGGTATATATGATCAGAGGGAAGAAAGTATTATAATTTGACTCGAAAGTGAGATAGTCACCAGACTTACTGGCAAAAGACGTAAACAAACAAGATGGCCGCTGTCATCAAGACACGAGACGAACCTATTAAAAACGATAAAACGTCTCGCAATAGATTATATATGATTAACATGCAAATCAAATAAAACATATTAAATAGTAATAAAATGCACAATAATAATAAACTTATAAAACATTTTAATGACATTCCTATATACATAAACACGACGGTCTAGATACAGTGACAGTGGCAGTCAATGGTGACAGTCAGTTCATGGGGCCGGCGGGTTGTACGGCAACAACACTAGCTGTCACACTACCCTCTGTTCAGCATTAAAACGTCCTCGTGAATGCTAATATTCACTTCGCTGGATGAAGTTTATGCACACACGAAAAAATATGGGCATTCGCTGGATGGAGCTGCAGATATACAAGTCTCTGGTGGTAGGGTGAGGGAATTCAACACAAATATGTGATATATGGGCGGCTAGAAATGTTTATTTCCGCACACGGGCCAGTAGGCTGGTTCCATGGGGAGTTCTGTTATGGCTTCTCCGGGAATGCTGTGTTCTTCTGGCCGGGCTTCTTCCTCTTTGCTGGTGGGATAGCCCAGACAGGAGTTGTCGTCGAAATCCTCTGTCTGGACTCTGTCCTCGGTTGTAGGTTTCTGTAGGCTTTAACTCGCTGACGGTTTTTGAAAGGGTATCCGAAATTTCCCCAATTTTCGTTAAAATGTCTGTCTGATTGGTGGATTGTTCCTTTATTGTTGTGTTAAGAGTTGCGATATTCCCACAAAGGACTTGAAGCTTGTTGGCCACAAGTCCCATGGACAGGTTGTGGCTGTTAATACTTTCTGTAAGGAGTTGATTTTCTCGGCTGTTGTTGTTCAATGCTGTGGTTATTTTTTTCATTTCATCTTGGAATTCTGGGAACCAGAGTGGGCGGTTTAATGTTGCGGCTAATATGAGATGGCTGTCTGAAGGGGTTGCTGGTGGTGGCTTCGAAGTGGTGCTGGTTGCTGCTGGATTAGCTGTTGTGATGGCTGCTGGCAGCTTGGGTAGGGTGATAATCTTCTTTGTAATCGTACTTGTTTTAGTTGCTGGTGGCTTGACAGTAGTGGCTGTTTGTGTTAGCTTGGGCTTGGTGGTGGACTTCTTTGTAGTTGTACTTGTAGGCCTACTTATGCTAGCTGCTGGTGTCATTGTGGTGGTTGGCAGCTTTGGTTTGATGTTAGATTTCTTTGAAATTGAAGTGATGTTGGTTGTTGGTGGCTTAACAGTGTAGGTGGTTGCTGGTAGCTTGGGTTTTGTGGTGGTCTTCTTTGTAGTTGTACTTATAGGCCTACTGATGCTAGCTGCTGGTGTCATTGTGGTGGTTGGCAGCTTTGGTTTGATGTTAGATTTCTTTGAAATTGAAGTGATGTTGGTTGTTGGTGGCTTAACAGTGTTGGTGGTTGCTGGTAACTTGGGTTTTGTGGTGGTCTTCTTTGTGGTGGTGGTTGCTGGTAGCTTTGCTGTTGTGATGGCTGCGGGTAGCTTTGCTGTTGTGGTGGCTGCTGGCAGCATAGGTAGGGTGATGGTCTTTTTTGATGGCTTGCTCAGCTCTTCATTAGCGGGTCGCTTTTTCAAGGTTTTCACTGGAATTTTAGTTTTCACAGATTCTTCAGGCTCTTTGAAATCAAAGCTGTCATCTGCGTGTAAGCTGATGGCGGGAACATTCTCATAATCATTGAGGAGCTGCTCATAGAAATCCATTCTGAAAACAGAAAAAGACTCCACTCACTGATCTGATTTGAAATTTCAGATATTGCATTATATAAAAAAAATGATTCTTTAGACATCACATGGGTAAGGCAGTTGTAATCTTGCTAGACATCGCATAGGAAAATGAGACAGATTTGTTGAAATATGTGTGCTTTTATGTGTGGTTGTTTGTTATAATCAGAACTTCTGTTGCCGTTTCTGATCATATGTGGTGATAATAAAATGTTGATAGTTATGTGTGGTTCAGCTTCTAACTTGTTGACATCACAGAATTTAACATTGTTGTTAGCACATCATCGGATAATCCGGAACATCTGCAGACTTCTTGTGTGTTTGGAATTAATTTATTCACTACTACTTGATTCAGAATCATCAGTTAGTGTATTAGGTAGGTTATGTGCTTTAGCCCGTTCAATTGCTGTTTTGGCCCATTTGTACTTGATGTTGCCTTCATATTTCTTCAACTTGTTGTGGTTTACTACTTTTGTTTTTCCCTTTGGTTCCATTAGAATGTTGTAAGTAAGGTCAGAAAATTTGTCTACAATGAGGTATGGTCCTTCATATGGTGAATATAGCTTAGGGTTTTCACCATTTTTTCTCTTTCCTGCTAAATACCATACAAGGTTGCCTATTTCATATTTTATCAGAGATGATTTGGCATCATATTGATCTTTTTGTCTCTTTGCTGTTGTTTTTAGATGTGCCCTAGCAACATCATGCGCACACTGCATTCGGCGTTTCAACCAATCTACACATTGTCCATAAGATGTCATTTCTTCATGCAAGGCATCCCAGGTTTTGGTCCCATTCGCGCTGTTGTCCTTTTAGATAAGCTCTTACCATGCGCACTAGAGTCTTATTAAACCTCTCAACTTTTCCATTGCATTTTGGATTCCTGGCACTTGATCGTGTTTTTCTGATTTCTAATAGGCGGCATAATTCCGTAAAAAGTTCACTTCGATAATTCGGGCCTTGGTCACTGTGAATATCAAGGGGACAGCCATACCGACCGATCACTTCATTTAAAATGACTTCTGCTGTTGTCTCTGCTGTTTGATCTGGTATTGGAAGAACCTCTACCCAATTTGAGAAATAATCTGTTACAATTAAGACATAGCGATTCCCTTGTGGAGTGGTTGGAAGTGGACCTAGGATATCAGTAGCAAGGCGATCCATTGGAGCACCAACTCTCATCTCTCCCAGTGGGGCTCGGGGAGTTTTGGGTGGAGTTTTGTTTGCACCACAATTGTCACATTGTTCGATATATAGGTTGACATCATCTCGGAGTCCGAACCAGTAAAATCTCTGTAAAATTTTCATTCTAGTCTTTTTTTAGCCAAATGTCCTCCAGACAGAATACATTGATGCATTCCATCTATTATTTCTTTCTTCATACTTCTTGGTACCAGAAATTGTTGATATTGAGAGATGCCATTTCTAGTGTTAAAATGGCGGAACAGTACTCCATCATGTAATTTAAGCATATCCCATGAATTCCAGAAATGTCTAGTAGCTGGACTTGAGGCACAAATCTCTTGTCCGTGTGGGCGCTTGCCACTTTCAAACCATTTTAGAATTGGAGAAATATCTGGGTCATCCAACTGTTTCTTCCTGAGGTTGACCATAGAATAATTACTAGCCCAGCCTGGCTTGTCTCTGAATTTCTTCTGTTTGTGTGGCTGCTTTTGAGGAGCTTTTAGTGGCTGATTTTCTTGCTGTAGGTCTATTTCTTTTTGTTTGGCGTTTGCTGAACTTCTTGTTTCAACTCTGCAACAATTTCTCATTACGCATAGATGGGTCTGACCCTCTGTCCAAACTGAAGCCTGGGTCTTATTGGAAATTTGATTGCCGATCACACGGATGTATGAGAAAATTATTCCAATGATGAAAAGTGTTGTGACTATAGTAGTTTTTGGCAACCATTGAACTATGTTTGAGATCTGTCTCATAGATCTTGAAGTATAGTCTTTGAGAATTGAAGTTTTGGTCTTATGTTCTAAAGCGTGATCTGGAACACGCTTAATGGTATTTTCTGTGTCCTGACCTGCTAGTTTACTGTTCATATCCTTAGACTTTTTCTGACATTTTTGACATGGACCGCATGCTAACTCCATTCCAATGGTGTTTTGACACTGACAATTCTGTGGGACAGGACAGCGAGATAAAGCATCGGCGTTACCATGTTTATTGCCTGGGCGGTATTCTATGGAGAAATTGAAAGCAGATAATGTCTCTATCCATCGAGCTACTCTGTTTTTTGGTTCTTTTAGGCTGAACAGCCATCTTAAAGCTTGGTGGTCGGTCCTAACAAGGAATTCCTTGCCGAGGAGATAATGCTTGTACTGTTCTATAAAGTGTACAGCTGCTAGAAGCTCCCTATCTGACACACAGTAGTTGCGTTGAGACTTTGACAAAGTACAGCTTGCATATGCAATGACACGCTCCTTTCCATCCTGTAGTTGTGATAGTACTGCTCCCATGCTGATGTCTGATGCATTTGTGTCTAATATGAATTGGCAGTCAGGTTTTGGGTATCCCATTACTTCTGGACCAATCAAAGCAGTTTTCAACTTTTGAAAAGCATCCTCACATTTTTCAGACCATTTAAAGGGACAGTCTTTTCTGGTTAACTGTGTTAGCGGGTGAACCAGTTTAGCAAAATCTTTAATGAACCGTCGGTAATAGCTACCAAGTCCAACTATTCCACGTACATCAGTAACTGTTTTTGGTCGTGGCCAATTCACTAATTTGTCTATATTGTGTGGATCAGGTAGTAGGGCCTACACCATCAGATGAAACAATGTGACCTAATAATTTGACTTCTGGCTGTAGAAGGTTACATTTTATGGGTTTCAATTTCAGGCCAGCATCTTGTAGACGGCTTAGTACAGTCCTTAATCTTTGCATATGCTCATTGAATGTGCGTCCAAAAATAATGACATCGTCTAAATAAATTAGGCAGATGACCCATTGCAGAGCATTTAATGCTAATTCCATAATTCGCTGAAATGTAGCTGGTGCGTTGCACAATCCGAACGGCATAGTTGTGTACTCGAAGAGTCCATATTTTGATACAAATGCAGTTTTTGGGATATCCTCACTGTTTACAGGAATTTGGTTGTATGCTGAGGTGATGTCCAGAGTAGAGAATAATACAGAGTCTGACATTGCATCTAGACAGTCTTCTGTTCGAGGTAGGGGAAATGCGTCTGGTCTAGTAAGCATATTCAGTTTACGATAATCCACGCATGGACGAACGCTACCATCTTTTTTTCTGACGAGAACCAGAGGTGAGGCCCATGGTGAAGTTGAAGGTTGAATTGAACCTTGTGCCTGTAACTTCTCTAAAGCTACTCGATCTTCTCCCTCGTAAGCCATCGGAGTTCGCCTTGGTCGCTGTTTCACAGGTAATGCATCACCAGTCTCAATCTTGTGTTCACCTAAATGAGTCACTCCTAGGTCAGATTCATCCTTGGAGAATACATCTTGAAAATCATATAATAGTTTTCTGATTTCTTCTTTTTCACCCTTATTCTTACTCTGAATTGAATTGTTGTACAAGTCATGCAGATGTGGTGGTAGATAATTTGGTGTCTCATCTTCATGTAATAATTTTATGCCTTTGTCAGCTGAATTTGGTGCATTTTTTTCAGTGTTAGTTTTAGCTTTCTTGGAATAACTGTTTTATTCACATCTTTTTGGATGGAATAGTGGTATAGGCTCCTCATTACACACAGAAGCTATTCCTAGTACTGTGTCTTGTTTTATTGAGATGGGCTCTAATGATGGATTCATCAATCGTACTGATACGGTTGTGTTTTCAACTGCATTGACAATGCAAGAAGCCATAATTAAGGGTAAATTTTCTCCCAGTTGTGGGTTGAGCTCAATCAACACTGCAGTGTTTTTATTGTCATCACTATAATCTTCTATGTATGCATCTACTATCATCTCCACCATGCCTGGAATAATGTAATTGTCAGCAGCTGTGACTTTTCTGCAAGATTCAGATTTTCCTAAGAGGGTAAGTGGTATAGAGTTGCCATGTAATATCATTCTTTCTTCATCCAATAATAATCTTGCACGCCCATTTGGATCATTTTGTAATATATCAGCACCTAGAAGAACATCGTCAACATTAGCAGCGACAACTAACGGCTTCTTTATTTTCAAATTGCCAAGTTTAAATTTGAACATTCCTTTTCCTAGACATTGTACTGGACTACCATTTGCTGCTCTATAACCTTGAATTGGTTTCAACTGTGGTTGTTGATCTTTGGGTAATTTATTGTAAAAATTACAGGACATAATGGTGCTGCATGCTCCTGTATCTACACAACACCAGGCTCTAGTGGTATCAAACCATTCTTCAACATAACATCCGCTACTCTGGCTACTTCGAATGTGCTCGTTCATTTGTGAAGATGGAATATGGTCGTTAGTAAATGTGGGTTGGTTTTCTACACCATTTATCTTGTCATCTTTTTCAGGTAATTCACTTGTAAATGTTTCACATTTCTTTTCTGTTTCAGGTGCTTTTTCAGGAATTTTGCTATCTGACTGCTTGGAATCATTCTGGTTTGGTAAAGAACAGTCGTCTATATCTCTGCTTTGTGTAGATTCACCTTGGTTATCATTTGGTATGTGGCCTAATGTATTGGGACCTATCAGTTGGCCTTCTAGACAGATCCCTGGTAGTTTGATGGAAACCTGGTATGTAGCGAGTTGTGAGTTGACATATCAGTGGTCCTAGAATAACTGGGAACCGTAAACTTTTGCTGGTTGCCAGTGACTGGTTTATTTGTTGTTTGCATAGGATATTGATTGGATTTCTCATTTTGACGGCATTCTCTGGCGAAGTGGCCTGGCTGTGCGCATCGATAGCAAAGAACCGGCTCTAACGTGTCACTTTTAGTTGTTGTTTGTGCAGGAGTTGAATTGGAAAGCTTCTCTATCAAAATTTTCATAAGAACATCCAAATCGTCACTGTTTCTGGACTCTGATGACTCTAATTTCTGATTTTGATGTGGTTGTTGTTGTTGTAATATAGGTTTCCTTTGAAATGGTGGTCTGTTATGAATTCCAGCTCTATTTTTATGTGCTACCACTCTCAATTCTTCCTCTTCACATTCCAAATCTTCATTTAACTGGTCTATATCTTGATCATCAATAGATCTGATGGGTTTACGCGTCTTGTCCTCAGTAAATGTGCGTTTCTTGGTTTCCTGACAATTTATAACATCAAATACAGCTTCATCTATGTCATGGGGTTCTATGTTGTATTCAACCTGAAACCGGGTAGCATCATCTTGTATACCATCAAGAAATCTTCTATTGTCTCTCCAGACCGCTGATTGAGATGGCTGAATTGTGCACCATACGTTCTGGCTGTTTCTACCTTTCTAAAGCGATGTTTAAGCTCATGCACAAGTGAGCGAAAATCCTCTCTGACATCCGATCTTAGTTGATAGTATACGAATTCGCCTGCTTTTCCTTGAAGTCTGGGCAATAATTCACGCAGCTTCTCTCTATCAGTCCATCCTTCTAGTTTAGCTACAGATTTGAATCTGTTGTAATAGACAGTCCAGGGTTCCTGTGCTGTAAAGGCGGGTAATCTAGTGTGGTGGCTGGATGTATTTCTTCTACTGCGCTGGCTACTATAACTCAATAGTTGACTTGATCCATGTTCACTTTCTTCAGATGATAATGATTCATATCTCTTTGTAGGTCGCCTTTTATGATGACTATCTCCATTACGACATGTCGATCGCCTTGGCAGATCGTCGCTTTCATCATCAGAGCCATCACCGCGTCTTGGCTGTCTACTGTGACTTGTCACTTGTGGTCTACTTGACCGTTGTCTATTTGAATGTGGTATACTTGACTGAGAATGTGGTGTATTTGAAATAGTTGGTCTATCTTGTTCATGTATGTTTGTCTGTAATGGAGTATCAGGCTGATTTGTTTGATATTGACTTGCTGGCCGATTGTTTTGACTATTTCTTTCCTGTCGGTTGTGCTGGTTGTGTGGATTTATGTGAACTGGACCCGCTCCTGTTTGATATCTTCTCTTCACATGTGTCTGTTGAATATGATCTGGTGGAGGGGGTTGCTCTAAATCAAATAAACTGTTTCTCTCTTCATAGTGAAATTCTGGTCCACCCTCTACATTTGTATGTAATTGTGGGTACTGATATCTGTTAGTATTCTGGTCATGGTTTCTTGTGCTTGAAGTAGTTTGTGTGGGAGCTGTGTGATTCACACTATGTTTTCTAATGGTTTCCAGTATTGGTTCCTGAGAATGTCTATGTGCTGATTGTGTCTGGACTGTATTGTCTCGCGACTGTTGAATATCAGCCATGTTTTTCGAAATCATTGTATTCATGTTTTCTAATGTGTTACACATCATCGCTTCCAAGCTTCTTCTGCTATCAGTCATTCCATTGGACATCTCTTCCATTCTTGTAGTCATCTGTGTCACTTGTGTCCTTAGACTGGCTACTGTTGATGCTAATTCTTTATTGTCTGTATTAGGTAACTGTTGTACATGTCCTTGCTCTGGTTTACAAACTGATTTACTCTGAATGTTACTAGGAAATGTTGATTTCCTAGAATTATCTATTTCAGGTGGTAATGAAAACTCTCTTGTTCTTGTATTCAGTGGGGTTAGACTGTATGATCTGTCATTCCGCCTGGCTATAAATACACTGTGTGGAGACTGTGTTACAGGAACTCTTTGTAAGTCTTGTTGAGATCTGACATCTGTCTGTGATTCATGTAGTGGACTATGCAATTCACTAATGTCATGTCTCTGTTCATCTTTCAATCTCACTGGACTAGTTGTGAGTCCAGGTATCAGTAATTCACTAGGACTGTGCCTAGGAGTAATATAATCAGGATCATCAATTTGTCTATCATCACACATTGGCGTTTTCTGATTTTGAATCTCATCAATGAATGTAGCTGATGTCTCTAGTTCATTGTACATTGGGGTACGCTGTGAGCGTAAAAAGTATCCACCATCAGATTCGGCCATTGTGGTCCTGGTGATCTGTGTATTGATATAATGTATTGGTATATGTGTGTATGACCTAACTGTGCAATTAATGTTTGTATGTGCAAGTGTTTCTCTCTATGAAGTACCTATTCTATGTTTAGTGTCTATGTGTGAGTGAACTAGCAATTGTATATATACAGTTATTATTTTAAATTCACATCATGTGATATAATGTAAAAACAAAATAATTACAATGGGTGATATAAAAAGTTATGTACTTCAGCTGTCTAGTAATGACAATGTAATAACTACATGGTCATCACTTTTCAAAACAGCTATAAACAGGTGGGGAACTAAAATAATAAATAATAGTAATGATTGTATAAACCCTATGTATCGGTTAATAATAAAATATTACTACTGAATAATAATTCAATAGAAATATAAATTAATACCAATATAAGAGAGAGTAAAACCTGAACAACTGTCTGAATTATACTGTCTGACTCACAAAATAATTCACTTTAATATTAGTGGGCAAGGATAGGTTCGATCACTGGACCTACTGAAATTTTTCGTAGATCCCACTTCTCGACGCCAAAAGTGTCGCGGGATTCCGAGCGGGTTTTGTAAAATCCTCACTTACGACGTGTGAGATATTATCTTTTAGCGCTATTTAATTTAACACAAAAAAAACATGTCAGGATATCTCACTTTCCTTAAATAATCAGTTTCTGACACCAGGTACCATAAGATACAAAATAGGATAACACTCAACAGACAGATGGGAATCTGACTGATGAGCTTGGAGCAAAGAATAATTAAATAAATAAATAATCTTAGCTTCCTGCCATCCAGTATAATAATCGCGGGATTTTCAAAGAAAGAAATATTCTATCTAATAGTTAATCCAACGCTTAATTTAAATACTCAAATCTCAACGAAAGATTTGTCCAATCTAATCCAAAATCAATCGCTGATAAAGCTATCAGTATAAAAGTTTATGGACACAAGTTTAACATAGGCACATATATTTATTTACAAAGACAGTAAGTATAATGTACAGGTTATCAGGTTATAATCTCTCTCTCTCTATCAGGTTATCACTATCTACCAAGAGGTAGATCTTGACAATAAAAATATATCTGTATAATATATATACTCTTATCTGGCACTTATATGTCAAGTGTCAGACACACGCCATTTAGATATTTCCAAATGGACAATCAAGCTATAATAGCAATATATAGACTTGTGCTAGTGCTGTACTGCACTAACAGCTTCACTAGAAATAATATATATAGAATAATACTTAAAATAATACACGGGACAATAAATAATCCTCAACTATGTTATTTCCCAACCCTAGTTCTGGGATCTATCTGGGAGGTGTATGTGAATTAAGTAGTTAAGCTAAAGTGTAAAATATATTGTGAACTAAATCTGTTGACATCACTGGCTTGTAAGACATCACTGGCTTGTAAGACATCACTGGCTTGTAAACATCACTGGCTTGTAAACATCACTATGATTACTAGCATTGACCTATCAATGCTTTAAACTAGATTTAATCTGGGTCATTCCCTTCTGATATGTGGACAAGAATGTAGGTCAGTCTAAGACACTCACCTATGTTATAATTTACTAATCCAGGTCACCCTGCATTAAATGTATCCTCTCACACACACCATATATATTGGAATACTAGATAATGAGGGGTCGAGAACCTCTGCTACACTGTTGACCTAATTCCTATTTTTAAGCACTACCACAGTGTCCTATCACACACACTATATATATCAGGAAAACCCGTGGCAGATTAGGAATACTAGGTCAGCACTAGGTCTACTTTCAATCATCACATTAACACGTGGGACCTTTATATGGCTATAGACTATGGCTGTGACCTACTTCTCTCTGTTGCTTTCTCTGTGGGTCAGTCTGCACAGGGCAGGGGCTTGTAAACTTCGCTTAATGGGCTCTGAATAGAGGCTGGATGTAAGGCTGTAGTAAGGCTGTTGTAAGACTAGGAGTGAACTGGGCGTCGGTTGAGACCAGGAGTGCACTGGGAGTCGGTTTGGACCAGGAGTGATCTGGGCCTAGAGGAGCGCGAAGCGCGAGGGCTGACGCGAAATTATGCACTAGTTCTGGTATAAACCTTATAGTGCCTCTCTCTTTTCACCTGGTGAGGTAGGTGATTGTACAAGCATTGGCAAGAAGTACAGGAGACAAGGAACCAGGGCAGAGGCGACCAGCCACCAGAGTAAGGGCAAGGACTGACCCTTTGAGATGTGCTCTGCTTTCTGAGCAGTGTGTTTGAAACCACCATCATGAACCGTCGTCGTTAGCCAACCATCCGTGTCCGCCGTGCCATCACCCAAGCTAGCAATGTAATGATAGAGAGCTCATTGCTTGAGACCAGAATCCGTCTCCTTCAGTGCTATGATTGAAAGCCCACTGCCTTATGTGTCTCACAAAACGGCTCCTTTCAGAGCCCCTGTTCTCTGTGGGAACAGGAGTTAGTGATCTGGGGCAGAAAGAGCCTCTTATTTATAGGACCGGACCGGAAGTGAGCTGAATGACGTCACGCTAAAGCTCCCTTTTAGCCCAAATAACGCTATATATTTACCATACATCTTCCAGTTACCTTCCTATAATAATACTGTACCTAATCGTAATCTTGAACAAAACATTAAATCAGAAATAGTAATAATAGCTGCATATAAACAAACGAGATAAAACGGGATCTTGGGGGACTTGTACTTTTACATTATATTCTTACAAAGTCACGAAAATTACACTAATAACGCCTAAAAGTAAGCGGTGATAAAACATATGTAATTTTAGCTTAGTTCCCGATGATCAATATAGCATCATAGGTATATATGATCAGAGGGAAGAAAGTATTATAATTTGACTCGAAAGTGAGGTAGTCACCAGACTTACTGGCAAAAGACGTAAACAAACAAGATGGCCGCTGTCATCAAGACACGAGACGAACCTATTAAAAACGATAAAACGTCTCGCAATAGATTATAAATGATTTACATGCAAATCAAATAAACATATTAAATAGTAATAAAATGCACAATAATAATAAACATATAAAACATTTTAATGACATTCCTATATACAGAAACACGACGGTCTAGATACAGTGACAGTGGCAGTCAATGGTGACAGTCAGTTCATGGGGCCGGCGGGGTGTACGGCAACAACACTAGCTGTCACAAGCTGTAGTAGTATATTATAGAACATGAAAGCACATTCGTATGGTTACAAAAATGCACAATGAATCCGGTTCAGCAAATGAATAGCAAGAACAGTTCATGTTATAGATATAGTGTGTACAATATTTATATTGTGCACTATTAATTTACTGAGAGATCATAACACAAGCTGTATTCGTGGGGTTACACGAGTTCTCCTTGAAAAAATATGAATTAAAAAAATCAAATTTAAAAAAACAAAAAAGTTTTGTCTATTGAGTAGGTGTAGGCCCAGGTGCGGCGCTTCAAAATGTATAATATAAAGGGCTGTTCATTTTGAATATTAAGAAATGAACTGTTTCAAAATAAGGTCCGAATGCATCACATTCGTGGGAATCGACCATATATTACTGTCACTGATCACGTAGCATTCATAGAAACTGTGTGATATGATAATCTATACCGTAATTTATTTTAACCTTCAACTTATTTAAATAATGCAGGCATACGAGAGGAAAATATATGATATGATACTTAGTTGTATAAGGAAACTACTGGCTAGATGAATGGCACCTGATTCATATAACTGTACGTGTCACGACTATTGCTACTTAATACACAGCGTAATTAAAAGTGGATGTTTTGACACCAGAAGGGGGGGGGGGGCAGTGTCACCTTCTCGTGATCCTCCCTGTGCAACTTCACAGAAGCCTGAGCATACCCAAACGTTTATTAATATTGTGTTTTCATATCAAATCTGTTAGGTGGTAAATACAGATTATATAGTCATTGGTCTGTGGTGTTCACCCGAAGCAAGCTCTGTCTTATTTTTGCCAGGAGTCACCGGTAACTCGATACACTGACCCAAAGATGGGCCAGCGTTGTAGATGATGGCCAACCATCATTGCGTCAGTGTATCGTGTTGACTGGCTAGAATCAGTATAATAAGGTTTGGATAAAGCGGTCCAGCATCAGTCAAAAATCACTCATTTCTTCAAAATTTTCTAGGGGGAGCATGCCCCCTGAGCCCCCTGGAACAGGCCTGTATCACAGCCGGACCACTTCTACTTTGCTTTCACCGGGCATGATAATCTAGAGCTCTGCTGCACACAGCGAAAAGCAATTATCTGCTTATTTTAGTACTCCAGGATCTGATGGACGTGAGTGTGCAAATCGCGTAGACTCGTTTTTTTCCAGAATATGTTTATATGACCATAGTGGATCATGAAAAGTGAGGGTGTTCATTCTGGAAGTGTTTTTTTTATTTTCTGCAGGACCCTATTTTGATGACAACCGAGCTAGGCCTATATCGCGGTCATAAATAACTTTACTATGGACATTAATGGATTCTTGGGATCATCAGCTATCTTTTGAGTACCAAACATTGTGTGCTAAAAATCGGATACACAATCAGGCACGCACTATCAATAATGACTGCTTTCTCGAACATAGATATCGCGGTCATGAATAACTTTACCTATTTTGTTCGGATGGGTCATTTAAGGGCATTAATGGTTTTCTGGGATCATCAGCTATCCAAAGAGTACAATATTGACATTGTGTGATAAAATCAGGCACACAATCACGCACAAGATCAATATCAATAATGACTGCTTTCTCCCATATTTTTGACTTTCACTCTATAAACAGTCTACAATAAATTTGATAACCGGCGGCATCCGGTATGCAATTAGTCTCTATAGTTAAGGTGTGAAAATAATGTGATTATATAAGGTAATTCTTTTTCTTAACAATATTTCACCTAGTGCCATACAATTTGTTGTTGCATAGGCGACTTCAATTACAATGATGCGTTTATTTCCATCAACTTATATAGATCCTATTGTTATGTGTGGATTGATTATTTATCACAGAAGCGGCGGACACTCGTTATGCAAATAGTCCAAATAAATAACTTAACCGGCGTCATCCAGTATTGAATTGACCACTATATTCAAGGTGTAAAAATAATCTGATTCTACATAGTACTGCAGGTCTCACCCTTGACAACAATCACAACCTGAGATGAGGCACTTCCATATGAAGATGGTTCAAACTGATAAAGGTAACCATTAAAACGGTGAAGAGGTTCTGGTATAATCATATTAGCAGCCGCTTTCTCAAAATCGCTTATTTAATTGAAAAGAATAATATTGTAAAGACCATGTCGAGTCATGTTTGTACAAACCTTCATTAGGATCTACTGACTTGAAGGTATTATAGGCCTAGTAAGAGATGATCGAGGCTGCATACTTGCCGATTTACGTCTGCTACACGAGTCAAGAAACTCAGTTTATCTGAAATGATTCATCAGGTAGCCTACACACGAATATCACGGTTTGAGAAATTGTTGTAGCTTCAATTAAAATCGTAGCGCAGCCCACTTCACATATTTTAAACTTCGTGGCCTTCTTTTTGTGTGTACATTGGTCATATAATTACTATACATTTTTATATGACAGAATAAGCCATCACTGCCTTCGCTCTAATCAAGTAGCTCTAAACATTTAAAAAGTGCTCCCCTGATCCGCTTTCGACCCTAGTAGGCCCTATAACTGTTATCGGGTTATGTTCTGCTGTGATTATAGTTCACCAGTTGTGTCCACCTGACAAATGATATACTGTTCAAGTCAGTTACCTTCATTTGTATGTTCATCATTGTGATTTTAATGGTAAGATTCCATACTTGCGTCACCAAGAACATTTATGGGTACACAAGCACAATAGCATTTTCTGAAAACTTATGCTGTATAATAAAGATATTGGTTGTTGGAGAAAATATAATAATACCCTATCAATCTATCGCCACAATTCATTTATCAACCTAAACAAATTTGTGTTGTTAATTATAAGAGCTTGTTGTCAATCTTAGATAATGTACTAGATGAATCATATCAATTGATGTTAGGCTACTGCAGAAATTGAATGATCTGATTCCGTGTAAGTGAACGACAATTTATACAGCACATTTAATAACTTTATTGAACTTCGGTCTATAGCGAAAGTATGTAGCTTTTGTGTAAATAATCGATCGACGCATAACCTAATATACTATTAAGTTGAATGAAGAAAGCACATCGTTTTTGATGTAGGGCAACAGAAATATGGTATATTAGCATGATCACGGTAAACCATTGTTGATAATAATTCATTATATAATCTAATTACTTTCACACATTACTTATTACAATTTTATACCGGATGACGCCGTTTGTACAATTTGTATAGTGAAAGTTTGCCGCTTCTGTGAAAATAATCAATCCACACATAGCTAGCATATGTAGGCCTACTATAAGTTGAAGGAAAAACACGCATCATTGTTATTGAAGTTATGCAATAACGAATAGTATGGCATTAGGTGTAATATTGTTAAGAATAATTCGACATGCATTACTGTATAGAAACACATTATTTTTTATACCGGATGCCGATGGTTATCAAATTTATTAAATCACATAATTTTTTCATACTGGATGCCGCCGGTTATCAAATTTAATGTAGGGCCTGGACTGTTTATACAGTGAGAGACTGAAAGTCCGCAGCTTTTGTGAAAATAATCATTCTAAATATCATTGTCAACATCGTCAAATATGTAAGCTGTTTGAGAAAGCAAATTGCTGCAAGATGTCCGGGACGGCATAAATATGAAAATCACATTAGCAAAAATATGGGACAAAGCAGTCAGTATTGATATTGTGCGCCTGATTTATCACACAATGTCCATTCTGTGCTAACAAGATAGCTGTTGTTCCCAGAAAGCCATTAATGCCTTTAAATGACCATCCGACCAAAATTGGTAAAGTTATTTATGACCGATATAACATGTGTGAAAGTGGTTATTATTCATAATGTGTGCCTGATTTTGTGCCTGATGTGTGCATGATTTTCATCACACTATGTCCATCTCGTACTCTATAAAGAGCTGATGATCCCAGGAATCCATTATTGCCCTTAAATGACCCTTCCGACCATGGGTAAAGTTATTCATGACTGCGATATATATATGCGAGAAAGCGCAGTCATTATTGATAATACGTGCCTGATTGTGTACCTCCCAAGAATCCATTAATGTCCATCATTCACCTAGCCGTCCAAAATTGGTAAAGTAATTCATGACCGCGATATACCTAGATCGGTTATCGTCAAAATCAAAATAGGATCCTGCAAAAAATAAAAACCACTTCCAGAATGAACACCCTCACTTTTCATGATCCACTATGGTCATATAAACATATTCTGGAAAAAAACCGAGTCTACGAGATTTGCACACTCACGTCTATCAGGAGTAAAGAGTGCAAATACCGTTACACACAAGAAATAGCGCAGTGACACCAGCGAATAGGAAGTATATACTTGATTTACAAGTGAGCATATATGGCTTTTGCCAGCGAACTGAACTGATGAATTGTTTCATTATAGCACAGTTTTTTTATAGAAGAATCGTTTACAGATAGTGTAGGCACACAATAATTTTCACCGTCAGTCGACTTTGCTTCTTCACAACACAATTGTTTTCGAAAGATGGGTGTAAATTTTTTTTGCATCGTGTTATAATGTTTGAATTACTGGGATCAAATAGTGGACGTCATATTCGTGCTATACTTTATTACTTACTTTATTACTTACCAGATACACTTTATTCAGCCTATATAAATAGTTTGATCAGATTTTCAGAAGCGGCAGTGCTATAATAACATAATTCTGTTTAACTCAATGACCTTGACCTCCTTTGTTTTCACCGAGCTAGCTAATACAATGAAGTATGGGAGAGGGGGGTCTTATAAACCTTGTTTTCACCGGCTGACGTCACTGCGTTTCACAGAATGAAGTATGGGGGAAGGGGTGTTATATAACCTTGTTTTCACCAATTGACGTCATTGCATTTCACAGAATAGAAGCAGTGGCTGTGATACCTTCGTGGTGCTTAAAAGTTGATTAGGTTATCAAAACCAGCGATTGTATTATACAGGTGCTGGCGACACAAATGAAGGGGAGGTACGGCAATAGTTTAAAATTTCAAGTGTAACATATTTTTTCACTCCATGTCAGCCTCTTCTCCTCAGCCTCTCCCTTTTGAAAGAGTGCCCTCATCTTTAAACTTGCTAAAGCAAAGGAGATTTTTTTTTTAATTGCCTTAACCATCCTAATACAACACAAAGAACAATAACTTTGAAAAACGTTCAAAAAAGCCAGAGCGGTTACTGCATTAAGTTAAAGTGCAAAATATGTTTTCCAAAATATTTAACTACTCCCCCCCCCCCCTCGCAAAAAAATCCACTCTTCGCGAAAACAAAATTTAACACAGCTAAATAGCTGAATTCTAGAATTTTTAGATTGGGTATAGTGTAATAAATTAGATTTATTTTTGTTAAATCAGCCAGTAGGCCTAATTGCTTTCCAAAGGTCATTTTACATCTTAAGTAAAACAATCAAAAAGTTTATCACATAATAAGATTTATTTCATTCTAGCAATCATATTATATTACTCCTATATCATTTCATAAATAATAATGAGCCATATAATAATCAGATTAAAACATAAGTGAATGAGTACAATAATTAATGTGATTTAGATCATAAAATAAAAATAACTGGAAATTTGTTAAAATACAGCCATTCCACATTATTACAACAAAATTTGAATAGCAGCACAATTACACATATCATTTGAATAATTGGTTAATTATTTTATTTTGTGAATGACTACAAAGGGATCATAATATAGTGTGGTAATAACTGCACATCATGATTAGGAGATCTCATGCAGTTGAAACTAAAGCAGATAATGCCATATAGAATTTGATATATCTCTAGCATATGTTAAAAATTAAATGATCCAACCAGAGAGTATTGCCTCAGATGTCAAATACATAAACAATATTACCTCATTTATAAATATTAGGTTGTTATTGTGTTGTACACTCTAGCAGGTAAGAGTGAATGACATTATTAAAGCACATCCAAATACTTACGAGGTCGAAGAAAAATCAGTATCATAGTTTCTCAACAGATTTATCAGTTTCATAGTATTGCAATAGCTTCTAACCTGTATATATTGCTGAAATATTTTCGAAAAGCTGTTGTGGTAGTCCCAAGTATTCTCGAAACTAACATAACAATATATTATTATAGATTATACTGCATAAGGCATGGTTATGATTGATTTAACTACTGTTAATGGAAATAAAACTTAAGACTTAATTCTATAATGAATATGCAAAAAAAAAAAATTATCTCTCACTTCATATGAACACATAATTTTATGACTAAAATTTCAGCTTGAACAGATATATTTCTTTCTCCAAGGCCTACTAACTATGCATGTTCAATAATGACTAGAGCATTACAATTCATCTTGAATTTCTGTATATGGCACTGATTTTCAATAATCTGAATCTTGAAGACACGATCATCTGACTAAATAATAATAATAATAAAATCTTTATTTAAAGGGGTAAACCCAATGAGAATTTGCCCATCTTCCTTTATAGGGCCATCAAATGATGAAAAACACACTGCTGTATTAGCTTAGGCAACAAATCTAATCAGATCTGTTCCAAGATACTATTTATGTTTTTAAACCATTACTGAAATGTATGCATATAAAAAATAGATGCTAAAATACAGCAAACTAGATATTTCTATTCTGCAGACTACAAAATGCTATTATGTAGGCTTCAAAATGAGTGAGCCACAGTATCAATATAGAGAAACAGAAATATTTCAAACTAAGTATGTAAGTGGTATAGTGAATGTCAAAGACAAAAATATTCAACATAAAGTGGCACATTAAAACATAATTTATACTTTCTTTAAAAATAACAGTGTAACATTAAAAAAGGCTAAGTGCTTTACAATTTTACTCCATCTTTTCCTCATATGGGTGGTGCAGGAGAGATCATACAAATGTACTGTTCTGTTTATGTGCGGGCAAATAAAAATATTCAAACACAATCCAGACACATACCGGTACATTCTGTGTATTGTTCTAAATACTTCAGAAGTGTCAGATTTTGGAATATTTCAAATAAGCTCACCTTTTTTAATGGTGAAAAACTATATATGGTAATAAAACAAGTTACCTCTCTATTTGAATAACATCACATAACTTGAACTCAAAACACATCCTACAACAACCACTAATGCAATGTAAGATATTTTCAACTTTTTGAGCAAAATAATTCAACAGAAAAATATACATAGATTTACATGTTGTATTTCACACAGTGTGAAAGAAATATGTTGATTATTCACTATTTTGAGAGTCGAGCCTGTGGTTAGATGCATGCACATGTAAATTATTCAAGGCAAAATGATATACCCGGTAATCGAATGTGAGTAATTTGATAATCAGCAAGTATGAGCTAAAAATGAACTTTCTTTGGATATGACGCAAAACAATAAAGAGTTCACATTGTTTTTTCTTTGCCCGGATAAGTTTCTTCAAATTGTGAAATTAGATAACGTATTATTTTGTTAAATTTACAATTCACTGGACAAATTATGGACTTAATTTTGGGCCACTCATACTTCTTCATCTGTATAATTAAAGAAAATAGTACATATAATATGTGAGAAAAATAGGCTTCTATACTTTGAGCATTTCTGACTAAACATGTCACTAATAGTCAATTATCTAATATAGAAGAACACATTTACTGGACAAATTTATTCACCCAGTTACAATAAAATTGAATCATAATATCTTATCACTCATATAATTTAACACATCCAAGAAATATGTAACAACAAACAATACATGTATCTAGATTGTTTTCCTTTACACATATCAGCTAAGTTTCACCAGAGGGGCCTGCAGGTCCGCCAGTATTCTCCCTGCTTTCAGGGAGAGATGGATCTCTTGCTACAGTCCTCACAATGTTACGATTGTTAGGACATGTATTACTGTTGATCTCATTGCCGTTAGGGTCTGTATCCTGAGTAGGATCTTGTGGTGGGTTATAGGCAGTGACTACTGCATCATGTTGTTGTGGGCCACGGATGACATAACCACCAGTAGCTCCTTGAAGGGTCAAATGACCGGGTAGATCACCAGCAGCTGTATAAGGTGGCAGGCAAGTGGTAGCTGGAGGTTGTGATTGACTCCAAGGGAACATGATTGTCCCAGGAACTGCAGCCCAGCCATGGCGACCAGCAACAGCTGTAAAAATTTAAACATCAGAATCAGTTTTACACTAGTTATTCCGAAGAGCTGTTCTTTACTAATTTTATTCTTTTTAAACTGGAATTGTTGATAATGTAATGTGCAGATTTAAATAGAGGAAAAATTAAACTGCATGTTAAACTACATAGATGTTTTATCATCAAGGCTAATGTATAAATCTGAATCATCCATAACTAAAAGCTGGCTAAAAGTGCACTGAAGATGGGAATATCCACCAGAGGAAAAATATTTGAAAAAAGATGCAGCTGTAGTTGGGCAACCGGAAAAAAATATCAAAACCACACCAATGTAATTCTTAGTTTATTTGAATTTCTACACTTTCATTTTAAAATAAGCACACACCATGCAGAAAATTTGTGAAATAAGTATTTACACGTGTGTTTTGTTACATATGTCCTTAATATTTACAGTTACACTTGTGCAACAGTGAAGAGTTATTTTATTTTATAATAATCTTCTAGTTATGTTTCAAGGTTTTTTATATAACGAGAATCACTGTTCTTTTGTTCGTCATCTGGAAAACTGTTATATCTGTAGCAGGCGATAGTATAATATAACGCCTTTATTATATGTACAAAAGTTATCATTTATAATAAGTGTTATTTTTATGTTTTTATAAATTAATCCACAATATAATTTAAAGTACATCTATTCATTGATACATGTTTTCTATGTAAACGATTTTTGCCATTGTTGTTGATTTTGCCTGTAATATGTTTTTTTTATGTAACAATAAAATGTACATTACAAGGTGGTCTCCATGCCAGCGATTGTTTCAATCTTAATGGAGATCTCCTGCCTTTTCACTGTTTCTTTATTAATCATCATGTTTGTAATTTTTATGGCGAATAAAACATTCTGTCTGTCTGTCTGTCTGTCTGTCTGTCTTTTGCAAAAGTATTTTTTTAAATTTTGGAAATAAAATGGGTGTTAAGTGAGTAGAAATTATTAAAATTTACCTGGTTTTAAGGACACATCTTACTGGTTGGATACATATTTTACCTTTCAAAATTTATATGACTTTCTAAAAAAGCATGATGAGTGAGGTGTTCTTTACAGAATCAAAAGGGGTAAGAAGTTTGGGTAGGCTGAAGAAATCACCTACATAACTTTTAATAATGTGAAGGAAAATTAGTGATATAATCAATATTTAGTCATCAGGTACACCAATTATGATAATCGATAATAAAAAAAAACTGGACAGTCAGTCTGTCAGAGACTGCAAACTTCCGCCGAAATTAACACAATAAAACTTCTAATTGTAGCCGTGGCTTTAATTAGAATGAAAATTCTCATTTTCCAGTACCCAATACCAAAAGTCAACTTGTGGTGGAATTATTGACAACCATGTCAAAAATAGGAAATACGGGAATTTCGCTTTATATCTAGCCTAACTGGTAAATGCGCAGCAAAAAATTAAAAAACTTTTGCAGTTCTAGTCTATGGACATGTTTACATTATATGGTTATATTAAGAAGTCAAAATAAAATCACCAATTTTTTATGATATTAGCCTGGGCATGTCCATTTAACATGGCTACAACTGTAACGCTTATACTATAGGACTACATCACCTACCCTATCGTCACACATTCAACATGTTTAATATGAATATAAGGCCTTGTCTGTATTTGGTTGGAATGCATCTTTGTCACCCACTGATATAGTTACGTTGTTTTACTTTACACCTACATAATTTATATATCTAACTCATAGAATCTTCACTCAACTGATCATAGGTTTATTATACCAAACAAATCTAAATGATTCTCTATTATAAAATTTCAACCATTTCCCATTGATCACTAATAACTATCTAAAATGACTACTGATACCTGTGTCCTCTTAACCCTTACAGCGCGGGGATCAACTACTGATACCTGTGTCCTCTTAACCCTCACAGCGCGGGGATCGACCACTGATACCTGTGTCCTCTTAACCCTTACAGCGCGGGGATCGACCACTGATACCTGTGTCCTCTTAACCCTTACAGCGCGGGGATCGACCACTGATACCTGTGTCCTCTTAACCCTTACAGCACGGGGATCGACCACTGATACCTGTGTCCTCTTAACCCTTACAGCGCGGGGATCGACCACTGATACCTGTGTCCTCTTAACCCTTACAGCACGGGGATCGACCACTGATACCTGTGTCCTCTTAACCCTTACAGGATCGACTTCAGTTTAAAGTCAATCCCCACACTGCAAGAGTAAAACTATTTATAACGGCCGTAGACCCATAAAATAGATATTGAAATGAAGCTGAAAGGACGGAAAGAGCTTACTAAGACATTCATGATTTCAAATTGAAAATTACCCTTTGGTCTCCCATGATTTATACAAAAATAATTCAGCGCTGTAAGGGTTAAAGTTTTTGATTGCAAGTACGTTTGAGCAATGAAATAAAAGGATTCTTATTCTCTGGCACAACATGTGCTTACCACCAAGAAATTAATAACAAATCTTTTACAAATTATATTCAGAGAAATAATCTGAAATGTTGCTATGCATACAAAAAAATGTATTATAAATGTATTATAAACTGTTCAGTCCCTTCTATTTTCACACTTGAACCTTGCCACACTTAGCATTAGCTGCCACACCTAGGATGACCCCATATTTTACCTCCTTATAAAAGATTTGTCTCCATCATTCCTTGTATAGCTACACTATAATTTTTTTATTGTACAAGATATCAATCTACATTACATTACATATAACATGTGAATAACCTGTTGCTTGAGGTGGTGCAGTTTGCCCAGGGTATGGTGGTAAATCTTCATTGCCATATCCTGAGGCTGCAGATTTGGCAGCAACCTGTAACAAATAATGTATAGTAGAGACAATTAAGTGTGCTTTATCAATGTATGTGCTTTCTGAAACAATTCATATCAAATGTAGAATATAAATTATGTTAAATTAACCATTAAAACACTGATGTTATCGACATACCACTTGTGTGATCAATTGTTGAAAGTAAAAATTAAAAAATTAAACCATCAGAGAAAGTTGGAAACAGTCCTCGTAACCCCTATTATTATGGAACCGGCCTCACTTTCTAACTTGTCTGAGCCTTGGGAGAATGGCCTGGCTCAGAATGAAAACAATAAAAGTGTGAATGACACTGTAGCTCATCCTTGTGATTGTAGGTGTATTTGATTCAAACTTTCTATATGATATCGTCTAGCAACTGAAGCACACCCTATATATACATGACGTATATCCCTACCACAATAACGTTGTAAAGATTACGTATAAGTTTGAAAGAAATCCACTCAAGACTTGAGGACAAAATTATGTTCTCCGTGGAAATACATCTGGCAACCCTGTGGTCATAATTGTGACAGGTGGTGCCACCTGGAGCAGACCCTATATTGACTAGATCCATGGGAGCTTTGAATATGAATTTTAGTTAAATCCCGCAAATGGTTTAAGAGAAATAGTGTTTGTCGCAAAGTATCACTTGGAAACTTGAAATGACAGTGAAATCTGAAATATGACAGGTAGCACCACCTGGCGCACACCCTATGTATATCCCTACTAGTCCATGAGCTAAAGGCTGAAAATTTAGTGATTGGTACCATTTCATGGGGCAAATTTTCACACATATTTCCTAAAACTACATTATCTCCCCTTTCCATTGATATATGATAGCAATATAGAGGTGGCAGCTTTCCCTTTCAAAAATTGGTTTACATTGGACCATCCTATATCTAAATTTAACAAAATTACGGTGATAAAGAGACATGATAGGTCACCAGTCAATCAGCTCAAAATATGGACTTAACCAAGAACACATTGCAACAGAAAGTATATTAGCCGTTTTGAACTTGGTAAGTGCTACTAATAGTGATATTAAAAATCATAAGAAATTAGCAGAGCGGAAAAGTACAAAATCCAAGATGGCGTCCAAGATGACCTCTGTCAGATAGAAGTTTCAAGGTCAAATTTGATTTTTTAACAAAGAAAGGTAAGAACAAGTGTAATACCTCATTTTTATGTGATTTTAACAGGAGAATCCATTTGTGGTATTAATTTCATGTTTCAAGGTCATTTTCAAGGTCAAAAGGTCAATTCTAAGGTCAAAAATGTAAAAATATGTGTTTTAACAAACATAAAAAGCAACACGTGTAATATATGTTTCTGGTGTGATTTTGACTTGATAATCAATTTAAAGGTGGAATGATTGCAAATGTGATTTTTAATAAGTAAGCTCAAGGACAAGTGTGATACCTCTTTTTTGTATAAAATGGGGTAACCGGCCTGACGTAACCTACTGGGGATAAGAAGTAATTACGCGAGAATTTTCCTATCATCTTCAGGTCATCTGAACACCAGGAGAGGTAAAGGTTACTGGAAAATCAACAACTCTATATTAAATAATAAAGCTTACATAGAATCTATTGAAAATATATTTCATAATACAATAAACGAATATCATATGTGCCCTAAACGAGATGTATGGGATCTATGTAAGATTCGGTTCAAAGAATATAGCATAAGACATTGTACAGAATTAAATCTAAAAAGGAAAAATGAAATATCTGAAATAGAACAAAAGATTACAAACTTAGATAAAATACTAATACATGACAGGAATAACACAAACATAAAAAAGACACGGGATAATTTAAAAAGCAGATTTGACACGCTAACAATAAATAAAGCAGATGGAGCACAGATAAGATCAAGAGCAAAATGGGTAGAACAGGGTGAGAGGAGTACCTCTTATTTCTTGGGTCTGGAGAAATCAAGACAGGTAAACAATACTATTAATTGTCTATTATCAGATTCCAATGCGGTCTGTGACACAGATCAAGACATACTTAAACAATGTACCGATTTCTATAACTCCCTGTATACTAGCAGAAATCCATCAGATGAAAAAATAAATAAATTCTATAGGAAGCTAGGCGAAATAAGTAGCTTAGACGATACAGCTAAAATAAAGTGCGAGGGGCACATATCTACTCTAGAAAGTGAGGAAGCAGTTAAAAAATTATCTATAAACAAATCTCCAGGCCTAGACGGCCTCTCAGCAGAATTTTATAAGGAGTTATGGCCAGTTGTAGGCGAATACGTTACGCAAGTTTTCAATGAAGGATTCGAAAATGGATGTCTGTCTAATACACAGCAGGAATCGGTCTTAACCTTGTTATATAAAAAGGGAGACTTAAAACGATTAAAAAATTATAGACCGATTAGTATCACAAATATAGATTACAAAATTTTAGCCTTAGCTCTCGCCGATAGAATACAACAAGTACTTCCGGATATTGTAAGCGCAGATCAAACAGCGTACGTAAAAGGTAGAAATATCACTCAAAACATTAGAATTATACAAGACGCTATAGAATATACCAAACAGAAAAAAATGCAAAAAATATTATTATTTCTAGACTTTGAAAAAGCGTTTGACTCTGTAGAGCATAATTTCATTTTTAAAACCCTTGGAAAATTTAATTTCGGACCAGATATAATCCGCTGGATAAAAACAATTTATACATCTTGTACCGCAAGGGTTAAAAACAACGGTCACATATCACCGCCAATCTCGATAGCCAGAGGGATTAAACAAGGGTGTCCAGTATCAGCCCTGCTTTTCATTCTTGTTGTAGAGACACTGGCCCTCACCATAAAAAAAGAAACAAGATTGCGAGGACTAAAAATTAAAGATAAAACAGTAGAATACCATTTTAAAATAGCGCAGTATGCAGACGACTGCACAGTTTGTATTAGCTCATTTGATCAAATACCAATACTTTTCGAGAAAATCTCACAATTCTCCGATGTTGCTGGACTCAAACTAAATATAGATAAAACAGAAGGGATGGGAATAGGACCTTATAAAGATGCAGAGGGCATTATCCATGGAGTAAATTTTAGGACAACCCCCGTTCAATTCTTAGGAATATATGTGGGAAATGATCCTGAAAAATGTAAAGAAAAAATCTGGGATGAAAAACTGAAAAAAATCAAAAGAACTCTATTATTATGGAAACGGCGAGATTTAACTATTTTCGGAAAAATTACAATTATTAAATCATTAGTACTACCTATTATAACATTTACTTCACAGAGCACATGTGTACCCCCAGATGCTGTTAAACACATAAATAGAATATTCTTTGATTTTATATGGGGCAAGCGAGATCGTATAAAACGTAATATTATGTATCAGGACATTCTACAGGGTGGAGTAAATATGTTAGACATGGATGCTTTTTTTATTTCAATCAAAGCTGCATGGCTACCCAAAATTTTATATGAATGTGATACCTGGAGCTGTATTGCCCAGATGCATGTTTTATCTATTGCAGATACTACTTCAATAACCAATTTCCACTTTGAGAAAGAGAACTGTCTAGATAAAATAAATGCATTGCCTACTTTCTACAAAGACGTTATATCTAGTTATGCTAAGGCAAATAAATACCCTAAGCCAGTTACCAAACAGCAGATCCTTGAACTACCACTGTGGGGAAATAAACATATAAGTATTTACAATAAAACTACCAAAGCAACAACGACCTTATTATTTAATGAATGGACTGTTAAAGGTATACACTATATTAGAGATTTAAAATTAATAGATGGAAAGTTAGACCAGGTATTCATTGAAAATATTATTACAAATAAGAGAGATATATGGAGGCAGATGGCATTGATTAAAAAAGCCCTTAAGCCCTTAATACCTCTCATAGGAGACCATACGCCTCAAATAACTGACAGCAACGACATTAATGTTACTAAATTAACAGTAAATAACTTCTATAAGACATTAACAGAGCACAGTGATACAAAAAAATATTTTCCTTTTCAGGTTTGGGAAAATATAATAGGCCAATCATGCGATTGTAAGGCAGCATTGAAGCAAAAAATTTACAATGTAAAAGATTTCAAATTAAAGGAGTTCAATTTTAAGGTAATCCATAGAATTTTGTCATGTGAAATAAATTTGAAAAAATGGAAATTGCAAGACCATGATAAATGTATTGAATGTGGTAACCAACACTCTATCTTACATCTTCTTTATGAATGTCCTCATTCGGGTATTTTGTGGCGACTTGTAGAGGAATGCTTTGGCTACTCTGTATCACCTTATAAGATAATTTTCGGCGACTGTGAGGAAACATATATCAATTTTATAATATCTCTAATTTGTTATTTACTTTATAAATATTGGTTACTAAGGAAAAATGAACATATCACCTTGTCTTTAAAATATTTCATAGTCAACGAGCTAGAATACAGAAATCAAGTGTATAGAATACTAAATTGGGCAGAAATACAGGTAAATATAAACAAATTAAAGCATTACATTATGCTCTTTATATAAGATTATAATAATGTATGAGCTTTAGAAAAAAACACTATGTTCAAGCCCGTATTATAATATGTATAAATATTATTGAGTAACTCCTAGAAGGATTGTTTCAGAGATGGGATAACGTCTCTGACGTCTTTCCGGCTTTCACTGATATATTGGTTTGAGTGTGTTTATATTGAGAGTGCTTGGTATACTTCTGAGTCTAATCTTTCAGCATTGTTAGTACGTAAAAGTAATTTTAAAGTATTAATTAAATCATCTCAAGTTATTTCTTTAATTAACTTAAGAGAATGTAAATTATATCAAGTTATTACAGCAGCAAAACCCAATTACAGTTATTGCACTTATGTATTCCTCCTTTTTCGTGATTTTTACAAATGTAATATACATCATCCCTTTTCGCAAGGAGGAGTGATAAGTAAGATATCTGTCTGCAGCTATAACTATATATTCCAACACACATGCATGCCGTGATCAGGTGAAATACTTTTTTTTGGTTTTTTTATATCCGTGCATGTGAGTGGTAATATGCTGTGTTGTTGTGTCTTTTAAATGTTGTGACCTCACCATAATATTATTGTGACCTCACCATATCACCATAATATTGGTGAGGTCACGGCAGCTGGCCTCGAGGGTCAAGATCTAGAACGCTTGATCTTGGCTCTCAAGACCAGAGAGGCATACACAACTGAACCCTATTATATTTGAATTATGTAATAACAATATTTTACAAGCATAATATTCAGCGTTACAATAATAAATAATATACTGGTGGCACGGCATACACAAGACTCGAGCCATTTGTTGGGTCGGTGTTTGGCCAGCGCTGCAAACGCTGGCCCAGCACTGACCCCGCATCCTTTTTTGGCGTGTTGTGTATGCTGGGCAAAACGCACGACGGTTGACCATGTCCTGATTTGGTGTCTGGACATCTTTCCGGCAGTAGCCAGACATTATACCAACAGCAGGCGCAGGGTGTTGAATAGGTGTTACTTTAGCGTTGGTTCAGCGTCGTCGATTGTCGACCAACGCTGAACCAACAGCAAAATTATCTTTTTTCCCCGTCAGGCGCAGGGTGTTGAATCGGTGTCGCTTTGGCGTTGGTTCGGTGTCGTCGATAGTGGACCGGCGTTGAACCGGCGTTGCTTTCACCGCCTTGTGTCTGGTGGGTCATGTATTGTCAACTGTGATACCATACCACATAGCCAGAAAACGGGAGACGCTGGCATGGTGTTAGTTCTGTGCCGGGCCAGCGTTTATGGCCCGACATTGATATGGTATTGTGACAGTGTCTTGCATTCACTGAGTACTAGTTTTTTTTTTCTGTGAACATGACTGTGTCAGTAACTCGCATTGGGCCGATGCCGATACTTTGTTCTTTTACAATGAGTCGGCAACGGCTTCAATGAATGTGCTTTTAAATGAACAATTTATTTACTGATAATACATAATTTGTATTTGTATTGTACATTTTAATCAATAAAAAAATAAAAAATAAAAATAAAAAAAAATCTTCAGGTCATCTGGAGGTCATTTTCTAAAAAGCTGCCATTTCAATGAGTAATGCCTAAAATGGCCGTCTTGAATTGCAATCGATGTATCTAAGAGCCTGATTGTCTCCTTTTTCAAATGTTTTTCTGTCCAAAAAATGTTTTTAAATTATCTGGGATTGCTTTCCACTTTATTGAAATGAAAAAAAATGACAAACACTTTTAAAAATAAACACATAACTTGGATGTCATTGGCATATTATTTCTATACAACAAAATGTAACAATAAATTGTCTGTCGATCGTCGTCATCATCAATATGACTATGTAAAAATAACGTTTAGATTATTTTACACTTCACATTGTTCGTGGCAAAGAAAAATTGAATGCTAAATAATCAAACATATTAGGAAATACAAACCACTATAATTTGATAGCAAGTAGCATACTATTTCCTCATCATCAATACCGCTATGAAAAGATATTCTAGTATCTTATTCATATTATTTTACACTAAGCTATATTTATGGCAAAGATTGACAAAATGTGAAATATTCAAAAACATTTAAAAGTAAACGTGTAAATTGATTGCTTTTGGCTTATCACCCCTAACCTTAAAAAAACTTACAATGAAATCCTTAGGCATTCGTCGTCATCATCAATAATTCTTCATCATCAAAATATATCTTATTCACATTATTTTATATACTAGCTGTTACACCATATTAATTTCAAAAATCGACGAAATGGTAAATATTTAAACACATTTAAAAGTAAAACTACATGTAAACTGATTGTCATTGGCATATTATACTTATTTTAGGAGGTTTAACCAGAAAAAACATTTCTCGTCATCATCAACATTTCTCTTATTCTACACTACACCATATTGGTGGGAAAATTCGATGAAATTTTCAAAAGAGAAACATGGCTTAAATTAGTTATTTTGTCATAAATTATTTCTTGAATTTAATAAATTCAAGTACTTTTCAGTCCTTATAAACACTTTTTATGGCAGGGGTTATTGAAGAGAATACATTGGAATACTCCGAATGGCTTAAGTTCTAGTTCTGGATGTTTATGAATTAATTTAAAATTTCTTTCTTTTACAATTGATGTGCTGGTGTTGTGGAAGCCATTGAGACGGTTGAATTGTACAGTAAATATCACCAGCTCTAGGTTTACACAGCTAGGCATTGCTATGATGAGAACGTTTCGAAAGGAGAATGAGCAAGTTTACATCAGTTCCTACGACTACCACATTGTCAGTATCTGATAGTTTGATTGCCGTAATAACATTTACCGTCCCATCATGTACCTCAGTATTTTTCACACTTAAATACCAGTGTTCATTGAATAGTTGAATAACACTGTTCTTTACCAAAAGTGGTGAATTTGAACATTGAACTGAAACTGTATTGCCCTCCTCCCTGATTCTGTACGTTATATATGTTATATACTCATCTGAGATAACATCGCAGTGTGCATGGAAATGTGAATTATTAGATCAATGTTTATTACAAAATAATATAATAGATAAGTAATAAATACTCTGTATGAATGATATTTAACCCTTTCAAGCCTGAGTTTACCATTCTCATCTTCATCCACTACAAGCCGTGAATTGCTGTCACAATTCTCGGCTTGTAGTGTATGAAGGTGATTTAAAGTGGGTGAAAAATTAAAGAAAATTGACATGTATTGGTAAACCAGTTTCATGGAATTTTTAATTCTAAAACCCCTAGCTGTCATGGTTGTAGGAAAATCAAGTCCGTTTTCATGGATGTAAAATGATGCTTTAATGCATCGTTAGGGCATAAAGGGTTAATCTACTATGTCTGGAGGAGGGACCTAAATATCTTCACGTCCATCATATAAGTTCATCACTTTATATATGGTAAGACTTATTGTCTTTAACATTGATACCTCTTCCTGCAAAATAGGGTGGTCGCTCCCATACCACTTCAAGACACAACTGAACCTGTTGGGTTATTGTATATTATGGGAGAGTGAGAGCTTATATATCTGATTAGAAGCATGCATGACCAGAACCTACTGATTCCTCATACATTCTACCATATCACGACCAAATCTAGAAAGTGTCTGTATTTTATGTTAATCTTCATAAAAACATCTTGATCGTGCTACGAACGGTAATATTGCCCCAATTACCACATATGCTGCATCATATCTTGTTGCAATAGTGTACCCAATAATCTTTGGTGTCTTGTTCATGACACTCAAGGCCCTATAGCATTTAGTTGCCAAGACTAGGTTAGTTACTAACATCTTCTGAAGATGGTGTATGTTCATACTATATTTATAAAATAAATTTATCGTCAGTATTTTCAACATTACCCTAGCGTGTCCTCAACCATCAATCTTATATGCCCAAAACATATATAAGTCGACTTCTGCACCCAATTACAGATTTCTGATATCGTGTAACTGTATTTTATCATAGTTATTGATGGTGAATAATCATTCAAGTTAGGGGAGTAGAAAGATGTGTAGCCTACATTACGGCTTTGTGTGGATTTCTGAGCCGACGGTTGGGACTTTATTCGTTCAATTATGTGTGAAAACTGTGTTATCAGCGCATTACCAGGCTTTTGTACTGTATCTATTCTGATTAAAAATATAAAAATAGGATGATATTATGATCATGATTATGTAAACTGTCAATCCGATTGAGAACCATAATTTGTATTTGATGTGCACGTTTTAACCAGCACAATATACCTAGTAACTAGAATCATAAATTGTTAAATTTAAACGACTTCTTGTCTCAATAGGAATGGAACATGTATATGTGTCATTATTGCCACGGTTATCCAGACCACCTTGATGGATTAACTTCATGTTTTGCTTAACCCTAGTACAGGGCTTGGGTAGGAGGGTGCCCGTGGCCAACACACATTTAAATTATTGCTTTCTTCCTGAAGGTACTGTAAAAACACGATGCAGGTGAATATCAGATAGTCCACATACTAATATGCCTAGAACGGATATATGGTGAGCGACAGGTTATCTAGTGCCGGACAATCATCAACAATCATAAAATATTTTTTGTCAATAGTCTAAACATGTTTACAACATGCCGGATATTACGTTTGTTTCCCTCGGCTTCTAAATGTGAAATAAGGACTTTATTAAATAAATCATTATTATTACACTGGACTACGATGTGTCGATGTGGCGCAACATTTGATTTTTCCCTATAACTTTGTGAAATATTGAAAATAGATGTTATCACGGCTCTGAATTGGTTTCCCGGGTGTGAGAAACCTATATGTAGACACCAAAAACACATCTCTACGTTATTTGGAAGCAAAGTTATGGCACATCGCCTTGAAGTGGCGGCCATTTGGATTTTGTCCTCTAGCGGCAAACGCACAAGGTGACATTTAGGGGACTTTAAGTATGTTGCTCGGGTGGGTTTTAATACACCAAAATAATGTTTTTATGTTCATTGTAAGCCAAGCCTTGATGAAAAATTGTGACATTTGCACTAATTTTGGCGGCCATTTTGTTTTCGAATTTTAAGTGGGAAAAACACAAAACATAGCATGGCATGGGGCAGATCTGGAATCAGCGTTCCCAAATTGTGTAAGAACAACTGCATGCCAAATTCTACTAAAAAATGCCTTACAAAGTCAGAAATTTCGAAAATGGGCCCTGACTATAATTACTGAGAGTGAATTACAAAATATATTACGCTTTTTATTGATCGCATTTATTTTCACTTCATCAAAATGTGATGTAATAATATATTCTAGCTATGACCCCCCCCCCCCCCCCACCTTAGCTGCTCGTCATGTGGCAAAAGAGACACGGCAGAAAATGTATTTATATATATATGTGTTCAATGGAACTGGACAATTATAACTTAGCCGCATCATTAGGACATCGGTCGTAGCAATAATGACTAAAATGCTAAACATATGAAAAAATATCGTTTATTTTTTGTAAATATAACACTTTTGACCCTCGTAATCAGTTTGGTGAAATAGAAAATAAAATACGACATAGTTGAATATCTTATTATTGAATTGAATCATTTAAAAAATATTTTGTATAAAAAACATATTTTTTCTGAGCATAATGACGATGGTGTGCAAAGTATGTATGTATTTTTGATTTATTGTACGTCTATATTACTGACGATGATTATTCAAAACCAAGCGTGATTTTATAAACTTGTATTTAAATAAAACAGATTTTAAAAAAAATTGTCCTTCTGGAGCAGACAAATAATAAAGCTGGAGATTAGAAACAATCAGGCGATCCAGATGCCATATTTAATCTCTTTCTAATCAACTAAATGACACTTCTCATGATCAGAAACCGGACAACGACAAATATTAAGTCATTTTACTTGGGATTATTCTTTTAAGTTTAGGGCTTGTTTTATTGTTTTAAGCTAAGGGACCCTTCTCGGCCGTCGCCTGTGATATTGGACGGTATCAGGTGAGTTCGCCACACCACATGGTTACTTTACCACAGCTTTGGTGAGTTAATCAAGTCGGTGAGTTCCTACCACATCATCATTATTCAAACTTATGACAATTAGGCCTAGGCCTACTACAAATTGATATCGTAACTATTTATCCTTTGTATAAGCACATGTGCTACTTATTAGCGAAATTATAATAAATATGTTTATACTAACTATTTATCTGCGGTAGGCCTATAGTCTATGTGTAGCCTATAGCTAGGTCGCTCAGTGCGGTAAACTATCAACGTATAGAATGGTGATGATCTGCTGCATATTGAAATTCTGACACTGACACCTTTTGGTCGCGAGCAGAGTGCAGAGAGAAGGGGTGATAGACCCATGTCAAGTAATCTGATTTTACTGTACTTTCCGGTTGATAAATATTAAGACATAAAAAATGAGCACAGACTCTATAGGCCTACTGGAAAATTCACTAAAAATATCCTTTTCATCAGGCTTACGGACATAGGCCTATATTTCCTTTCTTCAATAGGTAAGATACCAAGCAGTGGCGGATCCAAGGGGAGGAGAGGGGTTTGGGCGGTTTAACCCCCCCCCCCCCTCAGAAAAAAATAATCACCTTATTTAGGGGTTTCCTTATGATTTGGTGATATACTGAGTGAGAAACAGTGCCCAATATGCCTTAGATTGCATGAGAAAACCTTTAAAAATCAAAAAAAATTCCGGGGGCAGGCCCCTCGACCCTTTTGCAGTATTTTTTTTCAAATTTACAACCCCCTCTCACTGAAAAGCTAGATCCGCCCCTGCCGGGAGCTGTCAGCTACTTGGAGTGATGAGAGTAGGCCTACCTACTCAGACTGAGGAAAGATTTAACGATTGTAGCCTACTCTGCAGCGATTCTATAGGCCTACACTATATTTAGGCCTACTAGGGTATTTACTAGGCCTATACATTGCCCTATTTAAATAAACGGCTTCAAGCCCGAAGGTTAAAATAGGCCGACGTATATGGTCGTAGCGCCCTTCAAGTCCTTAGGAAATAATAATTATTAGGGTAAGCTAGGCTAAAGAGGCTAGGCTACCGGTATTGGTGTAGGGGGATTAGGCCTACGACAATTAGGCCTAAAAGGCACTACGGTAGGGTTACGTCTATAATTACATGTGATTAAAAACAGATGTGTCATATTCAGTAATTTGAGTAGGCCTATAGTTCTACCATAAATATTTATATTAAATGTCAGCCTTTCATTCTATCTGGCCGGCGGTCCTGCCAAGGAGCGAATTTATATCATACAAAATTCGTTAGACTGTCAACATTCAATCGGATTACCAGGCACTAAAACAACGACGCGATATTTTGTAACGCATATGACTGCAGTATAGTACTGAACTCCCGGCTTCAGTTTTCTGACAATCACAACAATAAATGGACTGTTTATCGTGAGAATTGTATGATGGACACATATTTTTCCTTTGTCGGGCATCATATTATATATATATAAAACTTCGTGAATGAACGGATATGCTATGCATGCATGGGAGTTGTTTTAATGTGGCCAAGTCTAGCCTACTCCCGTGACCTCGAGGCTCAACTCAAGAAACTTGGGACGACATCCCGGCAGGGTCCCCGATTATGGTGTAAAATCCAACCCCAATGGCAGTTTCTCAAAGTTCGTAATATAAAATTTTCTTAAATAGATAAAATATTATAAACTACACGACATGTTTCTCATCTTAAGCATTAGACCTACGTTAAAAGGGCATGTTTTTGTCGCTTTGTCAGACGTCGTCTGCTAAATTGTTTACTAGTAAACACAGTAATAAACTGCAACGTGTGTTCATAGAAACGCGCCGAACCTTCCCTAAACGCACATTTTTTTCAAAAAGTGTGGTTTACAAATCCATCTATAAAATCGTTAAGCTGTACAATCTAAACTGCTATCATGCATAAATAACACCCCATATTATTACTGAACAATGTGGCACCAAGCAAAATTTGCCCCTCAAAATGGTACCGGTCAACCCTTTAGCTCATGGACTATACCTGCAGAACATTGTGTACTGGTTTCAAAGAAATCTACTTAAGACTCCAGGAGAAAAAGCAATTTCCGTGAGAATGCATCTGGCAACCATGTAGTCATAACCATGACAAGAGGCACCACCTGGAGCACATCCTGTATTGACTAGGTCCATAGGAGCATTGTATATAAAACTTAGTTAAATCCTGCTAATGGTTTGAAAGAAATAGCATTTCGCACAGTGTCACTTGAAAACTTTATGACCATGAAATCTGAAATGACAGGTTGTGCCACCATATAGCCCTGTAGATATCTTTACCTGGTGAACATGGTGTACACTACAGGTTTAAATGAAATCACTCTAAGAGAAATAGCTTATTGAAGGCTAAGGCATATCATGCTTCCAAAAAATGGTACATGAGAGGACTTTATTTTACAGATATGATTATATTATATATAATATATATGATTATATAAAAAGTGATAATAACTTTTTCTAAACGATCCCATCTTCGAATTTGTCTGAGATATGGGGGAGTCGACCCATGGAAAAAAACTTCTATTATCAAATGTTTACTCAGTCAAAGCTTTAGTCATGATTAACTCGTATGTGAAGTTTATGTTGCATTCCATAACACAAAAAAATGTCAAAGTGCTAAAAGTACTGACAGATGCATGCGCCGAAAGATGACTATATGCATCCACCAAAATATGGCTGGGCCTTAAAAATGACCATAGCCATGATTTAGCCTGGTAACAGCTCATTACATTTCATATTCTTAAATTCATCTTGTAATTAAAGTGTTTGATGCACAGTGTACCTCGTAAGTCATATTGTTTATACTCACTGCAGAATAGGGGGGTGGCTCAGGAAACATCCCCTGCGGATGGGCTGTAGCTCCAACTGTTGCACCTTGTACCATTTGAGATGGTGGAGGAATGGTGGGTTGAAATACTGGTCCAGGTGGTTGCCCTGTTGCTGTGACTTGAGGTACAACAGGATAGGTGACTTCATAGTGAGGGTAAACAGGTACAGCCATTGATGGTGTTACTCGTGTCTGACGAGAACAGCCATATGCCGCTGGTAAAAAGGATGTCAAACCACCAGTCGTTATGTGATGGCGCTGCTGTGAGAGTAGAATTTGCCGCCGTCGCCAATATCCACAACCACCAAAGCAGGACATCAGTAAAAAGATGACAATAAACCTTTCAAACATACCACATGACGGATTAATAATGTTATTATAAAAATTAATAATTTCATATATGGTACTGGTAGTGAATATTATGTTGGAAAACGTGAAAAACTACTTGCTGATGACTGCCAGCAAGCTTTCTAACAAACCTGAAAAGAATGCTGAACAAATATTTTTTTAAATACATTTTCTCAATGAATTCTAAAAAACAATTCCCTTCAACCCCATATGAAAAGTGAAAAATATACTTTACTTGTTAAATTACTGAATTGTTAAGTACATGTACTACAATATTTTATAATTAATTCTCTTAAAAATTGCTCAGCCTTACAGTAAAATATACCAAAAATTTAACAATTTGCCGATTGGCAGCCAGCTTTTATTTTGCCTAAAATGTAACAAATCATTTGATCCCAGGAAAACTCAACATGGTCTATTAAAATATAATGTTTTAATTTTCAGTTTATTAAACTACTGTCATCTGAAATACACCAAAAAATAATCAATGCAATGATTAAAATAAAGTATTAGCAAAACCATAAAGAGGTTCAAGTTGTAGTGTCGTACTCATACAGACTTGAAGGCCATCAAAATGGCTATTATAAAGTACATAGATCAGTAAAATTTGTAAACCATCTGATAGATGCTTAGGCTCAGTAGCCACTCACGCTACTTAGATGTACATCGATGTACAAGGACAAAATTGAAACCAAAATGTCATACCATACATGTAATAAGAATGAATTGAAAGGCAAATATCAGGTTTTGTTTTTTACAAAATCTTTAAAAAAGAGAAGATCATAATTATTATAAATAGCCTAATTATTAACAGAAGTTATTTTACAAACTTTTACAAGATGGAATAACTAATTAATTTTACCAGAAATACCACATATTCCACACATTCCATCGATAATTGTGGTAAGCTTGCTCATAATCAGGCGGAATACAACAAGCTCTATTGCAACATTCTTTTGGTTCCCTGCATCTGAAAAATATAATAACCAATCACAGATTGGAATGGAATAATAGAGATCATTTTATTTTAAAAAAAGGTTCTTTGTCAAACATGATTTTAAATCCCTACCATTAAAATTCATTCAGCAAGTAGGCAGGGTGAACTCATAGACCATTGGAATAGAAAATCAGTTGTGTCAATTGCACTTGAATGGTGAAAACAAAAATGTGGGAATGAAACCAATTTTGCATGTGATCCAAGGGTTCAACACTAATGTATTTTGGGTGAGGGGCAATTGCTTCAATTTGCACCATTTCAAATTTGAGCGACTGTATTACACTTCCATTGCTATTGTTATTCAATAACTATATATATAGTCATGGTATGGTGTTCAAATATATCTGGCAATCAATCTTTCCTTGTGGCAAACCAAAACAATGTTGTGTCACTTTAGTATAATTTTTACTCAGGACTGCGTTTCCTGGACGGATGTGTAATCGGTCAGTGGTTCCTATTGTAAAGAGCATTGTAGCTGATTAGCCACAAAGACACCCACTTGACCCCGTTCTGCCAATTGTACAATACATTAACGTCACTGAGTCAGCCATCATGTCAAAGCCAGGACTGTCGGCCAGGACCAGTGACAGAACTTGTTAAAATAAATTGTTTTTCAGTGCAGGTATAACATAATGACAGAGTAGAATGAACAAATCAATATGTATAGCCACCGTACAAGTACATGTAGTTAAACATGCATTACACTATGACAATTATTTTTGTGAGTGATCAGTGCAGTGCCAAATTATGTTTTTATGTTTTACAATTGTCTTAGGCCACTATGTATTTTTTCTCTGTTTTAGATGAGCGCGCCCATTAGATTTAGGCAGCGCATTACCAAAAAAACGTGTTTTTTCAGCCTAGCGCGCGCATTGGATTGCTGCCGATATCCAAAAAAAAAACAAATAATTTCAGGAGAAAACATTCCAAAAAAAAAAACAAGTTTATTTCTGGAAATAAAAACACATTTTTCCAGAGCTCTATGTTTTTGTTTTGCTTGTTTTTTTCGTCGTTCTCATTAACTTTTTTTAAATGGGTCAAAAGTTGTTTTTATTACCTTTTCTAGAAATTTGTCCAATGTTTTTTTTATTTTGTCGCCATCACTAACTTTTCCAAAAATAGGTTCGATGATTTTTTTTCTTAAATGTTTTTTTTACCGCGCTCCCTTATTAGATTTTGAAATTTTTCTGATCTAAAACAGAGAAATTAAACAAAGTGGCCTTATTTTTAGATAAAAAAGGCTAATTTACTAATGGTGTTTATGTTTCAAATGCAGAAAATATGCCTAGTATTACAGGGGTCCCTGCAACTCCAAATGTGAGGGGGCAAATCCTCTGACCCCCCTCCCCAAGGTGCAAGCATCTTGGACAACACGCTACCCACTAAAAACAAAGCATTTGTATTACATTTAAATACAATGCTGGACCAATGTCAAAGACATTAGGCCTACATTGTTATAAATGCTATAATATACAAATGTTTTGTGTTTGCCGGGTATGCATGTCAAGGGTAAGCCGGGCAAGTCATAAATTATTAGGGCAAGTACCTCCAAAAAAAATTGTCCATGTCTGTGTACCTGAATTAAACATGCTAACATACTACATGTACTGCTTTAAACTCATTAACCTGAATGTGAAGCTTGCTCCTGCAGAGTAGATAAGATAGATCTAAGAGACTAGATATCACTGTTTTCACCACGAAAACATTTAAAGCATACAGGTGGGAAGTAATGTAGGTCCACCGTCTACACTGCTGGCCAAAAATTAATCTAACCTTGGGACAATTCCACGGTTTCGGACGTACACTTCAGACAGTTCTGTGCTATATTTAGTCACAAATGTATCAATATATATAATAGTAAAAGTGATGTTTCAGTACAGTCTTGTCTTGTTTACAAGTATCACTATTGAAAATTTTGTTATTTTTTGGAGTTTGGAAGAAAAATTAGTAAAATATGTCAGTTTCGGACGTACTCAGAAAATGGTCATTTTGCAAACATGCATGATATCTCATAAAATTTCTGTGATGTGTGGTGTGGAATGGAAATATTTTCTGTATATTTTTGGAGAAAAGACGTATGTGTGAAGGGTCCTTCACAAATTTCAATTTTTTAGTGTTTCTTCCATGGTGAAAAAATAATTTGAAGTTTGGTTTCGGACGTACATTTTTCGGTTTTGGACGTACGCGTCTGAATTCAATACTTAAATGTAGCAGTTATGGTATCACTCTGTATCTAGATTTAATCTTGAGTCCGCCACATGCATGATAAAGCTATAAAAAAGTACTCTGGTGATTTATAGATTGCTATGAAATGCATAAACCTTTTGGAAAGCTCTGCTTGTATGGTTTCGGACGTACACCTAATTTGATAGTGATAATGACACCCATGTCAAGAAATTTGTTAATAATTGAGCTAAATTGTCAATTTTTCTTCTTGAAATATAAATAAATGTATGACTCTCACTTCTCATAATGATGACTCACTGCAATAGAAATTTAAAACTACTATTTTTACATAAAATGTGCTAGAAGTGCTTGTTTCAACTGTTCAAAAGACAGTGTTTGTCTGAATTCCATGTATAAAATATACAATATTGTGTATGTATCTTGACATAACTAGAAACTGAGATATATTCTATAACATTTCACAATTATCTTTATAAAATTTGAAAAAGGCAAGAGCTAAATTAAATTCCTTTTCATACATGATGACTCATATTCATGTAAAAAATCTTCACAGGGAAAACATCATAACATGTAATGTGTATACAGGGTATCTGAAACTGCATTCGTCTAGAAACTAGTATTTATCAAAACAGAAGATAACTTTGAAACTTTACTAATACAACCAACTCCTGAACTTAGCTTTAGATCCTTATGTCTATTTCTGTCTCGGACCGTGGATTAATGCAAATTTGCTAAAGCTTGTACTTTTTGGATTCAGATGTACATCCCCACCATAATATATTTATAAACTTAATTAAATAACAATTCAAGGGAAAGAATAATAAAAAAGATGTTGATATCATATTAAAGCAACTAAATGAACATAAGCCTGTTTTTCGACACAAAAAATATTATATTGTTGAAATATAGGTGTTCCTATTTCAGTTGTAAGGGTTTCTTTTTGTGGTTTCGGATGTACACTATCTTGTACGTCCGAAACTTTGTACGTCCGAAACTGTTATTTCTCAGAAAGCAGCCCAGTGAGAAACCTAAAATATACTGAAAACTAATCATGGGATATAGTTAATTTTATATATTAAGTAAAGTTTTTTTCTCGCTTTCACTTAATAGTAAAAGAACGATTGGTATATTTTGGGTTTCGGACGTACACAAGCATAATTTATTTTTACAAATTATTTTTCAATCATGGAATTTTAATATCAAATTTGTTAAAGTAATATTACAAAATATAACTACTTAACTGCATACAAATCTCAAAGCTAGGCAATTTCAAGGTTTAAGTGGCACAGAATTTTGGATTTTTACTATTTTTTCAATAATTTTTCTTCTTTAATATCATGTCCGTTCAATGAGCCATGCCGACGTAAAAATGTAAAAATTACAAAAAGTGTTTTAGAGTTTAACTAAATTTGAACAAATACCTGCCATATGCAGTGGTTACCTTTGTGATTTTATGAGATTTTTTTTTTTGTAAAAGTTTCATAATTGGTGGAATTGCCCCTTGGATAAAGGCCTCATTGAATTGTATGTTGAAAAAATTGCCCTACCATTCAAGGTGTTTATACAAGTATTAGAACTTGAAAGACAACATGGCGCTTATGACACTGTTGACAGTTAGCACATGTGACAACCCTAATACATGGCAGCATGGCACAGCACCATCTTTGAAATTGAGAAACGACTAGATGAAACACTGAATTGCACTAGCATTGCAACTGTTTTTTAAAGACAAAGACTCAAATTTAAAAATATTACAGAATAAATAAAATACATACGTGTGTCCATAATTACTGCAATATTCTGCACCAATAATCTGCATTAAAAAGAATGTAACTTATGAAAGTAAGCCATCAGTAACTGATCTTTAAAGATGTTTTCAAGACACCAATACAGTATTACACACTATGACTGGCAACAACTTTCAGGGAGTCCCAGGGAATACTTTTAATTGGATACACTTATGTTAACAATATTAGGCCAAAGTGCAGGGTCAACATCTAGCACAAGGGACCTTTATGTATACCTTCATGTATACATGTGCAGGGAAAAATTTGTTCGGTATCGCATAGCAAAATGCTATGCAATTCTTCATGTTTACTACTCAAATTTGTAATTGATTAGCAAAATATTTATACATCAATGATAAGGATGTGAAGCAAGTTACAACTTGGAAGAAAAAATTGCTAATCAATAATTTTCAAACAAATTTTTCCCTGATGTGCAATATGGATGTAATCCACTCAGTAGTTTTCGAGATCTGCTCCGGAGAATAAGCATGTGTCAAAACATCTAAATAGGTCATAGTGCTGAAACAAAAGTAGGTGGAAAAACTTTAAAGATACAGTAGCTAACCGACTGATTTTGTAAAATAATGGCTTTTAATATCAGTTGTTCATCAGATATTTTTTTGAAGAAAAAACGTGCCAAATATTACTCAGTGGGAAACCACACATCCTGCAAATTTTATGCAGCAGTGTAAGGGTTAAATTCAACAATTTCTCGGGTTTCCAGGGGTTTTCAGGGGTGGAATTAAATTGCAAGGTTTTCCGGAGTCCTCCCCGGGCCGACTGAACCATGATTATGTTCTGGATGATTAAAAAAAAAATTTAATCTCTCACCAGTAAACAGCATTTACACCTGCCCGCCTGCCAGAAAATTTGAAACATTTAAGCTTGCTTTTAAATAATATGCACATACATGTACAATGAAACCTACTTGAAATGCAAAAGCCAGTAGCAATCCTTTTATGAGCAGAGTCTTGAATACATCTTCCATTTCTTAACCTGATTTCTATGTTGCAAAGTCAGTTTAAAATGATAGCCTTGAATAAATCAAACATCAAGAAGTAATTGAGCACCAAGCCAATTCATGTCACAAGATGAAAGCACCCCTGAAAGATACAATAAACAATAATGAATTCAAAACATAAGAAGAACTGCACAAAAACATTAAAAGCATTATAATAGATTTTTCCAGGTCAATCTATAAAAAAACTAGAAAAGAAATTTGACACATATGCGTCAATTGTATGCCTCCGCCATCACATGAGGCCCTATAGGCCTGCTCTATCTCCTCTCCCCCGACCTAGATTTTTCTGACATATCGTGATGACAAAGTTTGACAACAATTATCATCACTTTAATGGAATAAAATAGCCTCATTTTCGGTCGTACATGAAAACGGACAATACCAATAGACTCGCAGACACCTAAGACCTATATATACCAAGTTTCAAAGCACAACTGTGAATTGTAAAAAAATAATAATTTAAGTTGAAAAAAAAAATTGTCCCAGCTGGCGGCCATTTTGATTATCGGTAGAAAACTGAAAAATCTAATCAGGTCATCTCCATACTCATGAGTAGCTTCACAAAAAAATTGGAGAGATGCAATAATTATTTTCCAAGTTATCGCGCTAACAAAACATTTTTTTGAACCTTTGACTTTGCCCTTTGACCTTAACCAACTGAAAATCTAATCAGGTCATCTCCATACTTATGAGCAACTTCACATAAAAAGTTGGAGATACAATAATATTTTTCCAAGTTATCGCGTAAACAAAACATTTTTTTGAATCTTTGACCTTGACCTTTGACTTATGACCTTGATCTTTGGTAAAAAACATTTGCCGGAGGTGTTGAACGATTGTATAAAAATTTTATGAATTCAATCTGTTGGACTTGGACCATGTTGGCGTAGTAGCCAAAGCTGGCGGCGTACGGCTGGTTGACAAAATATGGCCGCCGTAGCCTCGTTTTCGGTCACACATGAAAACAGACAATATCAATAGACTCGCAGACCCGAAGAAATATATATACCTATATATACCTATATATACATATATATTCAAGTAAAAAAAACATTTAGTCTCCAGCTGGCGGCCATTTGAATTATCGGTGGAAAGCTGAAAATCTAATTAGGTCATCTCCATACTCATGAGTAACTTGGCATAAAAAATTGGCGAGATGCAATAATTAATATAAGTTATCGTGTTAACAAAACATTTTTTTGAATCTTTGACCTTGACCTCTGACCTTGACCTTTGGTAAAAAACTTTTGCCGGAGGGGTTGAACGATTGTATAAAATAAATCTGTTGTACCATGTTGGCGTAGTAGCCAAAGCTGGCGGCGTACAGCAGGCGTTCTTCCATTATCTGTGACCTTGACAAATAGGTCAAGGTCACCCATCTGTGAACATGACCTAGACTTTACTGAGGTCTATCACTGGTATTAAAGGGACCCCTTGGGATGAGACATTTTCAATGTTGTCAATTTTGCAAATTTAACTTATATGAATCTTAACTAAAAATACAAAAAAGTCAAAAAACTATTTAAAACACCGAAAAAGAGTGGAATAGTTAAATTTCCTGGTCGTATATTGCCATGTAAACAAAACAAGTCAGCAATATACAAAACTTTACACCACATATTCCCACGTCTTGGACGAGGAGGAGATCGAAGCAATCGCCGTTAATTGGTGTCTGATTGGTGTCTTATAGCCAGGACATGAGGTGATACACCTGCAACACTGATTGTCTGCCCAACGCTGGGCCGTCGGCATCACCATGTGGCCCAGTGCTGTAGGAACATTTAACCGTCCTTTAGCAAGTGTTTATGTGTACAAAAAGTTTGTTTGGGTTTTAAGCGGTTTCATAGAAATGTTGATGAAAAATATTTTTAAAAATCTAAAAATCCTGAAAAAAATAAAATCATGATCTTGGGAATACACTACTTCATTACAAAAATAAAAACGAAAATTGATGTCATCCCAAGGGGCTGCTTTAAAATGAAACTGTTAGCTTCAGTTGTTATTGAAATATAGTGATGAAAATAATGACGGGATAGACGGACGGACAACCCGAGAACATGATGCCTTTGCTCGCTTCGCGGCGGAGCCATTAAAAAAACAAAAATAACAAGATAGCCAATTTCATTTATAGTGGATTCTTCTCAAAAACTAATCAGATCATCAAAATAATTCCCATTCATTTGAAGATAGAATTTCTTGACAGACATTAAAATATTTAATTCAGCTAGTGATATTTAATATTTTTACTTTTCATCAGTTTATACGCTGGACTTCAGATGTATGCATGGAGAATTCCTCAAGCTGTCATACCGCTAGATGACGAGTCTGGCAGACACTTGTTGGCTCCCATCCATTCACCCCTATGCAATTTTGCCTGAGTAAATTAAGCTTGACGACTACCCAACTGCTTGACTGCCACTCGAGACAGACACTGTCAGGTTGGGCTGGTCTCCCATCAGTTATCATGGTTATCCGTTGTGGATCCTGTGTAGGCCTATATATATATATGAGAAGGTGTCTTCAGCAGAAAGTTTTGTCATCTATCATCTATGCATACCCAAAGACACATTAACCCTAGATATGTCTAAGCTGATGGCTTTATTTAAAATTTACAATTGTCAAAGCCGACTTTATCAGCTTTATTTATTTTCAACCGTAATACTCAGCGTTTCAAAACCCTTTCAAGCCCGAATTTACCATCGTCATCTTTATCCACTACAAGCCGTGAATTGCTGTCGCAATTCTCGACTTGTAGTGGATGAAGATGATTTGAAGTGGATGGAAAATTCCAGGAAAATTGTAGTGGTGAACCAGTTTCATAGAATTTTTTATTATGAAACCCTTAGTTGTAGGAACTCTGTAGAGGGCTGACCAGCTTCACCACCACTGCCCTCTGTATAGGGCTGGTATGCTTCAACACCACTGCCCTCTGCAGAGGGCAGAGATTCTGAGCCACGATGGCCACGTGTTATTGTTTTCAATGGCCACATGTTATTGGCACCCTATTGACCCTGGCTAACTTGAAGTGAACCAATCAGAGTAAATGTAAAAAAAATTCAAATTGTCAATGTGCTGATTTTTGACCAATCAGAGACCAGCTATTATAAGGGTAAGCCACACGTGCTCAGGGGCCTGGTGTACAGCCACTAGTGTGATCAGTAGGATGGTGGAAAACAGCATAATCCATCAGGGCTATGGCGATGAAAAGGTTAAGTCTGTTTTCAGGGATGTAAGATGATGCTTTAATGCATCTTGAGGGCTTATTTAGGTTAATGACTGTAAGTGCATGATGTGGGTCAGAACTGTATATATGTAACAAATATTTTAATTTGCTAGGGGATCAGGATTCCCTGATTGTTGACCAATCAGAGACCCTCACTGATTCCGGTCACAACAACTTCACAGTCTTTTGCTTCAATGTTTGACATCGACTTTAATAAGTTATAGAAATATAACTTATTAAAGTCAATTTCTAAAGTGATGCAAAGTTTTTATGAATGCATCACTTTAGAAAAAAAATATCTTTATTCATTTTCTCAAATTCATTTAATATAGCTCTACTATTTGTTCAACAATCATGCAACAAATGATACCCAGCAAATATTGATATTAGTTTATATTACGGTTGCCACCATCTTGGAATTACGGAAAAACCCTAGTGGAAATCGGTTCGCAAAAATTAGTATAATTTTTGCAGACTTGCCCTGACTTAATTTTTGCAGACTTGCCCTGACTTCCAGCTCTCAAGAACTATTTGTTCAACAATCATGCAGCAAATGATACCCAGCAAATATTGATATTAGTTTACATTACGGTTGCCACCATCTTGGAATTACGGGAAAACCTGAGTGAAAATCGGTTTGCAAAAATTAGTATAATTTTTGCAGACTCGCCCTGACTTCCAGCTCTTAACTTGTGAGTGACATAATATTAATATTGGCCTACACTGAAGTTAGTACTTAGTAGTTCCCTGATGCGTCCCAACTGTGACTAAAACCACACACATTCTTCACCATGTTTATGTTGTGTGGCTGTTTATTCAAAAAGTTTACATTTGAGGTACCCAGGCCTGGAGGTACCGGGTAATTCCATTTGTCAGTGTCGTACGGAACACTTATGGCTCTAAAATCATCAAATATGATTTTTTTTACCAACAATTTGAAATGTTTATTTCATGACATTTTTCAATAATAATAGGCCTACTGTGTCTTTGAGACTTTGGGTATACTATATTTTGGAAGTCTGATAGTCACGTCTCCATATTGCTCTGAGGGAGATTCCCTTCCCCCCCCTACCACATATTACTTAATAATTAAACAACAAACAAGACTACATAAGTCCAGAAGATCCCGCTCCGTATTAGAATTTGATTGAGGCAAGTGTGTGTAGGGTTATTAGGCCTAAAAAAATATTGTTTGTTTCGGATTTCTGACTGCCCCTATCAAAACATAGCCTCCATTTTTTTTTCAAGTCCATGAGGGGGTCATGGAAGAAGAAAAGTTTTGATGGATTCTCATCCTTATAGCTATGAAAATTCCATTTTCACCCTCCGTGCACCCCATGAGGAAGTGCAGGGTAGGCAAACAAAACTTCACCCAGGTTTTAATAATAATATTAATAAGTTCTTCTATAGCGCACATACAGTGCTCTGTGCGCTTTACACACAATTAAAGGTAGGCGTTAGAAAAAAGATGCTTCTTCAAGGCGCTTGAATTGAAGACATGTAAGGATTTGCACTTCCGCACTGAATCCGGGAGTTCGTTCCACAGCTTTGGCGCTGCCCTGAAAAAACTTCTGCCTCCGTACTGTAAGAGTTTAGTCTTGCGCCGACAGAGAAGGTGTTTTGATGATGAGCGAAGGCTTCTGCTTGGAGTGTAGCTTGAAACTAACTCGGATAAATATGATGGCGCGCTGCCATGGATAGTTTTGTACGTGAGCAGCAGTATCTTGAACATGATTTGCTCTTGCACTGGCAGCCAATGGAGGCCTTTAAGCACTGGTGTTATATGATAATCTCGATTGGTGCGTGTCATCAGGCGTGCTGCGGTGTTCTGAATACGCTGTAAATGCTGAATAAGCCTCTTGGGGAGGCCGTACAGGATGCTGTTACAATAGTCCAGGCGAGCAGTGATGAAGGCATGTACCAACTTTTCAGTGATAGATTGAGTCAGAAGATGACGAATCTTTCCAATGTTTCTGATGTGCAGAGAAGCAGACCTGCGCTGACATGTTTGTTAAGGTCAGACAGCTGTCCAGTGTTATTCCAAGACTCTTCACATTCTCTGGAGGAAGAATGTCTATTCCACCAATTTGTAATGGTCTCAGAGAATGTTGGGACGAAAATCCAGCCTTGTGGTCTCACCACCCCAAATGCCAGTCCCATTGAAACGCATGTATAATGCCAACATTCTAAGGGCCTAAATCACCACTTTCGTCCCTAGCTGCCCCCCTATGTGACACACCATAATAAAGCCTAAACTGTCCTTTTTCAAAAACAGCTTCGAAAATGGTATGCTAACTTCCTGAGTTTTGAGTTACACTCCAATGTTGGTAAAAAGGCCCGTTTTGCCCAGATCTCCCGAAATATTCTTGCGCCCATTCCCAGAAAAGACAAAATGTGTCCATCCGAAAATCTCACATAACAGTTATACCTCATATCACAGATAGCGAAAACAGCGTGTGCTTACAGTTTATCAACATAATTACAACATTCCTGTATTTTTCTTAATTTACCAGAAGCGGAAACAACCATCTAAAGCAGTAATTTGGGTGGGGATTCTCTAGTCAGTAGCCACCCACCTTGGATTTCGGCTCATTTAGGGTGGTGAGACCTTGTATGTGTAGAGGACCTCTCTCTTCTCCCCATTTTGTTTTAGTCTGTTTTTTACCATCCATATATCTATGTCACAAATGCAAGCTTCCAGTCGCTGCATGAATGTTTCCGCATCTGTGAGCGAGAAAGAAATGTACAATTGTGTGTCGTCTGCATACATGTGATAACTTAGTCCGTGTTTCTTGATGATTTCACCTAAATCAGCTGTATACAGTGTGAAAAGCAAGGGTCCAAGAACAGCGACCCTTGCGGAACACCGTATTGCAGTTTGAAATTACTTGATGTTTCATCTCCGATCACCACCTTCTGGTACCGGTATTCTAGATACGATGCAAATCAATGGACTGCAGACTTCAATAGATGTAATCATGATGACAGCTTCTGCAAGAGGATACGGTGATCGATGGTATCGAACGCGGCGCTAAGGTTCAAGAGTACAAGACATCCGCAGCAAGTAGCAGGTCGTTCGTGATAAGTAGCGTAGCAGTTTCGGTGCTATGGGCTTGTCTGTATGCAGACTGAAACTTGAAGGCTGTAGGTCTTCACATGATCCTGTAGTTGGGATGACACTACCTTCTCAAGTGTTTTGGCAAGAAAAGGGAGATTAGAGATAGGCCTGAAATTTTTAAAGTTCTCTTGGTCCAATGAAGGTTTTTTCGATTGGAGTCACCCAGGCCTCTTTTAAGGAAGCAGGGACAGCTGATAGTGCGATGGATCTGTTGATTATGTCCGCGATGATGGGCGCCATTGTGCCAGGAAGTTTCTTTATTATCCATGTAGGCCCAGGGTCTAAACCACATGTCTTGTTTGGTGATTTCCCAATAATTTTTATAATTTCACTGGGCTGAACTGGTTTGAGCGAAGCAAGTGATGTTATGGAGTTGACAGCTTGACATGACTGACTGTCAGCAGTCAAGAATTGACTGAGAAATCGTCGAAAAACATGCTATACAAGTTAATCTGACGGCGGGTATAATTTTCTGTCATAAAAATATTTTAAATGTTCATAAAGTGTGCTGTGAATAAAACAATCATGGATTTTAATGGTAATGTTTAATATATAGGCCTATGTCCTATTGTGCCTTCAATCCACCCCCCCCCCCCCCCCCCGCTCGATACACTTGGTGACTAAGTTTGTACTACGATGAGTATCAATATAGCTGATAGGCCTATGCTATGTCTCGGGCCTAGGCTACAATGCCTTTGCTAGGACTATTTAGAGGGGCGTTGCGCCCTGCCTTCGTCCCCCTGCGCCCTGCCCTTTACAACAACGCCCTGCCCTGATAAACAACGCCCTGCCCTAATCACAGGCGCCCTGCCTCACTAGCCGTTTGTTTGTCTGGTTTAGCTAGCCCACATGCATTCTGCACAGGCCTTCCAATAATATATTGATCAATCCGATTCCGCAATTAGTCCAGTTGCTTTTTGCTAAGAGCTGTGTGGGTCATTCAAGAATCGAATTCAGCGCTCACATTTATACTACGGTACCTTTGTAAAATGAATGCCGTATGGCGCTCCTTCCGACCTAAACTAACGTTAGTCTGCCAAGTGAACTGACCCCATGGGCCCATTCGTCCGTCAGCATCGTTAGATACACGTTGCAATATCATTGAAATTCGAAATGCAATCTAGAAAGCGAAAGCTGTCGTCTTTGCACAAAAGTGCCACAGGGTCGGCACTCATGACAAATTTCTTTACTGCTCGGTATGCTTTAGAACGCTATCACAGTATCAACACTATATTTTAAATTTGATGAACCAGACCAGAGTTTTCCATACGGAATTTTCACATATTATCGCCCATGCATAACGTTACTGAATAGCCATACTGACCATAGCCTATAGTGCCATAATGAATGAATTGATGAATGACTGAAAACTCCGTTCGGCAAGCCTGTTTGTAAATTAACCCTTACTCTGGTATGAGAATATGCCATATGCATTGTGTCACTGGCAAGGGATTTTGTCCAAAAACATAAAAAAAATGACATATTTAAACCAATAGCCAGCGATCCCATCAAAGCCGATGAAGCCAAAACCCATTACACATGGTGACATTGGTTGGGGTTGGGCTTCATGAGGATGCTACCCCTAGGTCATGGGAAGGTCACCTCAAGGTCACAGCAAGGTCAAATCAGCTCAAATTGGGTAAAAATAGCTTATTTTTGTAGTTTTTGCTCCAATTATTTTCATTTGAGATGTCTATGATGGTTGTAACCTACCTAGGCCCGAGCACTGAGGTACACCAAAAAACCCCAAGAGGTTATGGGGGTAATTTAGGGGTTGGAGGGGTGATACCCCATCAAAAACCAACCTTATGTCACCCCTCTCTAAAATGGCATAAATGGACCAAACAACAGGCAAAATGTCATTTTTGGACCAATGACCAGCACTGCCAACACAGTTGATGAAGCCCAACCCTAGTACACATGGTGGCAAGGGTTGGGGTTGTGCTTTACGGGGTGCTACCCCAAGGTCATGGCAAGGTCATCTCAAGGTCACAGCAAGGTCAAATCAGCTCAAATTGGGTAGAAAATAGCCTATTTGTGTAGTTTTTGCTCCAATTATGTTTATTTTAGATGTCTATGATGGTTGTAACCCACCTAGACCCGAACACAGAGGTACACCAAAAAACCCCAAGAGGTCATGGGGGTAATTTAGGGGTTGGAGGGATAATACCCCATCACACCACCCTTATGTCACCCCTCTCCAATATGGCAGAAATGGACCAAATAACAGGCAGATTGTCATTTTTGGACTAATGTCCAGCACTGCCAATAAAGCTGATAAAGCCCAACCATAGTACACATTGTGACATGGGTTGGGGTTGTGCTTCATGGGGTGCTACCCCAAGGTCATGGCAAGGTCATCTCAAGGTCACAGCAAGGTCAAATCAGCTTAAATTGGCTAAAATAGCTTATTTTTGTAGTTTTTGCTATAATTATGTTCATTTGAGATGTCTATGATGGTTTTAACCCACCTAGGCCCGCACAGAGAGGTACACCAAAAAACCCCAAGAAATTATGGGGGTAATATAGGGGTTGGAGGGGTGATACCCCATCACACCACGCCTATGTCAGTCATCTCTGAAATGGCAGAAATGGACCAAATAACAGGCAGATTATCATTTTTGGACCGATGTCCAGCACTGCCATTGAAGCTGATAAAGCCCAAACCTAGCACACATGGTGACAATGGTTGGGGTTGTGCTAAATGGGGTGCTACCCCAAGGTCATGGAAAGGTCATCTCAAGGTCACATCAAGGTCAAATCAGCTCAAATTGGGTAAAAATAGCTTATGTTTGTAGTTTTGGCTCTAATTATGTTCATTTGAGATGTCTATGATGGTTGTAACCCACCTAAGTCCGAACACTGAGGAACACCAAAAAACCCCCAAGAGGTTATGGGGGTAATATAGGGGTTGAAGAAGTAATACCCCATCAAACCACCCTTATGTCACCCCTCTCTAATATAGCAGAAATGAACCAAATAACAGACAGATTGTCATTTTTGGACCAATGACCAGCACTGTCATTAAAGCTGATGAAGCCCAACGCTAGTACACATGATGACATGGGTTGTGCTTCATAGGAGTGTTACTCAAGGTCACAGCAAGTTCATCTCAAGGTCACAGCTAGGTCAAATCAGCTCAAAGCACTGGTATTTCACCGCATCTGATATGCAAAGATGTAACAAATAACAGGTAGATTTTCATATCTGGACTAATCTGCTGGAGCCCAACGCAAATAAGCCTACACATCTATGCTGTGGTAACAGTACTGAGTAACAATGGTCGCACAAACCAGGGCTATAAGTGAAGCAGCTCTTCACCTAAGGTCACATCAAGGTAATTTCAAGGTAAAATACATGGAAAAACTGTACTTTCACAGTGGGAGACGAGTGATATACATTTATAACCTAAGTTGATTTCACACACTAATATGTTGCTTCACTGGCAGCAATGTTACTAACTAATGAGAATACCACTTTTCTCATTTGATTTATAACTACACAACTAATGTTGCCATTTAAACACAACATAACATGAGACAATATTTGTTACTTTGCATATTTATTGATGATAGGTTACACTAGTGTCATATGAAGGTCATTTCAAAGGCAAATTTCACTAAAATATGTTAAAAATGACCTTTAGTGTTTTTTTGTATTTAATTTAAATACTATCTACATGTGTACATTAGTCGATCAATTTTCAACCAATTTTCATGGAATTGTTTCAGCAATAATTTTAATGACCTCAACAAATTCATAAAATAATCATAAAATTTATATTGCATATTGTAAAGGTTAATATAACACTATAATAAGCGTTTTATTATGCCCCACATCTACAGACCCTTCCTTCACTTTTAATCAAAGAATTACAATACTAGTCATGTCAAATAGTCTGATTTTTCTGAAATGTTCACTAAATTTCCGCTAAATTGTCATATAATACTGTTCTTGTCGGAAGACTTCAAAATTCTTGCAAAATGTCATGAAAAAAAAGAACAAATTGGTTGAGAATTTGATAAATAAATCAGCAAAAACTAAGCGCTGCTAATAATATTGAGACCGACTACATGTAGGCCTATACATAATAATGAACAAATTACATGACAAATGCCCAGCAACAGATTAGGCACTGTCCAATATAAGCTTCTGAAACATTGTCCAACACAAAGAGCTAGGCAGACAGTAGGTACACTCATAGGATGAACGCTTGTAGACTCTCTGTCAACTGGACTGTACACATTCGGGAAAACAGGCTGTATCTTATTCTTTTACAGTGGTTCACAATCATCGAAGACCCTAGCCCTGATAATACAAAATGCTTGTGTGAAAGGTGCTTGTCTGCTTGAAAGTCAGCCTACAAAATATAACAATACATTGATATTGGTAACCGTATTGTATATCATTTAAATTAATGTTACAAGGCAAACTATGACAATGTTCTGGTTTAGGTTAGGCAGAGGTGACGATCAACGTCCAACAATTTTTTTTTGTTTCGTCGAAATTTATTTTTGTCGTATGCTTTCCCTATTATGTACGTTACCATTTGGTGTTTTTTCTGGTCAACATATTTTTCATCAATTTCGACAACAAACTTTTTTTTTGGGTTCCCGCGCTGAAAGGGTTAATTAGGTACCATACACATATCAGGTTTTCACACAGTCTAGTATCATTAATGTAAAAAGACTCCGTATAGACCCCGGTTAATTTAAATGTATTGTGATTTATGTTTTGAATATTTCCAATGTTTTACATTGATTTACAGTAGGCCTACCCTGTGAATTTTGAACGAACAATGCTTACTGATACATGTATGTACCTGACAGTGGTTTCTCCAGAAATAGTACATGTATAAATACGATGGGGGCATAATCAGACAATTTATGAGCTTTGCAAATTTAAATATACCTTATAATGATGTAACTTACATATATGCATTTCTACTATTTGACAGCTTTGCAGTCAATCATCTGGTCAGCTGGATTACAAAAACCTTTCCACTAAGTAAATCTAACATCTACAATTCCAGGTATCATTTCTGAAACATACATTAAACAAATCATTAAGTGGCTAGTACATTTCATCTAACATAACAGTTCCAGATAATACAAATATGTTACGTGAGTTAATTTTGTAACCCCTTACACATTCATATAACATTCTGCGCACCGACACAAGTATTGTCCTATAGGATATAACTACACTATAGGTAAAATTAATTTCACTTTGCTTCACCAATCCATGCAATAACAATTAAAGTTGGAATAAAAACAAAATGGAAATTTTAGCATAGACGTCACATAGCTACCTGAAAGATTCATGATATACAGATATAGGTCTATTATAATTTTAACCAGTATATATTATAAATAGACCATACATAGAGAGACAATAATTACATTGTCAACTGTGACAGCCAACGATAATGTTTGAAAAATATATTTACAAATATATTTTAGCATGTTTGAGAATAATTTGTATATGACCGGCTGCAAATAATGATCCATGACACTGTGACCCGGGTAAACGTGCCAAATAATGGAATGGTCAGCGTCGTCTCTACGTTTTTGTACCACATGATCCTATCATGTCGTAGTACCTCAGAAATAAATTAAGTAAATGTACATAGGAGGCAGAACGCGTACGGGAAAACAGGTTGGGACTTTAACTTGTAGGATATATGGGGGAGGGTGCACATTTTATACTGTGCCGACTATCAAGGTTTTGCATTTGAAGAAAAATGAAATGTGTTTCGACAAATATTTCAAGAAATATTTGAATTTTGAAATAATATTAGCCATGCTAGCGGCCCGAAGACACAAAAAAAAATGTCAACCAGTTTTTTATCATATATAGGCTGGTGACATCTATGGTCTATAAAAAATACATGACTGGGTGCAAAGGCCTACCAGAGAGCATTCACAAATAAGAATATCACTGTACAAAATGTAGCAAAAATGTAGAAAGTAGCGACTCTTTCCAAGATTTTGTAGGGCCTACATTTTCCCTGACCCCCCCCCCCCACACCCAATTAAAAATTACCATCACTCGAAATAATTCATATCGCTGAGCTTCGTTTGTTAATTTTTCTGTTATTTCAATAACATTTCCCCACTTTACTAATTTTTCTGTTATTTCAATAACATTTCCCCACTTTACATGACTTATATTTATTAATTATAATTCTTTGATGGGATTTATCAAAAAAAAACATTTCACGCCCCCCCCCTTCAGAATCCTCTCACTTCTCCCACCTCCCCCCCCCCCTCCTCCCCGGGAGGGCCCATGTCATGTAGACTATACAATAATAATTTAAGCCTACCTGAAATGTTGTCACAGCCGCTCGTGTCACAGCCGCTCAGACTCGCTTGGTTGCAGCAGCAGCTCACGCATTCTAAAATCATCGCCGACCCCAACTTGCGTTCACTCTTTCATTATCGCCCACGCCTTGTCATGACGGCCCACATTTCACTCTATGAAGCGGTTTCATCTGAGCCTATCTCGTCATTTTCACTATCAATCTCATCAGAGGTAAATATCGCTTTCCAAATCTTAACATTCTCTTCGTTGATTCGTGTCTGGTGAGCGAACACGCAACAAAATTTAAAAAACAAAACATTTTGCCATTCAGCATGTTTACGCCGACATTTTGAAAATCGCGGATTCGATTAGAAAGTACGTTTTTTTACGAATAAAAGTGTTTTTGAGGCAATAAATATAACTTGTATACAGTATTTCTTCATTTTTGAAGGTTTGTTTAAAAAATGTATTCATAGGGCAAGCTAATGTACTAGCATGTGCATACAGTAATGTGAGCCGATATATCGGCTTTAGCCAGAGTAGCCATGATCCGATATATCGGCTTTAACCAGAGTAAGGGTTAAAGAAAACTATATTATAACTACAAATGATTAAATAGATTTAGACCTAGGCCATTATTAGTATTACAAAAATGGACGATTACCACTAGGCCCTACTCACTAGTCTAATTTTTTTTATAGACAGTGACACTGTGACAGTCTGACTGACTACTGTACTTATAGTACAAATACCACTATCAGTACGTAGGCTTAGCCTACACTGGCTACTGGTACTACACTGCAGTACAGTTCCAGACTGAGATAGCATCTGACTCACAAAGCATAGGCCTACATTAAAAAATGGCTGCATTGAAATGACAGACAGTTAAAACTTATTTGATTGAAAATTCTGAGATTCTCTAAATAGAAATAAAGTATTTACAAGACTTTACAATGATTTTTGGCGTGCTGGTGGGTTGTTACTGTGAAGTGTGTTTTTCCTGTATCATTCAATTATCATCCCAAACTCTGTGAATTTATTGCTAATTTTTTGTACATATTTCGTGCTTCATTTGAAACACAAAAGATCTACCAAAAAATAACAGATTCAGAAAGTGAACATTAAGTAAAAATCCCAAATTCTGTGAATTTGTTTGGTAATTTTTGGTAGATATTTCGAGTTTTTATTTCATTATTTGAAACACAAAATATGTACAAAAAAAAAGCAAATTCACAAAGTGAATATTAAGTAAGAATCCCACTAGATTGCAGGAGAAGCGACCATTTTAGAATGGAAAATCCTCTTTTTCTCGGGGGGGGGGGGAGACCCCCGGACCCCCCTCTTGTGCAGCACCCGCTGCGCGGGTTCGGTCAGTCACGCAGCGCGCTCGGGCGGCTTGTCGCTGCGCGGCTCGTTACTACAATTGTGCCCTCACACTCTGAAATTTACCCTGCCCTTTCGAATGGCTGGCTAAGGCACTGGGCTATGTAGACTAGGACTACTAGGTATTACGCATACAATATTAGATAGTACGATATCATCGCCAATATTTGCCTAATTTTTCTATTAGTTGGGGAAAATACTCCTAGGATCTAGTACTACATATGTATGTGTGGTTTTCGATAGATATTGAATGGTTTTGTGTGTTTAAAAAGTGGT